>VXAD01006705.1:326893-425373 GCA_013399195.1 Dicrurus megarhynchus | reverse complement strand
CAGCCTGGCCCCGCTCCGGCTGCTGCTGCTCCTGGCGCTGGGACACGCCTGGACCTACCGGGAGGAGCCGCAGGACGGCGACAGGTGGGTGTTGCGGTAGCTCGGCTGCTTCTGTGCGTTTCATCCCCATCTACCACCTTCTTTTTCTTTTTCCTACCTTTTGGGTTTGTTTTTTTTTTTTTTTAATACTACAACTCGCCACCCTGCAGGGAGGTTTGCTCCGAGAACAAAATCGCGACTACCCGCTACCCCTGCCTGAAACCCACGGGCGAGCTCACCACCTGCTTCAGGTGAGCGCCGCGGCCGCGGAGGACGGGGTGGGGAAGGAGGCGCGGGGCACACGCGTGTGCGCGGCTGGGGACTCGCTGCCCGCGGGGAGGGCAGCGGGGGACACATGCGTGTGGGTGTCAGGCGCAGGGACGGCTGCTGTGGCAGCTGTTTGTCTCCCCCCTGCTCTGTGCTAGCCCACCCCGGCATTCCCACCACCCCGAGCACCGCGGAGCAGGTAACTCGGTCGCATCCCTCCCGCGCTCCGCATCTCCCCTGGCAAGTCCTGCAGCTGTCCCAGGGAAAGGTTTCGGTAACTCGCTGCAAACGTCACCTCCGAGGCATCGCTGGAGAGCGCGCCTGTGGTTCTGATTGTCGTATCCAAGGCACCGACAGTCTTTGACACGGTGAGAGAGGCTTCCTCTGACCTGGGGGTCCAGGAGAACATTTGAGCTACAGTTGCATCAGTTGCAGGATAATCAGTGAGATCGTCTGGATTTGTGCCACGCAAAAGATATCTTAAGTTAGGTGGATGAATCATAGCCTCAGGATGAGTAACTTCTTCAGCAATCAGCTCTAGGGGAGAAATTCAGCAGAGGCCTCTCAAATTAAGTAAGATGAATCTAATCATGAGTTTTCATTTTTCAGCTGTGTGTTTGAGGAACATCATCTGTTTAATGATGACAGCTGTCCAGAACAGTTGACAGTGGATGTGCTTTTTGAAGAGCTGTACACAAAGTATGAGCACACACATATCCCTCCACTGATGCCCTCAGGTTAGCCCCGTCCCCACAGACAAGATGTTTCACATATGAAAGCTGCTTCTTGTGAGAGGTTGCTTTGTGCAGGCAACTGTGCTCTGCCTGTGTGTGTATGCCTGCATGTGGCTAGAAGCCACTTATATATACCAAAAACATGATAATGCACGTAGAAAGTGCTACGGAGATTGTCCATTTCTTCTGTTCAGCGTTAGTTCCAAAGAGCTGCAGACACATGGTGCAGCAGTGTTGTCCCTCTCCCATGCTCTCAGGCTTGTTCATGCCCTCTGGCAGCCACAGACACCTAGGACAGTGTCCTGCAACTGCCCAGTTCTTAGCAGCATTATCTTCCTCCCAGTCCCCAGGAAGGGCTCTGCAGGGAATGGAGACCACCTTTCCCTGCTTCCCTTATCTTGTCTCTCTCCTCTCCCTGTGCAGGTGAGGCAGAGCCCTTACAAGCAGCTCTGTGGCAACACCTTTTGGAGAGAGACAGTGTGTAGGTTACGCAGGGAAGGTTTTGCAGTTACTTGGTTGAACCTGCAGCATGTCTCTGGCTTGGGGGCAGAGCACTGGGGTGGACAAGGCTGTGCTGAGTGGGGAGTTACTGAATGAAGAAGCCAGAGTGGGAGCTGCATAAAGCAGCACACACATGATCATCCTGTTCCTTAGTGCGTGTCCCAAAATCCTTCTGAGGAAAGTGGTTCTGCTTTGTGTGTGATGGAGGAGGACTACACAGGCTCCACTGGCTGCTGTGGACCACTGTGCAATGAAAGCAGGTCTCTGTCCAGCTTCCAAGTCCCACCTGTGCTTTCTTTCATCCTTCCTGAGGTATTTCTGACCATTGGGCTCTGGATGTGATGAGCCTCCCTCCCTCCCCAGCTGTCCCTCTGCACAGTTCCAAGCGATATTCACTGTCCCAAATCAGCACAGTCAGTGTGAATGAGCATTTCCAAACTGCTGCATTGAACTCTTGGTTGTTCTAGTTCAAACCTTTTTGTACCTATGCCTTCTAAGTCTGCCTTGCTTTAGAAAAGAAAAAAATCCATTTCTTTGTAATCACGTATTTTCAAGGTTTAACCTTTAGGGTTGGGTGAGGGGTCCATTCCCCACCCTGTGAGATCTCTTTCATGATGTCCCTGCACAAGAGCTGGGCAGAATCTCTGAGAGTTAGGCGTGTGGCTCAGCAGGGCAGCTCTGCACTGAGCCCATACCTGAGCTGCTGGCAATGTGCTGGCAGTCCTGCCCCTCGGAGCTGCACCACGCTCTGACACAGACCAGCAGCATCACCCTCTCGAGGTGCTGAGCCCCAGGGGCAGAGCAGCACCCCCACTGCTCCAGGTAGCAAGGTGTGCTCCCAGCAGGCACGTGGGATTACCCTTGGCAGAACACGTTTTAATGTGAGATACATTAATATTTTGAGGTTGAGGTTGTTAACAAGACGACAGGAAACTTGCAAGTGTTGACTAATCCTGTGGTGCCTCAAGGCGGATTTTGTTTCATAGGACATTCAGGAGCTTAAGGATTCAGTTTTCCTCTCTGGAATGACAACCAACACTTACGTTCAGCTTGATGGAAACTCAGCTGTGGCTTCGAGGAGCTTTCACTCCAGTTTTCAGATAAACTTGATTTTGATGTTCTAGAATTTATTCTTACAACACTTCATTTTTTATCTTCCTAGATATCTTTTACACAGTATTTCATAATGAAAATAGTTATGTAATTTATATACATTGTTAGAGGTAGATAAAGGGATAGTTTATGTCAGCTTCTATTTACTACTAGCAGACACACCTAACTTCTTTTCTAGGTCAAAGTACCTTTTGTGTAGAAGTTACACAAACTGACACAAAATTTATCTCATGTCATAACACATCAGGCATAAGGCAACATGTGCCACTACTGATGATCTGTTGTGCAATTAGTTAAATAAAAAAAGGAATACATATGAAGTTAGACATCAAAATTCCCGTCCAAAATTCTCGATGGAAAACAATTTCATCCTTTTATTCCTCCTGCTGGAATTTGTCAGGAAAATCAGCATGTTTTCAGAGCACTTCAATAAAAATAGCATCTTTTCATCACAAAAAATATTTCTTGATTTTATTTTTTTAACCAGATTTACTCATGATTAAAGATGATCCAAGTGGAGGGCCAAGCTAGAAGTGGGGCCAAGCACTGAGAATATATTGGCTTTTCTCCCTGTGGTCATAGCAACCGCATACACAATCAGATGTATTTTTCTCTTCTGAGTGTGTGCAGTCTGGCCCTTGGTTAATTTGATTTGTATTTTTTTTTTACATGTCCTCTTTATTTGTTTTTGTAAGAGTACAGAGGAACAGATGCACAAAGCAGAGGGTGCTTATACAAAATCTTTTCTGTGGAAATCTCATTTAAACTCTTGTATGTAACTGCACAAAGTACACAGTACTAATGTCCCCATCAGGTAGGTACAGTGAAGAATTTCTGCAGATTTGTTGATAGTGGTATGGTCCAGTAAGACTTTGAATTCCTACTGTATGCAAAAATTCATCAAATTTTAGGAAATTCAGGCAGCATGAGAATATGAAACCCTGGTCTCTTGTTACTGTCTTCTCCAGTTATTTGGATGGGATGTTAACCTGTTTCACTCTCAGACAGACTTCTAAACGATTTGTTGGCATGAAAAATTACGCAAATGTTGCTGTTTTCTCCAGTGCCTGTGACAATTCAGTTTGCACATCCTTGCAGCAGTCCTTTTCATTACAGTCCCTCCTTCATTTTCATTTTAAACAGTGCTACTGTAGGTTGTTGCTCTGGCCCAGAAGGAAAAGCAGCATGTGCAACAGGCATCCCCTTGCTTCATCCTGATTGTGTAGCTGTGTTCCGGTAAGGGAGTGGTAGTGGTTATGTCACTTCCAAGTTCAGAAGGATCAATGTCTAATCTGGTACAATTTATTAATTGGGGTTGCTCCCTTTTTTAAAACCAGCAAACTTGATCACCTCAGTAGTTGTCGTATGTTAGGAGAGTTAAATATTTTATTCAGTTAGAATTCGAGAGTGCAGTGAATTATTCAGAAAGGCAATATACAGAATGAACAGAAACATTTGCTAGTGGGAAGCTGTTACAAGTTGTAGGAAGATTCAAGCATGAAGCATAGGAAAATGAGAATATTTTTATTGCCTGACTCTGCCCATCTCTTTACCTACACTCAAATACTGTTGTAAGTTGGCGTGAAAGAAATAGTTTTGCTCCTCCTCAGAAAATGTTTATAAAATGTTAAATTAAGAAAACCAGCATGCATAGATCAAGCAGATGAAAATTTGAACCTGGATCTGCACAGCCTGGAAGAACACTTCAGCCATTGCCTTCATGGGCTAAGGGAAGATTTGGTTTTCTTTCTTTTATTTAGATGAAACAGTTAGTTTAAATTAGTTGACAAAAATGATTTTTTTAAAAACAAATAGACTATTGATATGGTAAGAGAAAATATCCATCTTTCTCTGACATTGCCATAAGTACTCTCCTGCATTTTTTGCTGAAAATGAAGCATGCAAGGACATGTTACACCCTAATTTTTTATGTACAGTGATGGAGACTGCTCCTGGTCCTTCCTTCTGCAGGACCAGCAAGGAGTAAGAAGTTTAGAATTAGGGTGCTGCAGAGAACAATCCTAGCTAATGATGGTTGAATCTTTGTAAAGATGAGCCAAATCTTTACATATATCTACAAATAAGCCCCATGTTGTGGGACTTAAATCTTGGCTTAGAACTTAATTTGTAACTTTTTTGCAAGTATTTTGCAAGAAAAAGGTCTTTTAAATAGGATGAATACATTTCAGTGTAGTTGTCAGCTTCTTCATCTGATAATTAGCAGCTACAAGTATTTTGCATAGGCCCTCCCAGCACTTCAGGTTTCAATTCTGCTGTACAAAATTGTTCTACACTTCGTAACAAAAACACAACTCAAATGTATTGTGAAAGAGAATGCATATATATTTATACTCCACTTAGTTCTGATGCTAAACAGAGATCACATGCCTCAGAAAGCATTTCTTTTTACCCTCTTAAATGCTGACACTGCTGGTGAAGCCTACTATTTTTATAGACTATCATTTTGCACATTCTTAAAAGATAAAAGTAACTGCAAATAAGTTGGATTGTAGCTGTTTCACAAAGAGCAGCACTTTCACTAATATGCCCTTGGGGACCATATGCAATTCCTGGTTCCCAGATACTCAGCAAGCATGTAGCAGAGCTTTCCAACATGAGAAAAAAATTGCTGTACACAGTTTTGGAGCTTTCAGCTGGAGTAAGCAGGGATAACATTCGGTCATCTTATCTTCTGACTTTACTTTTCATAAATTTCTTTTTTATAGTTGCTATTGCATTTCCTCTCTGAAATTTTTGCTGACTCTTCCATATCATTGAAAGAGCCCCAAATGACACATTATAATATAACAGTTAAACAAGAAACTAACCTGATTAGAGCAAAGTACTGTCTAATCTCCAGTTATCTTGAAGGGAAATGCACTCCGTAGTGGAATTTTGCTGGAAATTTAAGAGAGAACATGATTTCAAATTTTGTATTGGTTTCAGAAAACTGAACATACAGAATGTACATATATATACACATTTTTAATAAAATCTTCCAGGGAATTGCCATCTCAGGTAGAACTTTGTACATATCTCTGAATAAAATTTTGCTTCAATACTGTACTTTTTAAAAAAACAGTGTATGCTACAGTGGTGCCAAGACACTCTTCCTAGCTTTCCTAGATTTTTTTTTTCTCACTATTGCTTTGGAAGTAGCACCTTCAGATTTTATGGGTCTGACTGCATTCAGTCCTGAGTTTCATTCATTTTTCTTTGCTGTGATTGCCAGAGGAACAGATTGCTCACAGCTACTGAGACACATTGTGAATATCTGCTGGTTAAGGCTAACACCAACGCCACACAGTTGTCTGTAGGCTTCCATACCACATTTGGGTGGCCGTGACTTTCTGTGTCACTTTTCTGTCTCAGGTGCTAAGGATTAGAAACTTAATTATTTCTGGATTTTGATGATGTTAGAGACACCTGAGATCTCAGGAGATGTGGATGCGACTGGTTGCAGCAGAGACCCCTGCAGCAAAACGTGGTGCTCCTGTGGGTCTCCTGTGCAGTGTCTCCTGTGTACAGCCAGTTGACTCCAAAATGAAACAATTTAATGGTCTTTAAGAAGGTTGCATAATTACTGTGAATAGTGCTCTCAGGTAGGACGTGCTAATTAAAGGATGAGGTCAGGCAAGTGGTCGTTCACGTAGTCCAGGAGTTTTTGATGTTCACATCAAAGCAGTTTGGAGAATTTTAGAACTGGCCAGACGAGAGCTTTATGATAAGTGCCCTGCTTGGTGGTTTGATTGATAATGAAACCCAGGTGCTTTGCATTATGGTTTTCATCTACAGAATATAGGGTTAAATATGAACTGACTTTCCTGGCCATGTCGTCTAGCTCAGAGACTCCAGACAAACAAAATAGTAGCCCCAGGGCCTCCCATGGCTGATACAAAATAGGTAATAAAAATAGGCTGCCAAAGGGAACATGACGTTTGTAATTATCCTAAGTATTGTATGTGCTCCCTAAGGTCAGGCTGTTTTGTCCTTAAAAAAGTGATTGTAGTCTCTCCTGCTAACAGCAGGATGTTATTAATACTTGTATTACTGCTCCCATTGTGGTAGACACCCATTGAGCTGAGTTGTGCTGTACTGATTGCAGACAAAACAGGCAAGACAGAAAAGGCAGGAATGGGAGGATAGAGATATGGAGCAGCAGTGAAGAGAAAGGACAAAACCCCCAGCGGCATGGAGCAAGCAGAAAAAAAGAATTGACATAGCCATAAAAAGACAAAAGTTCCATCTTGGTGGTGGTTTGTGTGACAGATACGTGTGTGACAGAAGGGAGGTAATCACTCCCCAAAGATGTATAATTTAAATGCTTCCAGGCTTCTATTTAAGTTGAACCCATAAAAACAAAACATCAGCCAAAATCAGACAAAAACCCAAACGCACGCAACCCTGGGAGGATTCCTGTTCTCCCAGCTAGACTTGGAGCTAAGCTCCAGGCACTGGTGTATCTTCCCTTGACAGCCTCTCCCCTTCCTTCCTTCCTCAGTCTGGAAAATCTCCCTCTCTGTCCTTCTCTGTAAAGTGTGTGTCTGAGCAGAGGCAGGAGAGACAACTTACAAGCAGATATTTAAATTTCCCTTTCAGTCCTTGCTCAGTTCAGATTGCCTGGGCTCCTTGTCATAGCGAAGAGTTATTGGGAAGTAGTTGAACATGAAATATTTAAACTACTCGTGGAAAAGTAGATCAGGCCTGCTAAAGATCCCAGGTAAGACAGGATTAACCATATCCTGCTGTGAAAGCCATTGCCCAGTACAGAGAATATGTGAGCAACAGGTTTTTTGAGATCTCTGCTGTGCTGGCCTGTTTTTCTGTCACTGCATGTTTGGAAGGGAAATTACTGGGAACAAGGTCACACCAAGCAGGTATGCAGGAGATGCCTGATGTTGATTTACAGATAAGCAGTTACACTGTACCTGGGATATATCTCATTTCAGATTGCACTTACCCTTGTGCAGTGCTGGTCATTTGGGGCACGTGTGATTTTGGGTTTCATTGAGATTGTGCTGAATTCTCACAATCTTGAGTTTAGTCTTTTGGTTTTGCCTCCACTGCAGTGCCCTGAGTCCTGAGACGGCTTTTGTCTCAAAGTCTGAGTCACTGCTGAGCGTTCAGTACCCATGTCACTCCAGCTGGAGCTGTTGGGGATGGCACAGGGCTTTGTCATAAACCAGTGACAGGGAGAACGTCTTCTCCAGAGACCTTGTGTTGCTTACATCTCACACAGACCACATCGGTCACTCCAGGGTTCCTCTTTTTAATTGCGCCAACCAACCCAAACAAGCAAAGCCAACTTTGATTTACAGTAAAAAAAAAAGCTTTCCCCAAACTCTGCTCAGAATTTTTTTCTCTGTGTTGTCCATTTTCTGTTTGCTCGGTTTCAGTTTTCAAACTAATAGTGGCTTCTTTTGTAAACCAACAGTAGCAAATGTCACCCTGCTGCTCAACTTTGCCATTTCTTCTATGTGGTTCCAATTGTAAGCAGAAACAATGGAAAGCAGAATCCATACAGTCCTGACTTGATTTCTTCTTGCCTAGTAAAAGAAAGCAATTTGTTTGCATCTCCTTGAGAGTAGCTCTGTTTAACAGTTGAGGAGAAAAACAATTTCTGTTTTAGACAGTAATCTCTGAGCTTAGTGTTTGGAAAATCCTTCTCCCTTAAAGAGTGTTTTCCATTGTGTTGTGTTGATTTCATTGCTGATCCTGGTTCAAAAAATGAAGTTCAAGACCAGCAAGCATTTAGCATACATCCAGCTATTAAAAATAAATTCTTCTGAGTTTCTTTGTTAGTTTCAAGTTCTAACCACATTCATTTTATTTGACGATCAGTGCTGTAATTGAAATGAGATGAAATACAAAGTGTTTGTGTTAACTGCATTAATTTTAGCAGCCACTCAGCAGTAAACACAAATTAAACAGAATTTTTCTCCATCCTTTTCAAATGGAGTGGGACGTAAAGTGATGCATACACAGTGTTTTATGTGGGAAAGAGAGGTAAAATCTAAGCTATAATCCAAGTTTTTAAATTGATCGTTTTTGGAAAATGAGTAAGCTTATTATAGGTCCAAAGCAAGTTATCGTAGAGCATGAGTTTGGAGAAATATAAGACAGTATTCATCCAGGCTAGCAAGCATATTATTTCTCTTTCTATAGAAAAATTACTGGTCCATAGCTTCCAGTGTAAAACATCAGTGTACATGTTGGCTTCATCATCTCACTATCAACCGCTGAGGAGGAAGGTTGACCCCCTAATTCTCTGTAACAAGGTGTGCAAGTCCGAGAAGTTATATCGTACAGTCTTCAAAAGGGATGAAGAAATACATTAAGTGTTACCATATTTCATGAGAAATGGATGAATGCTCAAAATACAGAAATTTGTGAAAGTACACCCAGAAAAAAAAAGTGTGCTCAGAACTCTTTTTATAAGAGAGAGCAAATAACTTTATTGGATGCATTTTTTCTTTGTAAATAACTCCCTGTCCAGAGCTCCTGTGTCTCTGTGGAACGTTAATATTTCTGTGATCACATTCAACAGGTTAAATGTGTGTTGTAAATCAGACATCTTGCCTACTCAATAAGATGTTATTATCATACTCAATTTTCACTAAGGAGTTTATTATAATAACCGCACCAAAATAGCGGTGTCGTTTCCTAAACATTGCTCTCTGGAATTCTGACAAAACCCCTTAGTTTAGAGATTATTGCCTTGGAGAGTTGAAACAAAAATAGCTGAAGGGAAAATTATTTAATCTTTAAAACATCGTCTGTGGGGAGAGGAAAAAACGGGTAAAAACAGGGTTAAGGGGCTTTGGTAGTTCTAAGTGGTTGAGAAGTGGAGAGTGAGAAAGAGACTTGAGGGACCAGGACTGGAGCTACTGTTTGGTAAATGCTGAATCCTACCGGGAATAATGTGTTTTAACTGCAGCTTCTTAAAGCAGGAGTAAGGAGCAGTGTCAGACAGGCAGTACTGGCAGTCTGGGCTGATCTTTGGAATCCTGTAGCATGATGAACCCAACTGTTGGTCTGCACGGTGGCCTGGACAGTCCAAGGGAAAGTGATGCCTCAGACTGTGACTCTTGGGATGCCTTACATATGTTACGTAATGTGCTGATCATATGCAAAATTGTATGTTTGCTTAGGCAGTTGTATAAAGGTTGCTTTGATGTATATTTGGATTTTAAAAGCTCATTAGGGGGTTTTTTGTTTGTTTTCCCTGAGGAGAGTGTATGTGTACTCCACTGGGCTTCCCTGGAGGCCTGGAGAGATAAGGAGCCTATAGCAAACAGGTAGTTGCATTTTTTGTGTTTTCTTTTTTTTGTTTGTTTGGTTTGGGATTTTTTGTTTCTCTGTTTTGTTTTTCGTTAGTTTGTTTTGTTTGTTTGTTGTTTAGTTTGTGGGGTTTTGTTTGGTTTTCATTTGGAGGTTTTTTGTTTTGGAGTTTTCACGGGAAGCTTTTTGTTTCAAAGTCTTCTGATTTTAAAATTAAGAAACACAAAATGGAATGGGGAATGTAATTAGAAATACAGAACATGTGATTCATTTTTATTCTATCTTATTCTGCTTGCCTTCTAGCTTGTCTAATAGCAAACCAGAAGATACTGAACATGCTACTTCTAAGAGTGTTGCCCTGCTCAGTGTCACACTTCAGTTCCCTACATTTCTAACTTCCATCAAAGCGCAGTAAATTAGGGATGACAGAGGGAAATGGGACAATCTGACACTTCCCAGTTTTCAGACATTTCTGTTCAGAGTCTGCTTTAGGAGTCCAGGCTCAGATTCTTTTCTCTGTATATGGTCAGTGAAGAGAAGGAGAAAGAGTTACCCTTCACGGCAAGCTAACATGTTATTTCCTCTTAGCTTTAAAACTTGTTAAAGAGAAATGGAAATTTTGCTGTCATATAACCTCAGCAAAGAGCTTTACCCACAAAGATTTATAAAGACAGACCTGCATTCCTGGATCTCCTCTGGATTTGAAGTGAATTCAAAGTGCAGTCAAACCTTCTCCTGTGTTTGATCTTAAATCAGGCCCTTTTCCTGCAGAAATTTCTCTGTGTGGCACAGGAGCTTAACAACACTTCAAGAATGTGTCTGCAGGATTGGTCACTTTTTGATTTTTCTTAGAAGCTCACCTCTGTTAAAGGATGTCTCTCTTGGTCGCTGCATGGGCACTAAAGAGGCCATATGAAAAGATCTGCAGAGGTTTGCATTTCCATATCTCTACTGACTTCCCTGGACCTACACCAAAGCACGTCAGTTGGGGAATTCTTCATAATTATTCTTAGCATTCCACAAAAAAAAAGAATGCAGAAAGATGTTAAAGCAGATTGAACGCATCTTACCAACGAAGCGAGTTCTCTGCCTGGTTTTCCAGGCTGAGATTCTTGGCCAGAGTCTTGTTTGTGCTATTTGTTGTCCTCGTGCTGACCCATACTTGAATTTGTGGTTTTATTGACCATGCCTGGAAGAGTCCTTGACAGCGCCCCTCCAGATTTACATCTTTGGGAGCACTGTGATCCAGGGAGGCAACGGGGTTTAACCTTAGGAGGGACTTGCCAGGAGTCCCGTTCTAGGTCCTAGGCTTAATTTCTCTGCTCTTCAAGGAGCTGTATCATGCCAAATTCTTCTTTCAGTTACCCACTAAGGTTTTCTATAGGATGTCAGTATTAGCTACTTCTCCAGCTATAAAATGGAGGACAAAGCCTAATTTATGCCTCACAGGGAAGAAAGAGAACCTGAAAGCTTATGCTGAAGATGTAGCATTCCTGTTACAGCAAAGAAGATTGCTGTAAATCAAGTGTTCAAATAACTTGCTAGACTTCGTTTACTTTGGTGATTTGCTGTCATTCAGTTCAACAAAATACTACTGTTTGAGATAAGAAGAAAAAAATGCTCATTTTTAAAAGTATATTTTTTCATATCTACCAAGAGACAAATTAGATTTTTGAGATGTTTTCTTATGTTTCAAAAGTATCCGGAGTATTTCCACAGTGGGAGTAAGCTAATGGTACATCACTGGAACGTCTCCAGTGAAAACAACTGTGGCAGAGTGAAAAGAGCAGTAGAAAACAAGTAGTTGGGGACAACAATGGCAAAAATACACATATATTTATTTATACATCCTTGTTTGCAATATAGACCTCTGGATATTTTTAAGTACCAGTAAAAGTAGACTTCAAACATTTCCATTGACCTTGAAGCCACTACAGTCATAAGTAGTTCCAATGAAAAGAAAACTCTTCCAAGAAATTTTCCTCAAGGACTTGACAAAGATTTAATACAGGACAAATATATCTCCAGGATGGAATTAATGGAGAAACTTTCCTGTGTTCAGATTCCTCTTAATTGTGTATTAGGTCTGAAGACCCTGGCTGTATTCCATATTGTTCCATTTGTTGCTTGCATCTGTAAGGCTTCTCTTTTGGAAGAAAGAACCAAACAAATCTAGCAACCCTTTTATTAAATGCCATCTTGACCTTGCTTCTTGGAAATATAATGGCCCAAAGGATGAAAAATTACAGCAAGTGTTTATTACTGAAATCCAGTCTCAGTTGTGAGAAGATTAAGTGTTTCAAAAGATTTAATATCCTGCCTGCTTCAATGGGATGCATGTGGAAAAGAGCTGCAAAGCAGCAGAGAACTGGAAATGGCTGTGTGATGTCCTGCTCGGTAGGCATGTGGTTGATATTTGTGAGAAATGCTTGAGAACACGAGTTTTAGACGAGATCCTAACCAGATCCCTGATTTCCCTGTCAGGCTGCTGTGAAGAAGACTTGGACCATGTACCTTTACATCATCCCAAACTATCCGATGATGATAGCAGAGAGAAGCAGAGACTCCCAAAACATGGCTCTGGAAGTCAAGTGTCAAATTGGTGTTCTGCAGCTGGATATCAATATCTGAATGAAAAGCTAATTTAACCCTGATTTTTTGTAGGAAAACCATAGTTCCTAAGTCTATTTGGATGCATGAAAAAGTCTATTTATGAGGAAGGTTTTTTTGGAGAAGCAGGTTCCTGATAAATACAGAAGCAGATGCCAACTTCTATTAGAAATAAGTTTCATTTTTAAAATGGCTAAACTGCAGACTTTAAAAAATTGCAAGTTTCTCCTTGTTTCTGGAGACAAAATGAGGTTGGTTGTCTTTGGAGATTCTTTTCCATCTTTTACTGCATAGCAGGAAAACATTCTCCATTTGAAAGGCTCCCTGAAATATTTCACGATATCTTTATGACTGTAACTTAGTTTATTGGGCAGAACATTGTTTTTGCAGTCCTTCTTACTGAAATATGAGTTTTGCAAGTAGATGCAAGATGTTTTTCATTATTTGGTATCAGACACATAGAGCATGGCGGATTATCTACCTGCTTTACTCAGACTAAGTGCATATCTTTGAAAGACTTTGAGAGGCACAGACACCTGCTGCTTTTTGTTTACATTTTTTCATACTGATTTTCATACAACTTTTTTTTATAAGTTTCCTTCTTAAAGAGTAAATTTCCCACAATGTATTTTTCTGTTAACTGCTCCGAGGTAATTCATAGGCTACATTTGGATGGTCTGTCATTCCCTTTGTAAAGTCAATGTTTAGATGGAGGATTAGCCATCCTGAGGTTTTCCTTTTACAGTATATAGCTGAAAATCATAACAAAAGGAAATGATTTATAAACTTACCGTCTCAGCTGTTGAAGTTAGAAACGTTCTGACAATCTCTTAGCTGTCTGTAATGGCAAGGCATGGATTCTTTTGGAAGAGACTTAGGCTGAGATATGACAACATATGCACATAAAAATGCTACATAAATTAATGTCTCATCCAAGAGAGCAAGAATACCTTGTGTTTAGTTTGAGTGCCTCTGAACAAATAATTAGCTAGAGTCAAAACCTGGTTTGCACCACTAGTGCAAATTGGATATAGTTCCATTGGCTTTGATTGAACTTCTCTAGGTTTATGCTGCTTTAAGTGATGGTGAAAATAAGATTTAGTCCCTGAAATCCAGCTTTTGTGAGGTCTCCCATTTCCCATCAGGATGAAGTAATTTGATTGTATTTTACAATGAATCATCTAACTCAGCAACTGTTGTGTATGAGCAATTAAGTTCTGTTTTTTTGGAACTCTTCTGTCTCACCATAGATTTTTTTAAGTTATTTTTGATTGTCAGTTATGCAAGAGTAAAGGAAAAAAAAAACCAGCAAGAAAAAAGGCCCCAGCAAAAACCTAGCAAACCCCAGCTTTCTTGTGTAATTTGTTTGGCTAATCAGCACTTCTGGGCTGCTTCTAAATAAATAAATAAACTGTGTGCAATTTTTTTTAAAAGTTGGAAATCTTCAATGAACTGATGTATCTTCACTAAAGACTAGGACACTTTGTATTTTTAGCCCAGCAGAAGTTTATTCTCAGCCTATGATGCTCTAAGAGATGGATGATCAACCCATTGAGTTTGGTAGGAGTTCGATGCATCTGAGGACCTGTGCTTAAGTAGAAGGTATATGGAATAAAAGGATTAGGAAGGATCAGTTAATTCTGTTATGTGGTAGAAGTTTGCAACTTGCTGATGTGAAAAACAGAACAAAACAGGTCACAAATATAATTTTTGAATATGATCAAGTCTGTGTTCCATATCTTAGTCAAGTCAAAGAGGAGGACGCTCTGTATTTCCTCACCTTCCTGTCACTTTCTCAGTTCTCTGAATTCTCCTGCATTTATCAGCATCCCTGAACTGCAGAGAGCAGAAAAGATGCTTAATTTTAAGGTTGTGTCTGCTCCTTCCAGGTGCCAAGGGAGAACATACTCTCTCTTTTCCCTGTTAATTATCCAGGACTCTCAGCAGTGGTTTTTATTACAGGTCCGCGTTTTTCCCTTCCTAGTGTGTCACTTTAACTCATGAAGTTTTGCGCAGATTCCTGCAAAGTTGCCTCAAAATTTTCTTTTTTTATATGCTTGCAAACGCCTTAACTTTGCTAGAACAGTGCTGCAAGTAAGCAGAGACATGGAAAACACTTCAGCCTTATCAGGAGTCTGGGGAGAGTGTGTAAGTCTGCCAAAGCAGGAATTGGATATGCCCAGGAGGGAAGCGCCGCCAGCGTCGAGACATGGCAGGATTACGCTGTCCTTGTTCCATGCTGTGTGACATGGTACCATGCGGTGAGTCTGGGAGGAAATTAGAGACATGGGTCTGATCACAAATGTGAAAATGCACTTATGATTTTGATTTTGAACAGAAAACTAATCTTGGATCCTTTTTCTGGGACATGTAGTTGGAAGTGTAGAGACACAGGACAAGAATGCCTGAAACCACTAGTCTGTCATGGTAGGAACAAGGAAAAAGCCCATTAACTTGAATAATAAGGGGAGAATTATGTCTTTGAAAACCCTGGACTTCTTGTTAGAATTCAGAGAAAAACAGAGGCAGTGTTTCCCCTGGGGTGCCCAGAACTGTGAGGAGGTGCTCTGAAGTGCTCCTTGCTCTGTCATCTGAGAAGTGCCAAAGGACATGCATCTCAGGGGAGAAAACTGCATGTTTGTCTGCTTTAGAGTTGTCACTCCAGTCAGACTTTCTCCAGAGTTTTCCTAGAGGAATATATGGAATAGCTGGAATGTTTGTGCTTTTCTAACGCTTTTGTTTGGTGGATCATCGCCTCTGGTACTTAAATGTCTGGAAATGAGGGAAAATAAATAGTGGTCTAAACTTGGCAGGAATCGATCCCCTACAGGGATTACCTAAACCATTTGCTGTTCCATGTATCCCTTAAAGAGGCAGCTTGTTGTAGGTAAAATAAATTTGTCTGGTCTAGCAGAAGTGTCGGGGCAATTGTCTCTTTCAGGAGATGATACTGCAAGTGAGAAACTTATCAGCTGGGCAAGGCACAGGATTGGTTACTGGACAACCAGGAACTGGAAATGAGAAAGTCAAGTGTGGTGCCACAGTCTACATGGCGAAGTCTTTTCAGTAGTGGTGAGAAATTTTTTAATACTACTGTGCAAATCCTTGACAAGACCTCAGTTGGAAGAGCCTGAGTAATCCTGGTCATTAACTTGCAAGGATGAGGAGGCATACCTGGCCCAAGGCTTTCAGAAACAGGGACAGCCCATGTGACAGCAAAAGGCATGTGGTCTAGAGATGGAAAGAAGCAACATCCCTCTTGGAAAGGTACAAGGCAGTCATAGCTAAAAAGTTATGTAGCTATTTGGGTGGCGATGAGTATCAAGCTTTAAGACATGGGTCTTATTAGCTGTAGTGCCATATTCATGTGAAAATCTTTTTCTGGTTTTGGAACTGGTTTGCACTGGGAATTCTAGACGTGGGGATGGCACCTTGCAGGCATTTTGATACAAGCAGCCAATTTAGGAGCTGTCTTCCTTCTGCTGCAAGCTCAGATGCTTTCACCAGCCAGCAAAACTGTGTCCTTATATGTGTCACGTAGCCAACTGTCTAGTGGCCAAGCTGAGCCAGCCTATTCCCAGCTCTCATGGGAAGTGCCAGTGCCACCTTCACATGTCACAATCCAGCAGCCCCCAGGCTGTGGTCTCGTCTACTCCAGCCTGGAGGTGTTTTGTGTCAGCACAAGCAGGATGCTCGCGTCTCCAGCTCAACCCCTCACACTTCCACCAGTGCCTGTGGTTCTACCACTGATTACTTCGGCAGGATGGAAACCCTCAGGCTCACACAGTCATGATCTGGTGCCTTAAAATCATGGGCTCCTTCCTTTTTGGCATTTTCGCTGTGCTTTTAGCCTTATTATTGAATGCGGTGGATGTGGGAAATCTTATCTCTTTGTCTGAATGACTTCCATGGCTGTGCTCAACATCCTGTGATGGTGCTGCCTCTTTATGAACATCTCCCTTGTCATTGTTAGCAGGGAACACATATCCCTGGAAATAAACAAAACAAGGAAATATAGAAAACATTTGCTATAAACCAGAGTTGTGTTTAAATTGAAGGTTTTCCCAAAGAGTTTACTAATACACATTTAGAGTAGACCATTCTTTGTCTAGTCCTGAATGTTGATTTTTCCTTTTGAATCCCAGCAGGATAACATGGGGAGTTTGAAATGTCAGAGTCTCTTTCATGGATCTTAATCATGACAAGTCTTTTGTACAGAATGATTTAAAACCTGAAATGGAGTTAGAGCCTTAATGTCATGACTGTGCACAAAATCTTGAAAAATTAAAATTTTAATTAGTTTACAGTATGGTATTGTACTAATGTTTGAGGGTGGGGAGAAATGTTTGAGTCTGCTTTTGTCGGTACCTGTTTGACAGATTTTAGCATCAATTAGACAGTATCTCCAGGGACACAGTTTTGGGTAATAGCCATGATGTTGTTCAAAGGACAGAACTTCTGCTCTTTATGTAGTTGTTCCAAGTGGCAGTCTTGGGATTAAATATCTCAAGACACGTGTAAAAAGAGAAATTTTTGTATGTGTGCTGCCTGCTCAAATCCAGCCTGGAGGCTGCTGGTACACAAGCTGGAATAGTTTGGCTTTGCTCTCTTCCATTAGGAGAGTGAAGAAGTGGGTTGTCTTGTTTAGGTGATTTTCAGAGATTCTCGTTACCAGAAAGTAAGAGAGAAAAGCCTTAATCTGGAGGTTGACTCTCCAGTGACCCTTAAAGTTGGAATAACTGAGAAAGCAGCAGTTGCACCAGCAAAAGCTGAAAATTAGCTGAGGGCTAAGAAAAGGGATATTGTTGCTGTAAGAAGAACTGAACCAGTGCCAGCAGAAAGCTGATACAGCAGCGACATGAGCGATATTATCTCCCCAACAGTCGTGACCGTGTTCCAGAGGCTGCAGGGTCAGAGCGTGGGTTTGCTTAAGGCCACATGAAGACAAAATACATCCTTTCTATACTACTGTAAACAGGGATCTGAAACAGGATAATTAGCATTATTAGAATGAGCTCTCTGCTTTGTCAAACTTCTCAGTGTGTTTCTCATCCAAGAAGGACAGAAGAGTCTTTGAAAAAATAATTTCCACCAAGTTTAATTGACTCAATGGCCAGAAGGAGAGAGGTAATGGTTCTATTTTCTTTCATTTGTAGAAACTGCTCCATCTAGATTACGTTTACCGTCAGTAGGATTTTACTATGGAATGAGGATTTACAGGATGAAGTCAAGGCAAACATGTCCCAGCCATCCATACAACTTCCAACCCAACACTTACAGCTGTTTTCTCCCAGCCCTCTGTCTTTAAGGGCCGTTACCACAAACACCAGAGTTTTTGGGGCAGATTCTGCTCTTTTTATTAAGTCCTTGGGACATGAATGAAGGACAGCTCAGTCGTGAGTCATGGAAGCAAACCACCATCAAAGGCATTATGATCACTTAAGAGAAAGAACGCCAAGCTGGCCAAATATTTGCAAGTTGTGGCACATTTAGTCCTAGGCACAGAGGTGGCTAATTCTTTAGAAATAGCCACCACATGAGCTGGTAACTAATTGCCAGGAGGGCTCAGGGTACTGGAAGATACTGGACGAGTAATGCAGCCTCACAGGTGCTTGGTTTTGGCACGTGCCGCATGGTGACTGTCCTGTAACTTCATATATAAAACAAAGAGAATGGAAAAAATAGAAGTAAATAAACAATACTAAGGGTTGGGGTTTTTTCTAAGATCCTGATGAAATTGTTAAGTGAAATTTAATATTCTCTGTCAATTTAACAACCTGACAAGTCAGACCAGGAGGTACAATGAGCAAAACTAAAAATTTTACAGAGAAGTAAAACAGTGGATTTCAACTGGTGGGGGGTTTTTTTGTTTTGTCTTCATGTTTACTTTTCAAAAAATTAGGATGCTATCATGATGAAGTCACGTGCTGTGGGTCAATGTGTTCCCAAATGCAATGCTGAAATAAAACAAATCCCATGCCTAAACTCCCTGAGTTTGGACAGAGACTGCCCCTTGAACTCCTGGGAATACCAGCAAGCAGCAGCTGACACTTCAGTGCCTCTGAGGAGCCAAGCCACTTTTTCAGATGGATCAGGTGGCTGGAAATGCTTACCACAATTTTATCCTGTCTCGTTCTTCAATTTTACTTTTGCTGTTTGATTTTTTTTGTTGTTTCCCAGTACAGAGATTTTTGTGTGTTTGTGTGTAGCACCTAGAAAAGGAAGCCAGAAATATGCCAAATATTTTTCTGCGATTACTTGTTACAATTGAAGAGCAGTTACTGTGTCTAGTTCAGGATCTGAAAACACAGTTCCAGTTTTAAGGTCAATAGCCGTATCTCATGCTGTTATTTTGGCAGGGATTTCCAGAGGGGGTACAGTTTAGCAAAAATGGGTGGAGATCTCGAGAAGCATTAACTTTCTTGGAAAAGTCTAAAATGACCAAATATTATGGGAGAAATTGAAAGAACATCAATGATCTCTACTCTCTGGAGAGGTCTCAGTAATAAGTTTTTCTCAGGCAATATATGATCTCTTGTATTTATCAATTGAAATGAAAATCCAAAGGTAAAATCAGGGCTGGAAAGCACTTTGTAGGCTCTGACACCCCCCAATATCTGTAATTTATACCTGGGTTACAGGGAAATGTGAAACAGTGTTTTAAGCTGTGACAGCTGTAAGCTTGCTGTAGTTTTCAAGAAAAGGCAAAACTAGCAAGGAGCCATAGTTTTATTATGTTTTAGGATCTCTGTTCCACTTGTCTTGATCTCAATCCACACTCCAGAGTGAAATCAGCACAGGAAACACTGTTTTTTAAGTAGAAACTAGGTACATTTTCTTATATCCTCCAACCATGCAGGATTTGGGGGGAAAAAGATGTGACTGTTGCTAACTGGTATAAAAATTGCTTTTTCCTCCAAAATACCATCTTCCATGTAGAAGATTTTTAGACGCTCATATGGCATTTGTTCATTTGTTGGGTTGATTTGTGGTTTGTGTTTTTTCTTCCAAAGGTTGTGGTGTTTTTAATTTCTGTTACATAGCACTGGTGAGATAAATGAGGCACCACAGGGGCCCTGAAGATACAACTGGCGTTTCATACTCAGGGGAAGCCGGGGGAGCTGTAAATCCTCTAAGAAGGATGCTGTGAACACAGTAACTTGTGAGGAAAATAGTCCTGAGCCTTCTTCTCCCCAGTGTCCCAGCATCTCTCTGGCTGCTTCCCAAGGGAAGGAGTTGCAGGCTGTTCATGTGGATGCACAGTGGGGATGGGACACATCCCACTGAGGACACTCTGAAGAAACAAGTCCAAACCATATCTGTGCCTAATAAAAGGAGCCAGCTCCTGCTAATATCAGCATCTCCCATCAGCTGGCATCAAAACTAACTGGGTGGGGAAGGAATGGGAGGTTCCATGAAGTGCCCACAAAGCTCCAACTGTGATCTGCTTTCAGGAACAATATAATGATACTGACTGTGGGATAGAAACCTAAATTGCTTGCGTTTTTGCTGACATTTTGCCAGTAGTGTTTTAGAGCTCAAGACCACACAAGGAAAATGGTGTTCCAGGATATATTGCCTCCTTAAAGAGAGGCTGTGAGACTATGACCTAATGTTTATAATTGTAAGAGTTATTGAGAGTCAATTGAACATGCAAAATTCTCAAGTGACTGCATTTATCACTTGTGTGATTAGCATGCTTGTGGAGTATAAACAGCTGAACAGATCCAAATGGTTGATGAAGTTCATCAAGAGAAAGAAAATTTAAAATATGTCAGGTATTGTTGAAAATATAGGTAAGGCATGATTTTAACCCCTGCTGAGAAAGAGGATGATCAAACGGTTTTTTAATGGGCTTTTCATTATTGCTGGTCCCCATAAATGTCTGGGCAAATAGAGTTTACTTGGAAACTGATAGGAATATTGGTAGCATCAGTGTACTTTGCGGGATTTTACACACCCAGATATGAAAGTTTGCATTATGAATTACTCCCGAGATGGTTTGGTTTTCGCAAAATGCTCCTAAGACGAGCTTTACTTTTGGCATAAATACATCAAAATATGCTAAAATATATAGCATCATGTTTATTATGTTTGTAATAAACTTTATATAATACATGTATAATCTCAAATATTTATGGGTTTGTACATGTATTTTTTTTTAATATATATAAAAATAATGAAAATCGCTTCATCATTCCCTAAGGCATCATTTCATGCATTGTATTTGTATAAGTGTAGCAAAGGTTTCTCTAGGTGAGATTACAGCTGGAAGTCTGCAGCTTTTTAAAAATTACTTTTTAATTAGGATTTCAGTATAGGTAGTTGAAATCATCATCTTAGACGACAGAAGGTCAGGTGTTTAGTGCTAGTCTGTAAAACCCCGAAGACCTGCTTTGTTGTAGATGAAACACAATGATTTTTGAATTCTAGTTGTATTTTATTTTTACATTTTTGTTGGCTCAAAATAGAACATGAAATTATTTTTATTTTTGTTGAGCTTCCTTTCAAGAAGATTTATTATTTTGCTTTGGCTTAGGTTGAAGTTAGGGATTTTTCTCAGCTTACTACATTTCAATATGCCTGCATCTTGGAGAGGGAATCTGGGAAAAGAGAGGAGAATCTAAAAGTACAATTACTGAAAGTACGAAAGTGCAGTTACTGAAAGTTAACAATCTGAAAATTGCAGATAAGTTTCGTTGACTTCAAAACAAGTTTTACTTAATGCTGTTTTACCCCTTCTTGTTTATAGGGTTGTTTTTAAGGCATGCCAATGACAATTTAAAAACAAAACCCTTTTTTTCTCTCTTTTTTATTTTAATCACAAGGTAAATGGAGACATTCTTTTTTTAAAGCGTTCATGTGAAAAAGAATACTTTTAAAGTTATATTATTGGTGGTAAGTACTGCCAAAGTTATTAATCCATGCTGCTATGACAATATTTCACAAGCAATGCCTTCTATATTTTCGTTTGTTTGTGAACGTAAATTCTGCAGTTCCAGAAACTGCAGAGATTTCCACAAGAAAACCCAGGCTGGAAGGTGTTTGTTGAGGGGACAGCTTCAGAACAGATTTGTGTAGCTTTCAGTTTGCGTGCAGATGGAGTTTGCTGAGAGGTTGGAAAGACTGTTTTTATTGGTTTTGTTCTGCTTTTTCTTTTGGCTGACTTTGCCCGTCTTTTTTCAGTGAGCCCCGGGAGTGTGCTGTGGTTGGGACCTTGCACTTAATTCACATCAGCAGTTTCAGTAAACACTTCGTTAAAAAAAAGGGAAAAAAAGGAAAAAAAAAGGAAAAAAAAGGGAAAAAAAGGAAAAAAAAGGGAAAAAAAGGAAAAAAAAGGAAAAAAAAGGAAAAAAAAAGGTTTGGGGTGCATTTTTTTAACAGCTTTTACACCTGTATTATTGACACTTTTAACGAACACTATATGCCCCCAACCGTAATCCAAGAACAGACATGTGTCAATTTTGGAGAAATAAACACTCGCCAAAGACCAAAGGGACCTTTTCTGTGTGCTCCCTTCTGCTGAGCATCAGATCTGCTTATGTTTTGGATGACTTTGTCATAAAACCCAGGGTGACGGGAAGTCAAATGCCTCATCCGTGCACAGAATGTCAAATTTCCATAGTTGTGGTGGCTTTAGGTGTGGGGGCTGCCTTAAAACCACCCTCTTCAACCAGCCAGGTGTCTCAGCTGGGCTCTACAAATGTGGTGGTTTTCTCAGTAAAGCCCGTGACTCACATTTTCTCTGCTTAGTTTATGATTTATTTGTCAAAACGGCCGTAACGCGCATTTCTTGTAAATGGCCCGTAGCGTCATGAGAGAGGCTTGGCTCATCTGCTGTGGCTTTTGAAATCCTAATGACCATTTAATTGAGTAAATGTGAGGTAAGCTGTGAGCTAGGGCTGGTTTCATGGCTCTGCTTGCATTTAGCAGTGTCATGGTCTTCAAACAATACATATCCTAAAGCATGAAACCACGCCGGGCGTTGATGGCATTAAGCTATTTTCCATACCCACAGTCTAGCTGCGCGTCTGCGACTCAGCGTGAATTGCCCCACAGTTGGGGAAGTCACAAATACCCATGTACACTGTCTTTCATTACACAGCTTAATGAGATTTCCACATCCCCTGGGAAGCCAGCATGTCCCGCAGATGGGTGGTATCCACATAAGCTTTTTCTACGGCCAACACATCCTCATACTCCTGAGATCCTCTCCAAAGGACAGGCATGATTATGCGTAACAGATTGTAAAAAAAAGAAGTTAAAACAAATGCCAGCCTTTCAATTTCTTATTGTTAGAATGTATTTTAAACAATGGAAGGAAGGAATATATTACAATTTTGCTTTTTTTAGTTTGTTTCAGTATGAATCTCCAGGTAATGTTGAGAAGCTGGTGGGTAGCTTTTGTGCTCCTGGCAGATACCCAGCAGGAGATAATTATCTTTCAAGAGTCCCTGGCTTCTTTTTTAGTAATTTAAAATAACTGGCCAGCAGAGAATAAATTGTTCCAAAGTTTCATGCTTGGAAAGAGATTTCCCAAACAACAAAGTTTTATCAAGAACAAATGAGATAGTAAACGAACGTGCAGGCAACCACTTAAGATCTGACTAAAGGAAAATTCTGCTCCAAACAACACAAAACTACAGGAATGTGTTTTGTCAAAGTCAAAATTCATTGAATTAAAATTTCTCAGAGCTTACTGCTCTCCCTGTCTCTTAGAGCACAAACACAGAACATGTTTTTCCATTTTCAAACACTCTGGGTCTGGAGTTGACACAGCCATCAGAGAGAGAGGAGCTTGGTCAAGTAGTTGTGTTGGGGAGTATAAATTTCTATTAAAAGTTTGTGTTAATTTGCATGTGCATTGTGAAAAATATTGGAATATCAGCTTAGTTAGAATTGAGCATCAACCAGGTCACAGAAATCACAAGGTACTTTTATCTTCACATTTACAAGGATGTTTGAATAGGTCCTAGTCTGTATTTTATCAATCTTAACAGAGTTCTTTCTACTTGATTGCTTATAATGCTGATATAGCATTTTATACTTTGTATTTTATATAATATATTTTCAGTAATGTTCCAAAAACACTATTGAAAAAAACCTCAAATAAACCATTATTAAAATTACTAAAGAGTTACTAAAAAAACCTCAGGTAAACCATAGAAAGGTAAATATCATTGAACTCACTAAAGATGAAAAAAATGTCCTCTTAAATACACTTTTTCATGTTTGATTGATAAGAAAACACAGCCTACTTAGCGCTAAAATCATCCTCTGAAGTTACATAATTTCCAAGTATTTTAAAATGAAGAAATGTTTAGAGTAATTCCCTGTTTCCATAAGGTGACATGCCCAAAAACAAGGGAGAAAATCTGTTTTTCTACTTGCATCGTGCACATCCAAAGGACATCCCCAGCTAGCCAAGCACTTTCCTGGACTGTAATTAAAACGAGAGTGAGATCCACTACAGGTCTAATATATTGAGTGTGTTTCAAGTGTCAATAATGAAACCAGATTTCCTCCAGATTTTGAATATGCCTTGCTACATGTGAGATTTTCTATGTAATTGGTGGGGTTTTTTTAAGGTGGGTGCCAAATATTTTTACAGTCTGCATGATACTTTGAATACAGGTGTGTAAAGACTACATGATTTGATTATTCATTTCTGGCCTGAGCACAGCGGGTGTTTTGTAACCTGATTTTGGTTTTGTAATGATAAATGAATGCCTGATGGCCACATGCAATTGGAAATGTGGTCATGTCCCAGACAAGACAGGACATCCTCTCCTTGGGCATAACCAAGAGTCTGATCTTTTCTGGTAATGTTGAATTAATACAGAGAAAGTTCTTAACTAGGAAATTTTTGTATGTGCAAGAACTTTGTGGTTTTAAGTATAGCCACAGGAAATGGAGTAATTGTTAATGAATTTGGAGTAGATGAGCTGGCAAACTGAAAATGAAAAGGACTCCCTGCAATGAAATTTTAGTCAACATTGGGTAAAAAAACCTATTTTGTGAGATCTTCAGTCACAGTGGGTGCTGCAACATCAATTTTTGGTGGCTTTTTTGTTACCAAAGGACTTGCTAATAACACACAATTGAGGCTGTAAATGGATCCATAATCCTCCTGACAGAAGTGCTGCTTTTTAAATTTTGACTCCTGTGAATAATGTTAGCCGTTCCACTTTTGGACAAAAGTATGTCCATTACACATTCTATTAATATTTTTTCCTATGGCAGGCGAATCCTCACACACCAGTGATCTCTTGGGTGTTATTTCTTGTGCAAATTCAGATTGCAAACTTAAAGACTTTTTTAGTCTTTACTTCTGATGGTGCTTGGTAAAATGACACTGCAGCAAGGAATACAGCCCATGCAGTGCCTCCCCTAAGACTGCAGAGATGCCTACAAGCTATTTTCTTATATACTTTCCTTGCCTATGTCCTCTCTTTGGTCTATGAGTTAATTGATCCAGGATTTTCTGATATAATTGTCTTAAGCTGTTGACAATTCAGTTAAGAAAGCAGTTGAGCATGTAAATAAAAAATAACCTCCATATGCTTTCATCACTCTTGCAATTAGGCAGCACTACTGATGGTTGGCTTATCAGGAACAACAGTGGGATTTTTTCCATCTATAATTGAGGATGAGGTTGTGTCTTGATGACTGACCACCTGGGACTTCAAAGCTCTAGGAGAGAGACCTCAACTATTATCCATGCTGTGATCATTTGGTGTTTCTCAGTGATGGCAAAAGAAAACAATGGCACCCCCAAATTTAACTGGTCCCTCAAGGCTTTGTGTGATGCTGAGAGAAAGGCTCATTATAAAGTTCAAACCAGAACTTTAACTTGCTTGGTGGGACAGAACAGAGTCTTTGACCTCAGCAAAGTTTTAGTGTCTTTTTCTTGTTGATTTACCACAGGGCTGCATATTTGGCATTGTCAAAGTGGAGGTTGCAATCTGCCTTCAAAGGAGAACTGCAAGTGCAGCGTCCTCATAGCTGTGGGCTTTTTTGCCATCTCACATTCAATGTAAAGAAAATACATCAAAAGAACAGTAAATCAATAATTGCTATAAAGTAGAAACCTCACTTTGGTTATGTTTTAGTACTGGTATTTGCACCAAAGGCTTTTATCAGCCTTTAGTGGCAGTGGGGATAGCCATCAGAGTATAATTAAACTCCATTTAGAGGGTTTAATTTGTCCTTCGGTGCTGAGGGAGTCATTCTAAAGCTTAGAGTTATAAAGGGGATTTAATCACAAAAGATTAAATAAATCCCAGTTACTTTTAACAAGCATTTCACTCTCCAGTAAGTCATATGATCCATAATTATTCTCCTAAAGCCTAATTAGCTCTGTTCCTTATTTAAATCATATCTCTTCCACAAGACACTCCTGGCATGGCTCGATCTTGCCTTTTTGATGCATGTTTTACTAACCAGGCTTTTCATCCATCCAGTTAATCAGCCCTTCCCTGCCGTGAAGCCCAGCTGCTGTACTCCCTCCCTGCTCACCAAGATGCTTTAGATGTCTCATAACCCAGCCTCAGAAAGCTTGTGTGGCCAAGTGCCCCGGGGCAGATGATAGCAGGAGTCAAAGGCCAGCATGATAGAGAGCAGTGTGATTTAAACCTGTCTGAAGAAACCTCTGAAGAGATTTTTGCTGGAGGCTCTTGTTCCACCTATGACCTCCTCCACCAGGACAGACACCCGCTTTATTGTCTTTATGGAAATTTTTATTTTCTTCATTTAGAACAATACCATTTCTCTTCAGCTTTCATGTCCTTTTCCCAAGTCAGGTTTCTTAGCAGGAAAATCTTGCAGCACTTTGCTCCAAGGTGAATACTGTTTCGGTATCGTACTGGGCACGTGTCTCTCTGCCAGTGTACATACTTGGCTCAGAAAAAAAAAAATTAAATCTTTTACCTAATCAAAAATTCCTGAGACAGAGTGCATGAACTTTTCCAAATACTTGAAATTATTAATAGAGATGCCTTCTGAAGTGTAATAGCAAACCTGAATATCCTTGCAAGCAGACATGTAATCTGTTCCCATCTGTATAGTGCCGGGGAACATTTGTCAAGGTTCATTTGGCTACAGTTATCCCTTGTTTTTCCCCTTTAAAACTCAGTTGCAGAATTTCCAAAGTGTTTTCTGTTGAACAAAAACAAAGAAATGAGGGAGCTCTCATGCACACTAATGGCTTGCATGTTTTGCCTGAAATCTTTACTGGGTAGCTGCGCTGCTTCCTCTGCACCAAGACCTGGCTTGGAGATGGAGGCCGGATCTCTGGAGAGTGGTGTCACACTCCCATATTAACTATGGCTAAATTCCTTAAAAGGAGGCTCAAACCTGCTCATCTGTGTGTGCTTATCACTGAGCTAAGTGACCAGACTGCCTGGGAGCTCAGGTGTGTAAACCCTGACACAGGTATCAGAGTAATCCCTTGCAAATACATCTTGATTCCACAGATTTATCATGCCGTGCTGATTTTTACTATTATTTAGTTTAATTTTTATTTTATGGTGCTCCAAGTAGACAGCAAAAAAAGTAAACCAACACAAACCCTGCTGCAGGGAGGAAGAGAGCTAAATGGGGAAGGAATTGATTTGTTGGACTGATACTGGACAACTTCTTTTCCATTTTGTTTGATAAGATTGCTTATTGAGGCCAAGCAAAAGCCCAGGCAAGATGTGCAGTTCCGCCCATGCTCACGCAGTGGTGCAGCCTGC
This sequence comes from Dicrurus megarhynchus, assembly GCA_013399195.1. Taxonomy (NCBI): domain Eukaryota; kingdom Metazoa; phylum Chordata; class Aves; order Passeriformes; family Dicruridae; genus Dicrurus; species Dicrurus megarhynchus. The sequence goes on along the minus strand of VXAD01006705.1, from coordinate 398,093 downwards.
CCCCCTCTGCTGATGTGTGGGCTCAGAAGGGAATTAATGAGCCATGCTTAAGGGAGGCAGCAGGTTTTTGGTTCAGATTGCACCGTCTCCACACTAGAGATTGTGAGATACCTGTCGCCAGCACCTCCTTTGGGGTTTGTTACACTGCCAGAGCTGGTGCTGATGCAGACATGGGGCCTCTGGCCTAGCTAGAGCTCTGTACAAATCTCCAGGGTAAAAGCAGCCCATGAGATGGCAATCACCATGGTTAGGGCCAAGGAAGGTAAAGCTTATTAACAAAGCCTGGGGCAGAAGGATCGCCTGGCAGCAGTGGTTTGGCAGTTCAGAGCTGCCATGTGCGTGGCCAGCGCTCTGCTTTGATCAGCGTATCAACTCCTGATGTTTCTGTCCCAGTTTCTTCCAAGTGACATAAACTCTGCCAGCAAAAATATCATTCAGTATGCACCAAATCATTCAATGCTTGAAAGATTCCTTAAAGTCAGTCTGTGCTCTCAGACTTTTGCACAGAGAGATTTCCCAAGTGGTCAGAGCAGATGTCAGATGTTCTGCTTCGAGCATCTTCCCAGTTTCCCCCTTCCTTAAAACAGAGGGATACACTGAGATGTTTCTTAAGTTGCAATCCATAGGAGAAGGGAATTACTTTGCTGCATTTCTGCAGCCAGAAAGTTTTTCTGTGAAGCTATGGTATGAAATCAGTTTTAAATTTAAAGAAAGGTAATCCTTTAGAAATGAGAAAGTCTGAGTTCTGAACCTGAAGCAGTCAATGGTGCATGGACTTTTTTGTTCTCATTACCCAGGCTCTCCTTGTTATCTTGTGGGTATCCTGTCGAGCTGGGTCTGAAAACAAGTTGTGTGGCCAGAGCTGAGATTCACCACCAAGGAAAAAAGAATCTTGGCTAGTTTATATAAGCATAACTTATTATAGGCTTTTCTAGCATCAGCTTTAATCACCTCAATTAAAATTTAGAACACAATTTGATTTTTCAAAGGGATTAAAAAAAAAAAAGGAAAAGAAAAAATTGCCCAAGGTAACATCCTGTGTTTATAAAAAGCCACATTACTGCGGAGTGCACCTCTTGTTGTGTCAGGTCCTCTTCCTTTGGCACAGGTGAGGAGCAATGCCATTGGCATGGACACTCCTCACGTGTCCTGGAGGCTGGGACACTCTGTATCGCTCCTACTGGGCCCTCTCCCTCTGGCTCTGTGGACCATTTCCGTCCTTCCCCTGCACCCTGAGCTGTCAGTAGCACCCAGCAATGAGAAATCTCTTCTCCAGCCTGAATTAATGCACTCTGAGTCAAGTGTGTCCCTCTCAACCCCACTGTGCTGCTGCTGTTATGTGTGCCAGGATCATGCAATTCAGGTACAACCTTACAAAGAAGGATGGAGAGGGATAGGGACACAGGGGAAGGAATGAGGACAGCAAAGAGCTTAAGAGACAGAGAACTGGTAGCAAAACATACAAATTCCCAGCCCTGGAGAGGCATCCCCCTGAGAGGCACTTTGCTCCCTCACACAGTGTACCTCTGCAGCTGCAGTTTAGTACCAAAGTGTGGATGAAACTGTTAAGAAACTTGAGGCTATTCCAAGATTTCAGAGCGGCTTTGTAAATGCACCAAAGTCTTTGTTTGACCTTTCCTTGTAATCCCATGAATGCAGCATTGTTTAATCAAAAATGATCATATCATTATTTTTTGAATAGTTGTAATAATAATAATAATAATTACTATGTGATTTCTTCTTCACAATTTTTATACCAGCAGTCATATACCAAAAATAGCTGAGGTGTTTACATAATTGAGAGCTTTTGAAAAGATATTGTCTACATTGTCCTGGTCCATTCAAATTTCGAATAAATCCTGGGCCAGAGAAAGCTATGGGATGTTTGAAGTTGTTTATGGGGGTAAAAGGATATGAATCTCACTGGCTTTAGAGAAGCCAAGATTTTCAAAGGCAAATTAAGTCTGTTTACTTAATTTTTTGGGCTAGGAGTCTGGCTCTTCTGGGATGGACTGGGGAATATTTTGAAACCCAAACCAATGGAGCCAGGACACAAAGATGTCTCAGTTCCTCAGCCAAACTCTTTGCCCGAGAGGTGAGGAGCTGGCCAGGCTCTGGACACTCTGAGGGTCAGTTTTCCTGCTCCATCTCGCACAGACGATGGGTTTATTGGTGGCTTGTGTGGGTTGACTTTCCACTGACCATAAGGGCAGTTTAGGGTGCTTTAGGCAGACAGGGATGCAGGTCCCTGGGGAGCAGTGCTGGCCCTGAGCACAGTGTTCAGGGGCTGCAGCTCCTTCTGGAGCAGAGTCCACTGCAACTCTATGAGTTTTAACACCTTAAAACACCCACATGGCAAAACCCCAGCTCTGTTGGTTCTAGCTGTTAGACTCTACATTGTGTGTGCCACCTCCTTGGGATGCCACCTCCTTAGTGCTGGGACAGGGACGCAGGAGGAAAACCATGCCGTGCTTGGCCATTTTCAATTCTCTTCAAGCTATTGCTTAAGACAGGGCTGGGAGATATGGGCTTTTGTTCTGACCTACCTATGGCAGCTTTGTGGTCTTATCATCACTGGTTATTTATGTGGCTCTTTTGTGTAATAATTTCCAAAATAATCTTGTTTTACAGTGTTTCATCTTTCTGGGTATTTGGAGAACACATGCATGTACTTAGTGAGGTGACGGGCTGATTTAGTTTCTCAGTAACTTGAAAATAAAATGTCTCTTAAAAAGCCATGAAAGATTTGAAGAGCCAAAATGCTACATTCAAAAATGACAAAACACTCTGAAATTTGTTTTAACAGTTTGGATGCACTAATACATTCCTTTTATCTCTCCTAAACTTCTTGGCTCACTAAAAAGATTCCTATCCAGATTGTCTCTAACAAATTCATCCTACACATGGGTTGCACAATGAAAACCAATCTTAATTGTTCATTTTTAGGCTTTCAGTGGTATTATCAAATTCTGGATTGATCATTGTTTTCTAATCTTAATTATAGTGTCATTTTAACTGCACAGAGGGGCTTTAAAAATAATTTGAGCTGGGATCATGCCAAAAGCTGCATCTGGATTCCTGGAGGATGAGGGAAGCTTTGAATCAAACATCTGGCAAGTTTGCTGGATAGAGAAAGGCCAGCACAGTGCTCTCAACCTGTGCAGTTATCAATGGGAACTCTTGGCTGCTGCAGCAGAGTTGCTCAGCCTTTCAGTCTCGTTGGCAATCTTGTGTCCAAGGTTTTGCTTAACACCTGAGCTGATGATTCCTGGCTGTCCTGAGAAAAAGCTATGCTTGAGGGGCGAAGAGACAGATTTCTTCATGGTGGTGGTGGTTATTTTTAAGCTGTTTTCTGTAGAGGGACTCAAGAAGATAAACCAAAAAAAAAAAAAAGCCAAAAACATCAAGTGAAGGACCCCCAAGCTGTGCAGTATCCCTGTGTCTGCTGCAAGCTGCCTTCCTTGGCACTTTACACTGGTGGGATCCCACTCTTGTGGTACCACATCCGTATAAGCCCAGGTCAATCCTTGCAGTTTTAGGGTCCGAAGAACAGCTTTGAAGACCACTTCCCTCTCTATTGCCCTTATTGGACCTCCTTGATGTGACATACAGAATGGCCTGACTTTGTTGCTAGAAAAAACAGTGGTGGCAACATCCTGGGTGTCCCACTGGAAGTGCCATGTTTGTTGTTCTGCTTGTACAAACTGGTGTTTTTCAAGCAGAGCTCCATCCGCAGTTTCACGGTGCAGAGTCCTTGCTGGCATTACAAGGTTCTCGTGTTCCCCCACCCACTGATGCTTGTCCCTGCATTGCTCTGCCTGCACGGCAGCTTCAGGCTGACACCAAGAGTGCTCACAAGCAAAGCTGTACTTCCAACCTCACCCACGAGTGCTGTGGTTTCTGTTTGTGGGCAACCAGAGTGTTTGCAGGGAGCAACAGCAAAAAGTCACTGGTTACAACAGAGTCCCGAAGCTTTGTGAATTTTCCCCTAAATGATTCGTGTTCAATTCTATCCCTCATGTCTCAGTCCTGAAGTGAACACCATGAGACAAATGAGTTAATTTCAATTATTAGCAAAAAAGTGAATATTTTCATGCAGGGGCAACCAAAGTTATGTGTGTTTTGTGTGTGTACATTTAGAACATTGTATGCTGATGCCAAAAGGTATCCTGGAAGCTGGGTAAACTTGGTGCTCTTCATGTCACTAAACTTAATACGAAGAAATATTCTCTCTTATCTCCAAATAGCAGATGTGCCTGATTAATTCATTTGTTTTTATCATCAGAAGCAAATTTAACTTCAAATTTCTGATTTCTGAAGTTGGATCTGAAATACTTTCCGGGCTTAAGAAATCATTTTGATGTCTAGAAATAGGAAGAAAAATAGCTTGTGTCCAACGATGCTTATTTATAAAGATTTTAAAAGGGGGGGGAAAGAAGAAACAATGTAGTTTTTGTGACCTGAGCCTTTGGCACCCACCCAAACCCGTTTGCATGCTGAGTCCATCCGTTATACACTTTGTCAAATCTTTCATATAATCCCACTGTCTCTGCTCTTAATCTTAAAAAAATAGCCCTTTGTTTTGTATATGACTCTGGAGGATAAAGAATAGAGACTGTCTGCAGTGTTGTCAAACCTGGGTGGGCATTTTAATGTGTCTTGTGCGTTTTTCTATTGTGTAAGGGCATTTTGCTCCGTGTGCGTGAGTCCGCTGGGTGTCCATTGTTTATATCCTCTGCTGGTGTTATCTCCAAATTCCTCCCCTTCTCCAAGGGAGTAGATTTCTCCACAACGACTTCTCTTCCAGGCTCAGAAAAGATGTCTTTGTGGGGCCACTGGCAAGGCACACAGCTCTGCTCGTGGGCTGCCGGAGGGGTGAGTGCTCCTGCAGGGAGAAAGCCTATATTAAGATTTTTTTCTTGAGAAATAATAGGAAAATTGCAATACCTCAGGAGGCAGGGGGATGCCTGGCTGCTCTGCCAAGGACAGACCATGCATGCCATGATGTGAAATTGGGAACTGAGTCTCTGAACAGACTGAAATCTGCAGTTTCCATTTCCACTATGACTTTAACCTACACGTTGTGAGATTCCCTGTTTTCTGTAAAGGAGCACTTTTGTTGCAGATGCTGTGTGCAGCTGTTTATTGCTTTGTGTTGATGCAATTGGTGATGTCAAGTCCCAGTCCATATCTTTGCATCTCTCAGGAGAGCCAGACACATTCAGCTGTCAAAATACCACGTTCTGGTGAGAAGGGAAAGAAGGCAGCTTTAAATCTTGGATTTACTGAAATCGTTTGTCACCTATCCCCTCCATTTTAGCTCATAGTCTGAACAGCCTCCCTATGCTCCCTGTGTTGCTGAAAAGGGATGTAAGACCTTAGACACTCTGTTATTTTAAGATTAAAACAACATTAAACTCACCCACATTATGCAACTAAGAGTTGCATTTCATAGCTTAGTGAGTTTGTATACCATTAACCTTTTCTCAGCTAACTACGTTCTTCTTGGTTTTGCTTTATATCCATAGCTCCGGGGTTATGACTGCTGGTACCCCGCAACACGTCTCAGGGAAATATTTGGAATTGTGGTTGGATTGGTATGGAAGTAATTGAAGGATGGGTTATTCTGTGGCAGCATATGTCCAGAAAAGCAAAAAGTATCAGCTAGTTGCCTGCAAAGTCTCTTGTCAACTCATTATATATTTCTTTTTTACATAATTTATTTTCTGTTTTTTTTCTCCAACAATGCTATTGTCATTGTTCCAGCAGAAAATCTTTTACCCCTGCAGGTGCAGCTGGTCCCTGGGATCATTGTAGGGCCTTTGTTTAACAACCTCCGTCATGCAGTGCCAGCATTTGGTCCCATGTCCATGTTTTTTTCCAGGGATGCCTGTTAGAGGGTGGTTTGCTTTTTACAAGCCAGCTGATGAAACAAAGCAGAACTGCAGTGCAAGCCATTGCCAGAAAGTATGTGAATATCGAGACTTAAGCCACAGGAAAGCCAATCCTTTGCGAGCTGCAGCAGTGGAGGCTCTCTGTGTTTCACCCCACGAGGGCAGCTGAGGTGACACCAACGAGAGTGGACAAAACCACCTGGTGTGGATGCAGCCTTCAGCTGTGGGATCTGTAGGAACGTGGCACTGGGTAAAGGTGTTTTCACTTATCTAACTGGAGCAGGTTCTTTGGTTCCTGTGCACAGAAATGGCCTGTGCCCGTTTTTTGGTGGATCCTCCCCACTCCTGTGTGACCTGCTTACTCAGGGGGTGAACAGGTTGCAGGTGCTCCGCACAGGCCTGTGCAATGACAATACCTAAAAACTCAGTGCTTCTGGCGCCTCCTGTCCACCAAGCTGCAATGCCACAGCCTGAAGTGCTGCCTGAAACCACCAGTATCATTGACCTAGGTGATGCTGATGGTCCACCAGTCCCAATATGTCACCTTCATAAGTACCCAGAGCCATTATCCTCAGTACTCTGTTGTAGCTTCCCCCCAGTTTCCAACCATTTTCAATTCAGGGACTCACAGAACAGGAGACATTTTCCATAAATTCAGTTAAATTTAGTCAAAATAATGGATTACTCTTGCGTGACTTAATTCAATTTCCCCTTTGACTGAAGAAATTTTTATCATCTCTTGGCAAGAAGCTCCACAGTTCAAATAGCCATTGTGTGGGTAAAACTTATGTTTATTTCATTTGTATCTGATTCTTACTAATTTCATCTGATGCCCCCTGTTTCCTGCAATGTGCCAGTGATTTAGCATCAGATGGTAGAGTGCGATCACACATTTTGAGACTTTTCAGCCTGGCAGGTCCCCAAGTATTTTACAGATGTTTATTCGGTAAAAGTTACTCCAGCACTAAAGTTTTTCCTATCAAGTCTCTGTTTCTAATCCCCCATATTTCTTAAATCTGATTTCTGGAACAAACATCTCTTAAAATATATTTTCCATTAAATAAAAAGTTTCTCATTTGTAGTCAATTAGGAAAGAAATTATTGAGGGATGCACTTTCATTTAGATTTTCTGCAGAAGCAGGGAGGAATTGTGGCCAGATTTAGCATAGGCAAGTCTGGACCTACAAAGCCTGGGGTTGTTTCTGCTGGCACACAACATATTTGGCTCCCCAAAACCTCCTTACCTGACTGCTATGGCACTCTTATGGGCTTGTGGCAGATTTCTAGGCTTACCCTGGCCACCTTGAACCACTGACATGATGCATTTCTTCCCTACAGCTGGTCCTCCAGCACTGTTGCTGGTTTCTGTGCAAGGGCTGTAACCTGACCTTGGTCTCCAAAGTGCCTCACCTGCTTTGGGTTGATGTGTGAAAGGCTGTACAGTCCCAACAGCCCAGCTCCAGGGATTGATCCCCTGCCCTAGGGCAGCACTGCCTTGTGGCTGTGGCTGGGGCCAGTCCCCTGCATAGGTTTAACCCCGAATGTCCTGACCAGATGCTTTTCAGAGACCCCAGGACACTGTTGGTTCATGCAACAAATTCATCCTCACCTCGCTTTTTGGCCCAGAACATGTCCAACAGGTAACCTGCAGGTTGCTTGGTTCTCATCCCCACTGGTGGGTCTGACATTGCTGAGGCCAAGGAGCAGCTCTTCAGTCACCCATCCTTAGGCTGGTGTATGCTGGGGCCAGCAGGGTATGTGGGGACTTCTTCCCTTTGTCAGCTTCCCGGAGAGGTGGGAGCCCATCAAAGCAGCTGCTGGTCCAGCATCCATCTGGGCTGGGTGTGCAATGACCATCCGTGGGACAGATTCATATGGGGGTTAGGAAAGAGGAGGTGAGCCTACTGATAACTCTCCAGAGACCTGTGCTCTGCCACAGGCATTTTCCATAGGTGACTTATTTACACGGAGCAGAGATCATGGGATTTACTGGTAAACTGTAGGAAAAGGGGGAGCTGGTGAAATGGAGGCTTCTTATCTCTGCATGATGTGGCATGCAACCCAGGATATAAATTACAGTTTTCACCAAGTACTACTGGAAAGGCCGTTCCTGAAAAGCAGAGGTAAAGCCCATGAAGCGTGCTAAGCAGCTGTGAGCTTTTTAACTAAACTCAGGATAAGTGGCTCCTCAGATAACTGCTTCGCTTGAGTATCTGTCAGCTGTGGGTGTCATTTGGGTGGGAGTCATTTGGAGGATGAGAAAAGGGCTTATTTCTGTACTTTCTGGGATGTCCTCCGGGTGGCTGTGAGAGGCTGGATGCTAATGAGTTCAGCAGCTGCTGGAAGTGATATTTTCCCACTGTCAGCACGGATGCTGCGTTACCAGGCTGGATGTCTTTAAAATGAAGGATGCCTATGATGGGTACCAAAACTCCTCCAGTCTTTGTGGGCTTTTTTTCTTCGTTCCTTCTAAGATTTAAACCAGCTATGCTCTTACAATCTCTTTTAATTTTGTATGAGTATTTGACATCACAGGAATAAAGTGCGTATTTTTTAAGCTCTTGGGACCATTTCTTAAGTTCTGCTAATGCCCAGTATTGACCTTGCCAGTGGGTTGTTCTCCCAAGTGCCACAGACACAGGCTGGTGTGCCAACAGGAATCTGCAGAGCAATTCTCACTGAGTGCCTGGGTATCAAAGGTCTCTCTCTCACGTGGCCATCCCCTCTTGTGATTACAAAGGATAAATAACCCTTTGTAGACCAGATTTTCTGAGACGTTCAGAGTCAGGCTGAATTATGTGTTCCCCCAAACAAGAGTTAGCTTTTATTATTTCTAGAGATTCAAGCCTATTGCTAGAATATTAATGCTACTAGTTAATCTTTCTTGAGACAATGTAATATTTTCTTGGCTATGTAACTTATCTTCCTTTGCAACGAACAGATGTTCTCACTGGATTCCTCACATCTCTGAGGTCTCTTTCCTGGATGTTTTACATTCAGTTGGAATTTATGAATGTGTAGAAGCTCCTTCTGGGATGTGCTGTGTTTCTTCCCAGCAAGTTTCCCAGGGCACTGGGATGTCTGTTGGCTTTCTAGTGTTTTGTGGATTTGTGTGGATGCAGCTTTCCAGATTGCTTCATCTGCCAAGGATCTCTTCCTACCTTATTCAGCTGATAATTAACTTGCATTAGTTATTATTAATAGCAAGGGCAGGTCATTGACCTACTATTTGATTTAATGTTGGAAACTGCCAGCATTTTCCTTCTGAATGTTTGTCTCTACTTTTTAATTTCTCAGCTCATAACATAGTGTCAGTAATGACAACGAATCATTAATTTTTACATCATGGTGCATGTGACATAGTGAGAGGTGGTGGCTTGCTGGTCCTTAATCTTTCAGCTTGGATATGCCGAGGTTTTTTGCAGGCATAAATATATGGCTGTCCCTCTGGGTCATTTTTGGGCTTCTACATTTTACTTGAAGGTGCAGCTTTCTGAAGTTGAGCATCTGCCATCTACTATGACATGTAGTCTGACATGCCTGCACTGCTCCATGAGCAACAGCAAGTACAGCTAATCCATGCCATTCCTCATACACTTTTCCAGTTGAACATACGCAAACAATTTGAGCAGAAACTTCAGCTTGGCAGTGTTTGGGTAACAGCTCTGCGCATGGGACAAAACATTCTTCTGCTATGGGATTACCTCATGGGAGAAGTCCTTTGTTTCATTACAATTTGGCCTTAGAAATACGTTTTGGTTTAGTTGGTGAATTTCTAAAAATGAAGTTCAGACAAGTAGGGCAATGGCTTAGACAAATGGGTTATAACAGTTATAGTTGTTCCGTGCAGCTTCTTCATTATTGTAGCTATGGAATTTTAAAAAACCCAACTGTTTATATTTGTTTTGGGTTTTTTTACAGCTCATGCCCAGAACTAACTCTTAAACTTACTGATTTAAAAAAAAGTTAAACTCATATAATCAAATTTATCTTTTTAAAGTGTGCAGGGAGGTGGCGGGGGGGGTGCCTATCTTCCCTGTCTGTTTTCTTTTCACCTCCCCTCACGTTATCTGGAGAAGAGTGTGATATGTGTTATGGAGATCATTTATCTAGTCTAATATATTAAGGAAACTTGGCAAAGGGAGAGACATGGGTTGCCTGCACTGACTGCACGCAGAGAATGTGCACTGGGCTGTTCCCCATCTCCCATCTTTAATCTCTCCTGGTTATGCTGTGCTGGCCCCCATCTATCAGATCATGAGCTTTAAAGCCATCAGCTTGGCACTTTTTCAGGCTCGGACTTTGCATTTCAGTTTTTAAAACTTCTCAGCACTCCTAAAACCCCAGTTTGGACTCAGAAAGAGATGTGTGTGCTCAAGTGCTGAGAAGATAGGATGCATCTGTGTCTTGTTCTGGAAACTGCTCCATACATCTTTAGAAAGGAGACTGTTTTGTTCAAGAGTGGGTCTTTAAATCACATTTGACCATCTTGAATTCTTCTGCAGTTAACTACAGCTGCTGGGTGTCATTAGGGATGTTGCTTTGGGCTAATCCCAAAGGGATTTTGGTATTGCAGTGGCTGACTTCTAGGCACCCAGCTACCTAATGAATTCCAGATCCCAAAGTCAGACATTCAGACACATCCAGGGGAAACAAAGGACCTGAATGACAGAGCACCATGGAAGCTCATGAGATGGGGATGCTGCCTGAGCAAGCCAGTGGGGAATTTTATGTTAAGATGTTGCTCAGTGCCGCACGGTCTGCCTGGAACCCTTTCCTGCAGCTTCAGGATTCTTCAGGATTGCAGGCACCTTTTTTTAGTGGGGAAAGTGGAAAGATCCTTGTGACGAGCCCTGTTTGACAGTGGGAGCTTTGACTCAGGTATTGGGTGCTTGGGGGCTTGGTGATTGGAGGAACAAGGGGCTGGTGCCCTTCTGTTTCGTGTCCCTGGGGGCGAACAGCAGGGTTGCCAACACCAGAATTGGTGTGGGACTTGCACCCTTAATCCTTAAATGTATCTCAGCTTCAGTGGGAAGACATGTCCAACTGCTTTTCAAAGGACTGGGCTGGATGGAGGAAAAAAAAGCCTCATGAAAGCTGGATATCAGCAAGTCAACATTTAGACACTTGGCCTGTGAAGCTGTTTTAGCGTGGCCATCCCCAGTGCGTAATACAGTCCATCAGTTCACAGGGCTGAAATACCTCTGCAAATAAAAAGCAGCCATGCTGGCAAACAGTCTTCAAAGGTAGCGAAATAATCCCTAAGGGGAGATCTGCTTTTGTGTGGAATTCCCCAGCAGACGGCTGGGAGATCTTAACAAACAAGTCCTTTTAAACTGCCTTGTACTTTGAAGCCTGAGTGAGCATTCATTCATTCAGCACAAAAAGCAACAGTAAAGGGAGGGGGGGGGTGAAGGGGTGGAAGGGCTTAGTCAAGGTGAAAATGAAGTTGGGTCTTTCCCCAAAGCCACTGTGGGTACAAATGAATTGCTTCACTGGAGGTAATAAAAGATATGTTATCCCACATTTAATAAAAAGCAACAGTGAAAATACAAAGAGCTCATTTCAGGCTTCAGTTGTCTGATGTTTATTGCACACAGGCCTTTCTCCAGGACAGAGACCCAAGAAGTGTATTGCCCTTTGAAGTGTGGGCTGTGTGGCCACTTGCCCATTCGTTGGTTTATGGCTAAATCTCCTTGATATGGTCCACTTTCATCTTTCCAGTGGTGGCAGGGGGCTCTACAGAGGGGAGAGGGTAAGCAGGGTTCTGGATGTGCACTGGGGACAGGGCAAATTGGGGAGTGCTTCACCCTTGGAGTGTAGGTAGAGAGGATGAAGCATGAATCAGAGGCTGGGCTCAGGGAGATGCAGAGCACACACAGCTTTGAGCAGAAGTGATCTGCTTGGCAGGACTGTGGGGACCACAGGCTTTGCAGTGAAAAGTGCTGAGCAGAACTATTGTGTTGTGAGTGTTCCCTTTGACTAGGAATGACACAAACTGGTCCTAATTTTTGCTTACCCTACTTATTTTCAACTCTCATCAGAAACCATTGAGTTATCTCTAGTGGTTAGATCATGGTATTTGGAAAAACAAGTTTCCTGACAGTGCATTTCCTGCTAAATAAGATACTAAACTCTGTGTAAGAATCCCCACTAACATCAACAAGCTTTGGACTTGGGCCATAGTCCATTTCCAGGCAGTAATAACCTCTGCACATTTTTTATATCAGAAGCAATTATTTTACAGATGAGCTGCAATAAACCATCTGAGAAGGTTACCTTTGTAATGCCATGTGGGCCAAAAACATCAGTGCACTTGAATCACTGTCATTTTTAAGTTTTCTTGTATGAAACAGTAATGTAGTCTTAAACCTTAGCTTACTTTTCCTTATGCTAAAGCTCTTTTGCACCAGCCTCATGTTTGCAAGCAAGCCCAAAAATTTCCAGCAAATGGAGTGGATTAAGAGAGTCTTTTTTCAAGGAATTGTGTTGTGAACATTCTTAAAATAACATCTTTCTTCCCCCAAAAAGTAGATCGGTGTGCTGTGATATCATTGTGCAGTCATGACTTTGAGAAACAAACTTATTTATATTAATGAAAAATATTTCTGTTGAAAGTGCTGTCAAAACAATCTCCAGGAAAGTCATTGTTGTGGACTGGAAAGAATGCTACTTCACATGTGTTTAATTATTGGGGGAAAAAAAATGAATCCTGCCTTGCATCACAAAAATCAATCTGCAATAACAGGAAACCCTGAGCCATTTATGTAGAGGTTCCTCTTTCATTGTAACTGGCAATTGGTTCCAGCTTCTAAAACCTGTCTAATTCTCAACTGCTACAAGAATACTGCCTCAGCTGGATTATACACAGCAAAGCTTTGATTGTGAGTCTGTTTTAATGCTGTAAATCAAACCCCCAGCCAACAATGGAAATAACTTGTCAGTATGCAGGGATGCTCTGCCGCTTTTTGCTTATGGACGCGTAGGTCAATTGAAATAGTGAAGTGTCCAAATCCATGAGCAAGAGGATGATTGTTATCCTCCCTTCCTCAAACTGTGCATGCCCCTGTTTACACAAGCTAAGGAAGTAAAAGTGAGGTCTGGATTGCTGTTATTTGTGCCATCCCAGAGCCCTGCATTCCCAGCTCTGGTGGAGGATATTTGTACAACAAAGGGTAGGAGCAACAGCCCCATTGCCAAAATGTTGTGCCTTTTGGGGTAGAAAGACAGCAAGATGAGGATAAAGGGCATTGGGATAGTGCAAGGGAGCTACACAAGAGTGTTGGTGCTATGTCACCAGTGAGCCTTTTCAAAGTTTTTGGTGCACACAACAGCAAAGGGTTCGGCCAAGGGGCTACAAAGCAGCTTCTGCTTCCCAAATGTAAGACACAGGGATTGAAACCAAGACTGTGCAGCGTCTCCCTGCCAGTGAACAGCATCAGCCCTCTCATCTGTGAGAGCCATGGGTGTCTGTATGACACCTTATTTGTTACTAGTTTATGCAGTGTCTGTATGACACCTTTCTGTAATCTCTGTAGGTCGCTTAAAGTAGGAAGTACTTTCACCAGCTCTCATGTGGTGTTCAGTGGTTCTTCTGCCTACCATGGAAGTCTAACACTGGTGCATGTGTCTTGGCATCAGTGCTTTCAATCTTGTCAATGGATTTACTGACACTCTTTCGTATGTTCCTTGGTTTTCCCTTTCTGATCAGTTCTCTATAACATGTGGGGGTTTCTCGTCCTCTAATTTATTTTTCCACCTGTCACACATACATACATGGAATGCTTGCTTAAAGAAGTTTGCAAAACTAAATTACTGGGATCTTGGCATAACACAAATCTTGCTCAGGTAATCAAACCTCTCAAGCAGAACACTTGATTCCTGCCCAAAAGTCGGCAGGAGGCACCATTGCAGGGGTCCCTGCAGAAGGATGAGGTGAGACTCCTCAATCTGCTGCGCTGCTCATTTCATGCAGTCCTTCCTCCCTGCTCCAGTGCATGATCCATTGCCACCAATTACCTTAAAACTACTTCTGGCTGCCCTAAAAATGTACAAAAGGCTCTCCTTCGTGACCATTTCCACATCTTCATTTGACTTTATTTCTCAGTATCCTTCCTGAATTCAGCTTTGGCTGCCTCGGGGAGCCTCTGGGACAACCAGATTCTCCACCACGATGTTAACCAGCACATTGAAGAATACAAGCAGGGGTTATCAGCTGGCCTGTGCATCCTGGGGAAATGTCTAGCTGTCCAAAATCCCCTCCTGGAGCCCCTTTGCAGCAGTCAAATATTGTTCTGTGAAGCCAGCTAGCAGGTGGGTCAAGCCCCAGGCTTCTTCCTGGGCTTTTCCCCACAGTGCAGAGACGTGCTGGGGAGAACTTGGACCACCCTGGAAATTAATGGCTAAGCACATTGGGTGTGCAGACAGGCACAGCCCTGATGCTCAGCTGTACCACAGCTGCAGCTATAAGACAAGCTTGACTTGTATCCTTATATCACAATTATAACTTAAATTCCATAGATCTTAATCACCTGCTTTGTGCAGCCTCTGGATTGAAAGGCAAGCACTGGCTGCTGTCTTCCAGAGCTGAGGCAGATGTCTACTTTATCACTGTTTGATTGCTAGCTGAAAATTAGAAGGGAAAGTAAAGTCACCCCCACAGGCACTCGAAGTGGCTCTGGGAAAGGATGATCTCTATTTTCAGATTCCTTATGAAAGGCTTGCACACTTCATAAAATTCATGTTCTGCATCAGCTGCCATTCTCATCTTGAAGGATCATTTTCCAGGCTGTTACATGACTCATGTACAGTTTCTCCTTCCTTTGCCTGGCCCAATTCCTCAACCTCAGTGTTTGCTATTCATTTCCTCAGATGATATTTGACTTGTATGTTTAGAGAAGAATATGACTGTCTCTTCTCTGTCTATATGTGAAGGCATGCTCCTCATGCAAGGATTTCATCAGGAGCAATCTTCTGCTTATGGGGGACTTCTTCTCTTCCTACACTTTGCCAAGGAGTTCATAGCCGGGTGTCCACCTGCTGTCCTGCAGCTCCAGCATCAGAAACCACCACATCTCCAGGCAGATCAAATCACTGACTTGGGGAGTTAAACTGCAGCTATAACAGGATCACAGCAGGGCTTGCCTGATGTCTTCATTCATCATTAAACTACAGAGCCCCCTTTCTAATATTTGGATTCTGAGCCTGTTTACCCAGGGATTTATTGGTTTATCTGCACTGTGAGTCACTGCCCTCTGTTTGGAAAGCAGATGTGTGATGCTGCCCTGTGGCGTGCTCAGAGCTGGATGATGGGGTGGCTCCACACTGAGCTGCACCAGCAGCTGGTGGCACTCAGCCGCTTAATGCTTTTTTAATGCAAATGTTCACAAAACTGCTTCACCTCAGGTCTCAAATTGCACACGTGGCATCTGTCTATATTTACATATTATGTCCAAAGGCATGGGGTGGCCTGGACTGTTGCCATATGAACTTACAAAATGAAATTGTCCTTTCATAAGCTAGATTGAAAGCTGGAGACATGTTTTCAGTGTCAGCAGTTACCTAGTTGATGTCCCTAATGGGTGGCATTTTGGAGGGTTTAGTGTTACCGTTCTGCCACGTTTGAAAACCAAACCAATAGTATGTGCACGGAGAAAAATGACTGACTGCAGTGTGTAAATGAAGCATTGCTAGGTCAAAAATAACCCATGGAAACAGGACACTGTTATTTGCAGTGGATGTGAAAGTAAATCGCAGCAAACAAACTGGCCAAATCAGTGCTGGAGAATGCATGGATGGTTTCTCTGCTGAAATCAGTGGGTGAGCTCATGGATAAATTACAGGCACTGAGAGTAGCAGGAAAACAGGCTTAAGTGGTTTGTTTGTAGGCAAAAAAAAAAAAATCCCACCTTATTCAGATTCTTCGGGATAAGATACCCATTTTTAAAAGTAAAGATTTGACTTTCAAGCGTAAATTAATCTCTTAGCCATTGCCACCAAAGCCACCTGAGTTATTTGGCAGCACCATGAGCCTGGCTATGGCTGGCAGCACTTGTATGTTCTCAGTCCTTTGGAGAGCAAGGCTCGTCATTCATCCTGCTGGGAGCAAACCCAAGGGATCTGGGATTGGATGAGCACCACAAGTCGGGAGCAGAGGCTAATTGTATTAAAGAGTTCACAAACAAATGTGTCAGAAAACAGGAAACAACTATACTTGACGCATGCTATCTCCTGATTTAAGGGCAAAAATAAGAATTTTAAAATACTTTGTTGCCTGAAATATTTCTGTGTAAGAAAACTTGAAATGTTCTTCAAATTATCTGGGATTTTTTCTATTGAAAATGTCATCAAAATTGACACAGCCATGGAAAACACTTGAATTGCAATTAATCAGCATTTTTCCTGTACTGGGTGGGTCGGCCTGGAGTTTTTGACCTGGCCTTTTCATGTCAGAGACAAGCCACTTAGGAGGGAGCTCCTCAGAAATAGTTTTAAAAATGGGATTTCATTTTCAATGGAGGTACATGTATATAGATTTATTTATGGGACACTGGGATGAGATTACTTTGAAAATTCATAGAGCTGAATTGATTTGCTTTACATTATAGCACAGAGTAAAAACTCACTACTTTGTGAAGCACAATTACAGCAAATACTTCAAGCAACCCCATCCTCTCAGTTATTGTCTGTGACATGATTGTGTAGGTACCGCTCATTTTGTGAGTAATAACCATGTTGGGATCAAGTAAGAGATAACACAAAGGTGAGGAGAGGTTCTGGAAGATGGCGGGAAAGAATAGTTTGGAATGAAACAAGTTGCACAGCACCACTGCAAAGCTGTTGTGGCAGGAGCCTGTGAATGCACCCTGCCTGCCCTACAGAGCATAATCCATGATTTCAGTGTCAACAAAGTGCTATTAATAATTTTCCTGGGAGCCTGGAACACACCATTGTTATAGACAAAGAAAGGAAAAGTAAATAAAATAACTCCTATTGTAGCTATTTTAAAATGCTCAATATGGAATGCTGCTTTTCAAAAATACTCTGCTTTGGATTTTTGCCTGCATGTGAACTGATTCCAGCACTTTTCTTGTCGGTGCTGTTCAATCAAAAGTGTGGTAAGGTAATAGGGGTAATCCCTTTTCTGCTGTAACTCCACTAGGAATGATTTAATTATGTCAAGTATGGCTGTTTTAATTATTGCATAATAGATGAGGCATTAATAAGTCCCTGACATCCTGCTGGATTGTGAACTTCGACAGTGCATGTAAGGGTTTTTTTTTTAAATCGTTTTTAGTGGTAGTACATGTTTGGAAGCAGTGGTGGTTCTGACACCTGTGTTAAGAATTCTTCAGATGAGATAAGGAGGTATATTAAAATCGCACCCTGCAGTCTTTGAAAACAAAGACTGACTGTGGCATTACTGGCCTGTATCACACTTCTTTGAGGTGTATCTGAAACTCTGGATGGGTGGCAGCTACAGAGGCACAATAAAGTAGCATTTTTGGCAACCTCCGATGTGATTGAAACAGTCTGTCTGTTCATGAGAAGCCCAATCCTTTTTTATTTACTATTTTTCCTCTGTTATTTATAAAACATTGTGGCAACATAAATATCCTACATGAAAAGCTTATTGCATCCTGTTTAAAATAGTTATTTTGTTGTGTACAAGCAGTATTTCCTGGATACTTAAAGCTGAATTTGCCGGCCAGATTTGCCCCAGTGCTTATAGGAAGATTTACACTGACAAATGCAGATAAACGCACGTCTCTTGAGTGCCAGTAGTGCTTGACCCTGGGCTGTAAAGCACCTTTGCTGGGGGTTCCTGCAGGGATGCTGCTAGGTGGGACCTCTGATTGATGCTGCTGAATTTTACAAAATTGACGTGTCTCCATCACGAGGGGTGCAGTAAAGCTGCCACGGAACACGCGGTATTAAATGGATTACCAAAGAGCCTTCCCACTGGCTGCGGTGCTCGCCTGCCTACCTCCTGGAAACAAGCACAAGAACATTTTTTTGTGAAGGGAAAAGAACAGAGTGTTTCCAGTGAAGGATCATAATTTGTCCCCTAAGGGTTCATTGAAAAATATTCTTTAGAGTAATTATTTTTCATTGGGATAAGAAAGGCTGCAGATTTTTAGATGTTGTGTGGGTTCTGGAAAAACCCCAGCTAGTGAACAAACTTTCTTTTCTCTTTGTGGTAAAAGCTTATTATTCACAGCAAAGAATTCAGCCTGACAAGAAGCTCAGATCTGACTTCCATTTTAATAGCCCTCCTCCTCCTCCTGCCCTCTGCTCTAATCTGGCAGACTTTTGTGTTTCTTGCAAAGGTTTTCATTTTACCACAAGCATAATTTCAAGATGCAATAACATTGTTCTCTTTATTGGGTTGTTTTTGGTTGTTGCTTAGCTAGTAACCCAGGCTGGCGCTCCAGGTCCGTGATGTGACTCACCCCGGAGGAATGCCCCGACTAAAGATTTGCCCCAGGCCAGCGGTGGCTTTCCAGCCTTGCCGGATCAATGCAAGGTGCATTTGTGTCCGTTGCATCCCCTCTGCTGCCGGCCCTGCATATCAGTAGTTTGGCTTTCATTGGTAAAGGACAACAGGAGAAAAATACCTCCAGTGCTTGAGGAACACCTAACCCTTTGAATCAGAAAGTAAGGTAGAAATGAAGGTGGAAAGAGATCCTTTTTTCTTGCGTTTCCATGGGCGTGGTCTAAGCCGAGGTGAAGCGGGCAACCTGGCAGCGCCGGAATGCTGAGCATCCGAAGGGCAAGGGCGGGCGAGTGCCCCTGCCTTTCCGCCTGCCCACGGCTCCCCGTCACTCCTGTCCCACCGGAGCAGCTTTGGGCTGCCTCCATCCTTGCACAAACACAAGGCTTTGCTGGCGTGTCACCCTCAGTTACGGCCATGCAGCCGATGGTCTGCGCTCATTAATCATCGCGGGGAGGAATGCTGGGGAGGGAGCTGTGCAGTTCTCTCTCTCTCGTGTCCTTGCTGATACAAGGTCTTCTCACATTCTGGTATTAAAAACATGACTCCCTCTTTATCACTGTCTGCAGACGGGGCACAGCTGCGGCCAGCAGCACCAGTCGTCCTGAGGCTCAAACAGGCACAGCCTTTCACTACCCCTGTTCCACACTTGTGGGTGCAGAGGACACCCCAGGTAGAGATGTGTTTCCTACACCATAGCAGTCATGTGCATCCAGTGGGACGGGCACAGAGACAGCCGAGGTGAAAGCTTCAAAGAAGATGCAGGTTTCTGTGACTTAGTGAAAGCAAGAAGAGGTGAGCTCTGTGCAGGTCACCAAAGATAGCTGAGCACAAGCGTGTCCCCTCCACCCCACCGAGGCTTGAGACACTCAGCTTTCTGAGAGATTAGGTCCTGCAGTTAGTAAACACAGACAATAAGTCTTGGGTTTCCTCCCCTTCCTCTAGTGTTTTCACTGCCAAGCCCAAACTTTATGTGTAACAGATGGAGCCAGTCTGCAAACTCATAGTGCCTGCTCATCTCCCAGGCTTGACCTTTGCATGTAGAAAATGGCAGAGAATTCATATGAGCTATTTTAGCAATCTCTGGCAGCTTGATGGACTTTTTAGTGCTGAAAAACATGTTTTGCATTTAAAACAGAGTTCATTAGAATAGCTGGGGTTGCTTAGCATTGCAGTGATGTGTTTAAAAAGAAAACTAAAGAGAAACCTAATAGTATAGCTGGCTTTCTGGCTTTGCCAGAGATTTGAGAAATATGAAATTAAATAATATTTCAGCACAGATTCAACTACAGAAACTTATTTAAATTCACTTTGGAGTAGTGGCTGTGTTACTAAGATTTTAAAGGAAAAAGAAAAACACAGGTAGCCGTTACCTTGCAATATTATCAACATGAGAAATTCCTGTCCTGTGGTTTATGTTTCCTTCTTGTCCAAGAGCATGAAGGGAAAGGAGATGGGGAGCAATGCCTGACAATATTCTGTATGCAAATTGTGTGACGAAGAGAGGGAGGAAAAAGCACCCCTAAATCCTCTGCAATGTACCAGGAGGTATCCAGTGTTGCAGACCCCATACATGGTGGTTGCACAGGAAAGGAAAGTCCTTCGTGGACGTGGTGGATGGATGAGGCCATGCCAGAACATCTCTGCACAAGGCCAGCATCCCTAGAAGCGGTGTCTGCCCGGCAGAGAAGATGGGGTGGAAGGTGAAATTCTCTTTTATCTCCCTTCCCTCCTCTCAAAGAGAAGATCAAGAGTGTTTTTTTCTGTATGACCCTTTGCTTCTTGGAATGCTGGAGGAGAACATGTAAAAACACAGCAAGGGCTGCAGAAGGCAAAGCTTGGGGAGAGCTGGAGCTCACCTTCCAGTCTTTTCTGGTGCAAAAAATGTTTTAAGCTGTTTTCTCAGGTGACACCTGGCTTGGGACTTTGGCTTGCATTTACGGTAGTAGAGAGTACTCACATCTAGACCCAGAGCCAGAGGGAACCAGGCTTCAAACACAGAATGGTGCAAAAACTGAAAAAGCAGCCTCTTGTGAGCTCAAACTCCTCCATAGTAAGTGGGGAATTTTTTTCTGTGTGTCTTAATCTCCCTGTGTTTCAGCTCACTACCTGGCAAAGAAAGGAGGAAACTCTCCGCAAACTTCACAGAACCTGTTTATTTTTGTGTGTATATAAAAGAGTGTGTGCCTAGCTCAATACATGAAATTTGCTACATAAAATGAAATGTTAGAAAACAGCTCTTGGGCAACACATTCATCTTTTCAAACTGATAGAATCCTGATTCTGACTAAGCAGTTATGTTTTGACTTTTGTTCTCAATACAGGGTTTTTAGTCCTGTAATCTTTCCTCTTGGCTGCAGTTGATGATCTCCAATCTGAATCCTATAAAATGGTTTTTGGAAATATATGCATGCTAGTAAATTTTCTTTATCTCTCATAGCAATAATACTTTCAAAAAATGCCATAGCACAGATAAGCACGTGCTGCACATGAATCTGTCCTTAGCTGACATGTGGGTTTGAAGTGTTTTCTTAGCCCCTTGGTAAGATCACTTCCAGTGTTTCCTTTGCATCTCTTTGTGCTTGCATCAGTCAAGAATTTATTGCGAAAGGTGAAATGTCTCTTCCAAAAATACAAAACCACAGATCTCCAGTCAAATGCTACAGAGAAATCTGCAAGTTCCATGCAGATCATATAATTGAAGAAGTGAATGAATCATTTGAGCTCAGTGAGTGCATTTTCTGGTCACTCCTGGGGTCCTTCTCATCCGAACAGGATTATTTCTTGTGAGTTCTTCCTACCTCCTGATGCTATTGTCACAAATATTCAACAGTGAGGCAGCTGCCTTCCTGAGCACCCAGCAGCAACTGGCAGCACTCTTACCTCCCTCTTTCCTCCTGCAGATCAATACTGTCTTGTTTGTCCTGGTCCTGTCCGAGCTTTACTTTCATCTCGCGGGGCAGATAGAACAATCTTGCAAGATACTTTCAACGTTGAGAAAAAACCAACAGAGTTCCTGTCCCTGTCCTGTGCAGTGCTTTCAGCGTGCATTGCATTGTGGATGCCACCGTGTCTCCTTCAAGCTGCTAGATGCAATGCTCTAACCCCTTGGAAGAAGAGAAATAATAAACGCCACCTGAAACTAGAAACATGCTAGTTGTGGCACGGCTGCTACCTGGGGTGTTAACATTTTTTGTCTGTTTTTTCATCTGCACGAAGGACAGCCTCAGAGCAGCCCTGTTTTCTTTGGAGGCCATGATATCGCGGAGCTGTGCTTCTCACCAGCGTTCCCCCAGCCCTGCTCCTCTTTTGGGTCTAATGCTTTTGTCAAATGGTTCTTCACTGCTGATATTTATGTGGGGCAGAATGTGCTTAGGAGAGGCCAACACAGATTTATATCTTATCATCTAAAGCATGTTTTTGGAAAGAATGGCATAATTAACAAAGAAAACAACTCCTTTCTGCAACAAGCCAGCTTGTCGTGATGGTTAGCACAGGGACCAGCAGCCACTGCTGAAATTTCAGCTCTTGAAAAATGACTGTTGTATTTTTGATGTAGGGACATGTGCCTCCACTCAATCAGCAGAAATATGTTGGGGCATAACCAGTGCTTATCTAGAAAAGGGTGTCAGTACAGCCATTAGTTCCTTGAGTTATTTCCTTTTGGATGGTGCTTTAAGGATTATTTCTTGATTTTGGTTTCTGAGTGTGATGCTGTTAAAAATATCAGCAGTTTTCTTGTGTCCTGGAGTGATGTTAGGAGGCCCCTTTATTCCATAGCCGCCTGCTCAGTGCCCCCAGTACCTGTATCTCTAAGGCGGGTCCGGGGCGCGGGGCTGGAGCCGGGCTGGGGGCAGGGAGCGCACCGGCACCGCTGCGCTGCTCCCTCTCTCTTCTGGGGCTTTGGTTGTTCCCGAGGCTTAGGAAAGGTTTTGTTTGTTCTCCCCTCTTTCTTCCCCTGACCTCCCTGCTTTCCTTCCCTTCTCTCCTGCCCGGGGGGCCTGTGGGGTGGCCCCGCCGGTCCGAACCCCGAGGAAGACACGAGCATCGCCGGCTGTGAAGAGGAGAATCGGCGCTGAAGAAGCGCTACAAGGGTTCCATCTGCCCTTCTCCAGCAGCCTGCTGTGTGGACTCCCCTTCCCGGAGACTGGCGGTGGCTCCTCCCGGGCATCCTTTCCTTTTTCTCCCGGTTGTGTTTTGTGTTAATAAATAGTTCAGGGTTTTTTTTCTTCCACTTTCATTGCTTTTGTTAATTTTCCCCCTTTTGGTGGAGGAAAGGGGGAGGCCCCTTTCCCTTGGGAGGAGGTGCTCACTCCAGAGCGTCTCCTCCTAAAAATTTTGTCTCCAAAACCGGGACATCTTGGAATTTGCAGTGTGTTGAGTTCTCAAGTGAAAGCTGAAAGTTGCAAATTACTCGGGAAAAACAGCAGTAGCTTGGGGATCTGAGCTGACTGGGGTCTGGTGTTGGGCGAGCACTGATTGCAGTGGTTTTTCAGGCACTTTAGTGTGAGCATTTGCCACATGAAGTGCTGGTCAGAGAGAATGCTGTGAATTGCAGGCACCACTGCCTCTGCCTGCACTGCAGGTCTCAGCAGTGTGTGGTTATTGACTTGCTGGGCTGTTTTGTTTCCCCACGTACCGAGACCAGCGACTGTGGCTGTGGATGGCTGTGTTTGAGGGCAAGGACTTCATGCAAGCGCCTGCTTTTTTGCGTGCGGTGATCTGGAGTAGGGGAGGTCCCTGCTGATGTGAGGGCTTTGCAGTGAGCCCTTTCATCATGCCCAGCATGTGAAAACCCGTGAGAATCGTGCTGCAGGGCTGTGCAATAGGATGTTTAGCTGTGTGGGTACAAGGGTGTCTGTCTCTGGGATTTTCCCAAGGAGAACAAGGACTCGCCTGTTTTCTTACACATTTAACTATGCCTCTGACTGTATGTCCTGTGTCAGTGCACACTGCTGCCTCCTTTTCAGAGCTGATGATAAAGGCCTTCTAACCCAGACCTTGGTTTTGGTCTTCAGAGGCTGTCTCTCATTCCCTGTTGGCATTATTCAGTGTAGCGAAGCCAGTACCCCATAATATTTTTTCAGCTTCATTGCCACTCCTGGCTGGTTTTTAGACTTTCTGCCAGCCCTATGCTTCCACAGGTGCCATGTCAGAGGCAGATGGGGGTTTGGAGGAGCTTAGCCCTGGAGTTGTTCCACATTCCAATGGCCAGAGTGGAGGTTCAGAGGCCCCTGGGTGGAATCTCTGCTCTGTAGCTCTAAGGCATTAAGAGCCGTGGTATTAAAGCTTGTTGCTTGTAGAAGTGCTGGTTTATCCATCTGTCTGTCCAAGTGCACATGTGCCCCATATGCTGGCCCCTGTGAACCCCATCTTGCACAGTCCTTGAGAGCAAATCCAAACCTAACCCGTCTTTCAGCTGGGATGAAGTACGAACTGAAGTCCGGCCTTTGCATGGAACATCTGCTGGTAGAATAAATACTGCAAAAGCCCCCTAAATCCACACTTACTTAGCACCTATAGGTTGAATTATGAAATGTGGTGAATCCCATCACATACTTCACACGTTTCCTGTTGACAATGAAGCAGTGGCAACAGGCTGGTATCCATCCCCACTGGAAACGTTCATGTCAAGGTTTCATTCCAGGAAAATCATTTGGGTTGTTCTGTAAACTCCACTGAGATGATCTGTAACCTTTTGCCCAGCTGTGCCAGGGACATGTAATGCAGCTGGGGGGAGGCCTGATCCCCTCCCTGCACTTCAGAGCACTCTCCCGGTCAGGTATGATCCAGGAATGCGGTTATAATCCTCGTTTGGTTAGAGAAGACCATTTAGCTTGCTGCATGACACTGTAATTACTGCTCCTTTCACAAGAGGGAGATTATGGCCATGTGGTTTTCCTTTCAGATTTGGGTCTTGGTTTCCATTTACAAGTGGTTCTTGTAAACAGTCTCCCTGTTTCATTTTTGCTGGAAAGCTTCTTGTCATAACACTCAGGGGGCTGCTTTATCTTGCTTTCAAACTAGCCCAGGTAGCTGGGTAGGCTGAGAGCAAGCTGCTCTTCCTCAGCATTCCCGCTTGCAACAAGAGCTTCAAAGCTTAGGACCAAAGGAAATGGCCTCAAGTTGCACCAGGGGAGGATTACTTTGGATACTAGGAAAAATTTCTTCAACAAAAAGGTTGTCAAGCACTGGAACTGGCTGCCCAGGGAAGTTGTGGAGTCATCATCCCTGGAGGCATTTAAAGGACATGTGGATGTGGCACTCAGGGACGTGGTTTGGTGGTGGGTTTGGCAGTGCTGGGTTAATAGTTGGACTTGATGATCTGAGAGGGTGATTTTGTATGAGTTTAGGTAAAATGCTGGCAGGTGCCAGCACAAAAGCAGCAGAAGGCAGGATTGGTGCTGTGCCTACCAACCATCTGCAGCTGGCAGATCTCTGCCTGTCTGTGACAGTGGGGACAGGCAGGCTTGTACCGGTGGGGCATACCTAGACCCCTTCCTCATGGATTTGTGGAGTCCTCTGTGAACCTCCTTAATCCTCTAGCCTCCAACTCACCCCAAATATTGCAGCTTGGTGTTGCATGAAAAAGTACTTTTTATCTGGTTTATTTAATTCTGCTGCCTCATCATTTCCTTGGGTTATCTTTGGACTTTATGAAGTGAGACAGGGCACAGCAATGCTCCTTATCTGCTCCCTACCATTCTGGAGTTTCAGCCCATTGTTCCACCTCCCTTTCACTGTCTTTTTTTTTTTTTTTTCCTACACTGAAAACTTCTTGCCTTATTTACAAGTTTTCTTTGCAGGACTGTTCCGTGCTTTTGAACATTCCTGTCCTTTTTTCTCCAGACATTTGAAGATCTGCCCCCCACTCCAGGATCAGCCTGGGTGATCAGTATGGGTGTCTTCTGGCAAGCTCTTTGGGAGCTGGGGATGCAATTCACTTTATGTTCACAGCTGCCTTCAGGTGTTTTGTCCTCAACCTGTAGATCCTGGGAGCACCTTTCACCTGCCTGCAAGCTGGTGGGTTGCAGACCATGAGCCCCATAGTCTGTTTAAGGGCTGCAGTGGAGGGAGGGCTGCTGGAGCCTCAGTTTCCCGGGTGATGCTGTGTACAGGACATGCAGCAGCCAAGAGGTGAGGAAGGGGTACCCAGGATTAGCCCATCTCTTTGGGTATCCCCATGCAATGGCTCTCTGTGTTGGCTGGGAGAAAAGTGCTGGCTCCGGATGTGTTGGTGGCAGGGGAAGCAGCTCCCTGCAAAGAGGGAGCAGCTCTGTGGTGTCACCCCAGCCCCAGGCCTGCCTCATTGCTGTCCTGCTTTCCCAAGACTGCGCTATGCCTTTCTAGGTACTTTGGAAATGCTGAAACAAATAAACTAGGTTAATGTCTTTTTGGGCCCCTGTGCAGTCTTGCAGCAGAGAGATGATGAATTTCCCTACAAATCAAAACCTGCCTTTTCAGCTCATTCTGTATGTGTTATCTGGCTTTCAGTGCAACAGGAAACTTCAATGTTGCCTTCTTTTAGTATTATTTCCCTTGTGCCAGACCTTATTTCCTCACTTTCCTTTCTGCCTGCTGGCCTGCAGGCACAAATAAGGTAGGCTGAGGTGAGGAAGGCAGACGGGACCGTGCAGCGCGTACTCGTCTCGGTGCAGTAACAAAGCTCTCCCTGCACGTCCAGAGCACATTGGCTAACCCAGGGTCTGTGGATGCAGTGGAATTCTGGCCGTGATTCCTCATCTGTGTAAATAGCCCAGATTTTTGTACACCCTGCTGCATCCAGGACAGGCGGGTCTCCAGGGCACCGTGCATACAGTGCGGTCCAGCACCACGGTGATGGTTTTGTTTTTAACCACACTGATGATCCCATTGTGTTATATAAGGGTTTTGGCCGTCTCTGTGTGCTTTCATGTGAAATGGTGCCATTCTCTTGGCTTCCTTCTCTGAACTAGACATGCCTACATCAAAAACTGTTTGCTGAGTGAGAAGTCATTAGCGTTTTCAGAGATGATCCTCAGTGCATTTCTGGCTGATGCAGTTGTTCTCTCCTCCTGTGTTTCTAAGTAGCAAAGAATGTATAAGTAAATAATGATTTGGGGGGAGAAATTGGTAATGGAAAAAACAACTTGAACAAGATTTGATAAAAAAGCACTGTTCTGATTCAAACTCATGGGTTACAAGCATTTCCTGCAGGCCAGTGGGAGTTGGAAGACTGTCTTTGTGGGTCTTTGAAATCTTAGACATTTCAAAAGTGAGACAATCTCTGTGCCTGTTAGAAAAACATCAGACAGCTATTAAGTTGTATTTTATCAAAGAGCTCTTCTAGGTAGTACAACCAGCAGAACAAAATCCAGCCCCCAGCTTACAGATAGGCCACAACACGAGTGTAATTTCTTTTAACCTGCCATGGCGTTGAGTAGGTTAATACATTTTTAACTTGTTGATTTTGAACCCATACAGGGATTACTGTGATCTCTTAATAAGCCACGTTGACGAGAGGAGATTAACCTCTACTATTAGAAGTTGAGCTAAATCTCTGGTGAAGGCAACAAGCTGAACCACAAAACTGTGCCACTGGCAAAGTCTGTGGCTAACTCCCTAACTGGAAAAATGCTTCATCCTGCTGGATTTAAAACAGACCTGCTCTGAGAAGGGGTGCTTATCACTCCTGCTTTCCCCTCACTGGTTGAATGATGGACTACAGCTGCTGGGTCCAGGAGCCCCGGTGTGCTGGGATGAGGGGGATGAGCTGGGCAACACTGCGTGTGACCCCCTCAGCCCCAGCAGCTGAGCAAGCTGCTGTCTTGGTCCAGAGCCCTTGGTCCATGCAGATGAGGAGGCTGTGAGCATCACTAGGTGCTCCTGCCTGAGCTCTGAGCTTGCTGAACCCGGCCCAGCCTGCCGTCGTCACAGGGGTGAGACTGAACCAGGGACAAACAGGTTCAAAGGCTGAACTGAAATGCAAAAAAGCCCAAACAATGCAATCTGGGCTTCCCCCACAACACTTTTATCTGGGAACTCGGAGTTTCCTTTTTGCCTTTGAGGAGCAGTTGATCAAGTCTGATCTTTAAACACCACTTCTTGGTGAGGAACTGGAACACTTCGGCCCCCAGGTCCATCTTATATTTTTCTTAGAATCGGTCATTTCCTGAAACAGCGCTGTAGTTAGGTTTCTCCCCTGCCCTCCTCCAGTGAACTGTTTGTCATCCCAATAAATAGGAAGAAATTCCCCAGCTCAAAGCCCGGGTGTCCTTGAGGCCAGAGGAAGAGTCATGAGGCTTGCTGTAGCTCTTCAGCCTGGAGGATGCACTCACAGATCTGCTGAGTCCAGCCTGGCAATTCCAGTCATGCTTAGTTGCTAATTAGCTCCTCCAGCCCTTTCTCTGGGAATCACGATAATGAACATAAAGAACTGTTTATTCTAAACGAGACTTCCCAAGGGTAACAGCCTCCTCAGTGGCTGTAGAAATGGAAGGCTAGCCTGAGGAAACACCAGGGTGCTGTAGTTTTTGGCAGCAGTTGATAAACATTTCTTTGTGGATGGCACAGAGCATGTAATTTACTGCCCAGCTCTAATAAGAGCAGATTTGACCATTTTGCTGTTCTTTTCCATTGCTGTCAAAATGCAACAGCTAAATCCCGGTGAGAAACTGTGCAGTTGACATTTTTGTAGGTAGCAGCATAAAACTTACTGGACTCTCTGTGAAAAGTGAATTCATCATTTTTATAAGATCTCTTATGTTCTCTTAACTGCTTTATCACTCATGGAGGGGCAGACCAGTCCTGCCCATTCTTCCACAGAGGACAGCTGTGGTGGGATCAGGCAGCACCTAAAGAGTTGTGCAGCTTTCAAGGGCAGGAGGCTTCTGCTGGACTCAGTGCTGGTTTTGCATTGCACAGGTGAAAAAAGGGGATGATCTAAAGCCATGAGCTTGCTTCTCAGGCGAAACCATCAGCCATTTTTTTTCAATCCTCAGCAGCATTTACTCCAAAGATCATCTCCTGGCAGGAACTTATCAGAGTGGCTACTTCACTGTGACTGCGATGATATCAATAAAAGTTCAGTAAAAGTCCTGTTGTCCCTGTTTTATCCCCAAAGCCATAGAACAAGGGAATATATCAACACAGGGCAATGCCTGGGCAGAGCGATGGATTCAGGCAGCTATCACACTTCCAGGCCCACACTACCATGTTCAAAACTGGCTTGGGCACCTTGAGCACTATTGCACTACACTGTGTGTGAACAGTGAATTGAATTAATGAAAATTCAGAGATTCAAGATGTGTGCCAATGAGGCCAGTACCCACATCGTCAGGCAGTGAACACGGGCTTCCTGGCACAAGCTGTTGGAGAAGAATCAGGTTAGTCAGGGTCTGTGCTCAGTGCTGTGCCAACCTCAGCTGGTTTCTCAAGGGGGTTAATTCATGGACCCTGACATAGGTATATGCACTCCACACCGGGCTAGAAAAAATCCAGACATAAAGACTGGAGTGCCACTTCCCATGATTTTTCACCCCAGCCTGTGTTTTACAGTTGTCCCCCCTTTGACATCCACCAGCACTCCTGGATGGTGCAGAGTCCCTGGGCTGGCACTGAGCTGCTGTGGCAGCCCACAGTGTCTCACTGTGGTGCTCTGACCCATCTTCTTCAGGACTGCATCATTAAAACATTCTGGCAGATAAAGTTGGACATTGGCTGAAAAAGTACACGGAGACAAGCATAATTTCTGGTGGCTTCAAGCAGCAGTGAAAAGGGAGTTTGCTGTGCTGGGAATGCTGATCAAATAAAGTTGCCATTGCACATGAGAGTGACCTTGTGAACATACAAAGGGTTTTGGCACTCACAAATTAAGAAAAGCCAGCGTTAACCACATGCCAGCACAATTTTCACTGGACTTCTGTGGTTCTCTGTTGTGATTCAGCATTTAATTACATGATTGTAGTCTGGAGTTTTTTTCAAGTTCCATTTCTGGAAGGGTTTCCTGAGAGGTCCAAATACAGTGCTGTTTTAGTATTGCACTCTCCCTGGCTTATGAAACAGTTGAATCCACAGGGAGAGTCAGAGGAGCTGACTGAGGGGGTGGCTGCCCTTGTCTCCAGCTCTGCAAACAGAGTTCCCCTAAGAGCTCCCTCAAGGCTGACCCCTCTCTGGAGGAGCTCTGGGTTCACAATGTTTGGCTGTCAAACCGCAGGCACACACCCAGCCTCCCACACGGGGCGTCTGTGCTTGGGGGTGCTCGGGTTTGAGGAGGTGCCTCTGTGGGGTCTCCCCACCCCCAAAGGGCTGTGGCTGCAGACTGTCAGAAGAGTGAACAAGGAGGCCACCTTCTCCACTTGGTTGTGGTACAAATTTCATCATTTTATGGCCTTTGACCACTTCCATTAGGAGTGAAGCTCTGAAAGAGTTTAAAAAAATTGGATATCTCTGCTGAAAATTGGGGCATTAAAGCCCAGGTTTTCTCTGTCAAGGCACTGTGGTTAGTTTTGCCATGCCATTGCCAGGCTGAGATGCTCTCCAGAAGCATCTCTCCCTCCCTGAGAAAGACAGAGGCACCTGTACTTAGGCACATTTGTCCCTGTGCACACTGACATGGTGATTTTGATATGAAATTCAGCTACTTCACAGAAAATTGTGTACAGTTATAAAAAGGAATGTGTACAGCTACAATAAGGAATGTGATGGCTTTGATTTTCCTGCTCTCACAATGTGCTAACATGGAGAACTCAGTCCTGGTCCTTGCACCCTGTCATAGCTGAAAATATATTCGGTCAGGGATTATTGTTCTGGTCAGGGTTTGCATAAGGATTTGGGATTCTGGTCCGTGACAGGCTCACTTTGATGTCAATCTAGTGTAAGCACCAATTCTTTTCTTCAGTGAAAGCTAAAGAGTGGTGTTTATTTAGTAGCAAATCTAAGGAATTAGAATCATGGAATTATTGAAGTGGGAAGAAAAAAGAATCTAAGTAAGGAACTATCAATTTTCCTTTTGTTGAACTTAGTTTCTATTTGCAGCATTCGTACCCTAGCGGTTAACATCATGGAAGCAGAAACATATTATTACTACTAGCAGTACTAATTAGGAGTGTGGAAAAGTCCAGAAATCCAAGTCAGAGCAAAATATGTAACACAACACATTTCTAAATGAATGTGTACATTTTATTTCAAGTGGGGGGTTTTGTGCCAGCAAACACCACACAAGTTCTCAGTAGAAGCTTCAAGCTCTGTGTGCAAACAGGAGAGGGTGATGCTGCTCTCAGGTTATGAACCCCCCTGCACACCGTGACAGTGATTACTGCTGAGCACCAGTGCACTGGGTTTTGCTGGATCCTTAAAGGAATTAACAGAGCTATGGACTTGGGGTTACCTAATGTCCTGGCATTGAGTTGTTTCTCGGTGCCGTGGATTGCTTCAGGATCTCTGTGTTACTAAAGGTTGCACATTTTTCTTCTGCTTGCAATAGAATCTGAAACTTCATCTATAATGAACTACTCTGCTTAACATTCTGCTTTAACTTTCATTTGATTTTTATTATTGCACTTAAGGAGATTCATCCACAGAAGTATCTATGTGGGCAACAATAAAAAGCTCAAGTTAAATTTATTCTGAGTTATTATCTGCAATTGTGACAGATAATAGATACTGGATTTCTGTTAGTATTGTGGTTCATTTAAATAAAAACCATATGTCTGGAGTCAGCGCCTTGGAGATAAGTCAGACATCTGGATGAGGCTCCACATTTGAGAATGTAAATGATGCAGATGGTGAGATTGTAATACACACTGTGCCCATCGGGTTGTAACATTGATGAACAAGCACTTCATTAGTAGAAAAGGTGGGAAAAAAATCCCAACTGAGATGAAATTTCTCAAGGAATGCACACAGTATTGATTTCAGTTTGCTGCTTGCACTCCTGGGTTTGGGGGAGTCCGCTTTACACCACATGCCAAACCTTTATTCCAAATATACTGGAGAGTGCCAGTTTTATTATAGTGTTTTCAAACAACTTTACAGAATCAGATTGATATCTCAGCCTGTAAAAATGTTGGGTTTTCTTCCTTGGAGTGTCTTGGAAATAAAAAACAACCTGTAAGCAGAGTAGCAACGAAAACAACTAGTTTGTTTTATTCTGCATAAAATATCACCTCTACAAAAGTATTCTGGTGTGAACTGTGCACTCAAAGACAATGCACAAGTATTAAATGTAGATACACTGGCGGTAGAAGCAGTACAAAATGACACAAAATGTATATTCCAAGAGGAACAGAAACACAAAATGGATGTTCTGAGGTATAAATCTAGTGATTATAATCTTGTTTTTATTGATACTGATTTAGCCTCAAATCTAAATTTAGCATTGTCTCTACAGGCTAGCTCAGAGAGATGCCTTGGGTGTATAATGTGTTTACCTGCAAGACCACTTTTTGGATACAACCTGCATTCTCCAGGAAGAACTAAAATTAACTCATAGAGAGCCAAAGTCACTGTCACCCACAGTCACACTTGTCATGATAAGCCAGTCAGAAAAAATACACCACTCCCTTATCTTCTGCACTTCCTTAGCAGTCACTCTGTATTTACTTAAGTGCAACATCAGATTGAAAATTTCTGTAAGTTTAGTCACGACACAGCATGAAACATGTTAGAGGAGGATGAGTTAATAGGAAGAAATCACCCAAACTTTCCCTGGTGGCTTGCTTTAGATGAAGGTGATGACTCTTGCCTGTGGCCATGGTTGTGGTTTGTCTTGGGCCTCCTCTCAGCCATGACTGCTGTGACATGAAAAAGTTGTTTAAATACTGTATAGAGAATAAAGCATTAGCAGAGATGAAGGCACGTATTGTAGCAGTTGTTTAATTCTTGTGATAACAACACCAAATTTTCAGGTTTATGGTACCATAAACTTCAGTGAGTGCTGTGCAGGTAGGTTCAGGTCCTTCCTCAAGGACCATCCTTCCACATATTTCCTGGGTATGAACAGGCACTACAGTAGCAAGATATTTATGCTGCAATACCTAAAATGTACTAATGGTAAAGGAAGAACCAGAAACACGGCACTGAGCGTTGTCAAGAAACAGCAGCCTGACCAAGACCACCAAAATTAGCCAACAAGAAAGTGACATTGTGAGAGAAATACCAAAAGCCCATGGCAGAGTGATGGGGAGAGACAGGTTCCCACAGGCAAACAAGAACATGACCAGCAGCAAGCACGTCTTAAAACTGACACTCAGCAGGATGTTTGCCCTCATTGTGGGTCACGGAAATAAGGCAGACAAAGCAAAGTCCCATCACCAGAAGAAAACAAACATTTGCAAGTGAGTTGAAAAGACCTTGCAGTCACAGACAAAACTGAATGTCACAACTGGG
This sequence comes from Dicrurus megarhynchus, assembly GCA_013399195.1. Lineage (NCBI taxonomy): Eukaryota > Metazoa > Chordata > Aves > Passeriformes > Dicruridae > Dicrurus > Dicrurus megarhynchus. The sequence continues at coordinate 365,339 of VXAD01006705.1, read as the reverse complement.
CTGGTGCACAGGGCAGTTGTCCAGGATGATCTGCAGAGGGGAAACTTGATGAAATGAGGCAAACTGAGGGGCCTACTCAATCTTCCTGGGTAAATTGGTCAATAACCCTGACTCCATTCTCACCCTTGTCTCAGGTATTTTTGCCTGTGACCCCAAATGTTGAAACCATTTTGATACCTCAAACACCAGAGTCACTCCAGCACTTGCAGCTCTGAACTGCTGCCTGGAACTGGAACTGCTGCTCCAGTTCCAGCAGAGTCATCCCCAGTGTGCATTGGTTTTAGGAAAGGATGTAGTAATATGAATTTGGCGTACGCCTGCAGGCACCAGTATCTGAAAACACAACCCCACTTTAGTGGGAGGTGTAATTAATACAAGCGTAATTGCACAATGCTGCAAGGCATCAGCCTTCCTCTCAGAATTCATCATGCTCGAGGCTCTCCATGCATCCATCTAGTCACCCTCACCAGCTCAGGACCACATCTTCACTGCCCACCTGAGGATGGGAGGGTCCAGGTTTGGGTTTGTGACCTTTCCTCTCAGCTCCCTTGTGCATCCCAGAAGTTTTTGCCTTCAGGTCTCTGCCCCAGCAGCAAGGGTTTGCCCCACAGCAGGTCCACTTTGCCTTTGCCTCATTTCTACCTCTTTGCTCTCAGTGTTTCATAGCTGTCCAGAACAAAGTGATTCTTTGTCCTGCCTCAGGCTGCCCAGGCATCATGCCTGGTAGCAGACCTCATCCCTGTTTTTGAGGCAGTGGGTTAGAGGGGACTAGTGAGGAGGAGAGTCTTTCTTTCAACTGGAACATGGCTGCAAATATCAAGTATACAGGGTGAAATGGGGGTGAGTTGTCTCAATAGCATTTCAGCATCTCATAAAAGTCAAAAAATTGTTCAACCTCGGTAGGTTATTCAGAGCTAAAACCATAGTCCAGCAGCAGGATGAGAAAGAAGAGCAGCAGCCAATGCCAGTCCTACTAAATTAGGCAATAAAAACTGGGAGTGGGGCTGTGGTTTGATCAGTTAGGGCATGGTGTGGTCACTCCTGCAATTAGTACTTCACTAACAGGCAATTGACTGGCTCTGGCTGGATTGAAAGCTGAGCCCTTGTAGGACACAGCATGGTGGGGAAATGGGGGGAAGTTTCTGAAAACAGCTTTGCTTTTTATTTTTAGAACTGTCGTTGTGCCACTCATTTGCTTACAAATTAAAGAGCAGAACTGTCGTTGGGCCACTCATTTGCTTATAAATTAAAGAGCGGGGGGTGCACTGGCTTTGAGAGGGCACCGAACTCCGTGCCCAAATCCCTGCAGCCCATGTTTGGCTGGATGGCATTCCTGCTCCTGCCACTTTGAACAGAGGAGCTGAGTGCCACACCAAAAAGCTGCTTTGTGAACTTCCCCCTGTCTGCTGACTGCAGTACAAGTGGAGTATTCTCAGCTACCCAGGCAGCTCCGACACCACTGCCACATCCCAGATCCCAGGCCTTCCAGTGACACCATGTAAACAACTGCTCGTTCCAGTAATGCTTCCATACTTAGGAAATTGTTTTAGGATTCACTCCATCCACCCCATCCTGCAACAAATAACCTGCAGATGTGTGGCTCTAAAAATAAACCTTGGCAGTGGGACCATGGTACAGCATCACTACATAATTCAACAAACTTTCATACTGCGTTGTCTTAGAAATTAATCTTTTCTGTGTGCTGGAAGTGGTTCATGGAGATAGATTCTGTCCTAACAGAGACTACTCTGTGCACAGAGAGTGTTTTGCTATCATCTCTGTTGGCAGTAAACATGGGTCTGACTTGTGAACATGTTATGTTAAGAATTACTTCTTTCCTTGTCCAATTCATTAAGTCTGTATACTTAATAAGCAGTTTCAGCATTTATAAGGTCTTCTCTGGGAACAATAAAACAGAGGAGGAAAAGAGAGAAACATCTGGATCAGTGAAACACTCTTGAAATATTATATTTTTTAGTGTCTTTACAGATATTTCCAAGGGCTTACACTAAAGAACTTAATTCCATTGCTGCTATTGATGTTGAAATTATATTAAAAAAACAATTTTAAGTTCTTGTTGCTTAAATAGTGATCATAACTGGCCAACTCTTCTGTTTGAAAATGCTTTAATGAAAAAATATTTGTATTTCATTCAAGTTTTACTACTTTTTTTTTTTTTCCAGTTTTTCCTCTTTTTAAACTTCTGTTGTGGAAATGAAGTGGTAAGAGAAAATAGTCATAGGGGACCAAAGCTTCCATTCCATTGCAATTAATCAGATCACTTTTTTTTTCCTCCTTTTTGTTTTAGTTTTTTGTTTGTTTGTACCCAATTTTTGTATATATTTTTAAAGAGTATCTGCTTGTGTTACTTTTTGATTTGGTTATGTACAGATCTATACTCTCACCAATAAGCTGGAGCAAAGATGCTCAGGGGCTGGAGCAGATCGTATTCAAGGGGAGCCCAAGGGATCTGTGTTTGGTCAGAGTGGAGAAGAGGGAGCTAAGGGGTGAATTTAATTGGTGTCTCCCGCTAATGAGCAGTTACAAGGAAGGCATGTTGGCATGAAGAGAAGATGAAGCCAGATCTTCATCTGAGGTGCACTGCAAACAACATGAGACAAGGGCCACGAATTGCAGCAGGGACATTTCAAGCAGATACAAAGGGGGAAATGGGCAGTGAAGAGGTTAAGCACTTGGAAGAGGGTCCCGGAGGAGTGAGACAATCTCCATCCCTGAAGACATTCAACACTCGTCTGGGCAAGTCTCTGAGCAGTTGTCTGCTGTCAGGTGTGCTTGGATCACAAGCTTTCCAAAGGTCCCTTGCAACTCAAATTATGCTGTGAATCTATTTTTCTAAAATTATGGGAGGTTTGTTTCTGTTGCTTGGCTGAAACCTTGCCTTGAAAAATCCCCTCAGCTGTGCTAAAGCAGGGTCATGCCCCGATAACTCTAAGCCAGTTCTGGAAGGATAAAAATCCTTAGGCACAAGGAGCTGTTAAGCACCCTTATGCGGTTCATAATGTATAAAACTGGATTGTTGTGCCTTTTGCACAGTGTGTGCTCTGAAGAGAGGAGCCGTCACACACCCCTTGCCTGTAGATGATGTGGAGAGCGACCATTGTGATTTTCATGTTGTCCCACTAACCAGGGACAATCCATATAAACCTCCATGCCCTGCATACCTCTTGTCCTTTCACTGTGAGCTTTCCACAGAGAAGCAGAGTATCCAAACCCAGACATCACCCTCATGCTGTCAGTTTCCAGCTGAGTGCTGGAAACCACAATGTCATCTGAGCACGGGTAGCCAGTGTGGAGAGTAAGGTGCTCAAAGATGTATCTTTCTTCAAGCGTTTTTCCATGCTATGTGACTTCCTTAAAAGCTGAAGCCTTTGTGTTTGGCTCTCCCCACTTCTAGACTATATAAGTTGGAAGTGTTAGCCTGGCTGGACTTATTTACTTACCTTTTTCCTGAAGTGGAATTTCAAAAACCATTCAAAAAATAAATTGAAAGATCTATTAAATATCTGGATTAAATATTTGGGTCTGTGTCTAGGGTGTAGATGGATGATTTAAGGTATAGATGGATGTTGTGCCCAAGGCGGGAGTAGGGGAGCATTGGTACCTGTCAAATCCCAAATCCATCAAAACCAGGAAGAGTCTTGCAACTGTTTCTAATGACAGATGTCAGCAAGACTTGATCCAGTTTATGTCAGAGTGATTTTTTTTAACTATTCTTCCAAGAAGCCCAATTGTAGCACATCCTCAGAACTGAGCATGTCCTCATCCACCATCCTGAGTCTTGGTCCGAGCCTGTTCCCAATCTGACACATGGTCCTGGCAAAGCTGCCAGGGATTGCAGCAGAACCAGGATCAGGCCCTTTAATATCAGCACACCAGTAAGTAAAAGTAAACGGAGTGACTAGCTTGTCTCTGAAGGTTAATTGGGATTCATGTCCTGTTTGGAGATCCAGCTTTAGAGATCTGCCCTCCTGGCACAGTTTGTGTGATGTGTTTTTCTGTGCATGCGTGTGCAAAAGGCGCTTGCCTTTTGCTGTTTATCGAAAGGAGTTTATTAGACATTGCTTATGCAGCATTTTTGTGATCTTGTTGATGAAAGATGCTATATAAACAGGGCTGCATTGGACTGGATTCAGTAAGTCTGAGAGCTTGCCAGCAATTTATTGCTGTTTGACTCCAGTGACCGAGCACCAGCACAGCAGCCAGCCCATGAGTGCAGCTCCTCGCAGCAGTGCTCTGGCTCTGCCTTCCCCCCTGAAATGGAATTTATTACTCTCTATCTCACATGGATACTTGGTAGGAAATTGGAGCTACGAAATGAAGAGTCATGGAAGTTCAAAAAAAATCCAAGAGACAGGACAGATGTGCTGTGATTAGTCCTGTACTCTGGCTCACCTTGGGTTAGATAAATAATTGAATGTGTGCCGTCAGCAAAACATACTACTTACATACTTGGAAGGAAATTTGGCTTGCAGTCCTTTAATTGGAAGTCAGAGGTGGTGGAAAAAAAGACTTTTCCTTAATTTTCGTACTTTAAATCTCAAAGCAATGAGTTACTTTAAAACACAGGCTTAATCTTGGATCATTTAAATTCAGATTTAGAAGGCTGCTTGTTCATAGAAATGACAATATATTTATGAGGATTCATTATACTTTGCCAGTTCATTAGACCTTTTATTAAATGCAAACAGTGCTATCATTGTATAAAATTCCTTTTTTTCTTCCCCTCAGAATTCATACCTGTCAAACATTGACTTGATTCTGCAGAATCCATACTAATTTCACCTGCAAAACTAAACAAAATCATTTTCTTGGTACAATGCCAGAAAATAAAAGAAATTTGTAAGAAAAGAGAGCAAGACAAAACTGACAGCATGTATATAAAGCTGAGTCTAAGCAGATGAAAACAGTCAAAAGCCTTTTATTTAATCATTCTGCTATTTTTGACATGTTGTCTAGTGATAAACCACATGAGCATTCCCTTGTGCTAAGAAAAAAAAACAACAATGAAATAAAAATCCAAGAAAGAGGGGAAGAAAGTACAGTCTAGCACCGAAGGAATCTCATATGTGATTTCGAGGATGATGTTTACATGCATGTAAAATATCCAACAAATGGCTTTTCCAGCAGCAGCCAAGGTCATTACCTTTTTGAAGTTGCGTAACGTTTTCCTGCTGAGAGTTTCCTTCTTTGCTTAGGGGAACATTCGCAGGCAGACCTTTATTTAGTAATTTTTGGACACTGGTATGCTAAGTGAGAGACAGGCCCTGATGGTTACCAGTGCTGCCAGTTGGTCTGTGCTGCACAGATTAGCCTGTGCTTGCTCAGTGTGTTTGCAGCCCCGAGGCTCTGGGTGGGCCAGGGACCGAGGACGGACAATGTTGGTGCTGGCCCTGGTGCACAGTGTCATTCAGCTTCCCCGAAAATGTGGAACCTTGGTCTGTGTGGCTCATGCGGAAATGCCAACAGGATCTTTGTATGTCACTCCACATTGAAAGGAAGGATCACAGGAAACATTTCCGAAAGTCTTTTTTTCTGCCCAAAAGGGAGACAGAATGCTGAGGTTTAGTTGCTGCTTCTTCCTGCAGTGAGCAAAAGCTCATGACAATTTTTTTCTGGTGTGGCTGCTGTTTTCACACCAACCCCTTTCTCTGCATCCCGAAGCCCTAAAAAAGTCCAAAAGCGATGGCCTCCGGGGAGTGCTGATCTGCTGACACAAGGAGATGTGCTGGGGGAACAGTCTGCCTGCCCTGATATTGTTTGAAACCTCTACTGAACACCTCAGAGCATCTCATTTACTTAAGCAAAACCATGAACTCCATCAAGGAGAGGTGTCCCACACTGTGCCCGTGGAGAACACAGGCCCAGGGTGCTCTACAAAAAGAACAGATTTTTTTTTTGGTAGCTAACTTTGCCACACCCATGAGGTTTTTCTTTTTGTGCATCTTCCAATTTCATGCAGTTCAGCACGTCGAAGCCCCACTGATACCCATGTGAGGTAGAGGGCTTCTTCCACCCCTCAAAGTATTTTTATTCTCTTTTATAGAGGAATGAGCTTCAAGAGTTCACAAATATTGTGCTCTGCAGGGGCTGTAAACCATCATACTGGTTTGTAAGGTCTCTTCTGAGGAGAAGGAACCACAGTTTATGCTCCACCACCATGAAAATCCCTTTGACCATTAAAAGATGACATGAAACAGCGCTTGTCTGTTTTTCAGGAGCGTGTCTGAAAGCTTTCAAGAGCATCAGTCAGGGTCTCCCAGGGTAAGCACTGGCACAGTTCCTCAGAGTCAAGAGAGGTATGTGGCTTTTGCCAGGGGAGGATCTGGTCCCTGGCTTGTGTTCACACAAGAAGAGTCCAGGAACTGTGAATCTTATCAAAACCTTCCCATTAGCAATGACTGGAATGTGATTTCATTTCTGGTATCTGTCTTAATAGCCAGAGTTGAGCAAAAGAGGAGATAGCAGGGCTTTTTTTTTTTTTTAAGAGAAAGGAAACCATTATATGTGGTCAAAATTATTTGACTTTAGTAGCTAACGAAAACCAAGGCTTAGATTCAGACAACGCTTTAACGGCTGAAAATTTGACTTCCACAGCAACCAGCTAGTAGGTTGCAGTGCTTTGCTCTCAGAGGTCTGAGTTCCCTAGGGTTGTTCAGGCAAATCCTGCTCTGATCAGTCAGTTAAGAGAAATAAGGAAGCCCACAGGTACACACAGCAGTCACAGGTGCTGCAGCAGCGGAAGACTTCACTGCATTTGGGTTACTCACTCTCAGCTGGGACGATGACAGAAGGGCTCGGGCTGGCCTTGGACCTTGCATTACACCCAATGTGAACATAAATTATCTCTTTACAAAACTCTGAAACAGGACTAAGTCTGGAAATCATGGCAAAGTGTATGCTGAGCAAGTGTCTGCAGGGAGGCCATCCCCTCTTACTCAAGATTTCGGTATGTGTCCCACGGAAAGGCAAACAAAAATAAAGTGCATTGCTTCAGTTTTACACCATGTTGACATAAATCTTGTCTCCATGTGAATTACAGCGAAGCTGTGCACAACTACTGAGCTGCTGCACTTTTGCTGCAGATGGGTTTTGTCTGTTCGTGCTTTTGCAGACAAACCTGTCTCTCATTTGGACTTTATATAGGAGAAAAGTAAGTTTGGGGGTTGTTTTTGTTAGGGTTTTTTTTAGTGTACCTTGTTAGATTGAATTTATAGCTGTCTAATTATTTTTTGTACACTCATTTCTGTATTTCATATTTGCATTTTTGCTACACTGTGTATTTCTCAAATCTGGGGTGATCAAAAAGAAACACTGTGTAGGCACAATAAGGAAAGGGATCTGACAAAGACCCTTTTGTGCAATTAAAAACACCGTGCCATGGCCTTTGCTAACTCAGGTCTTCAGACCACAGCACAAGTTCTTCCAAGTTCAAGTTATGATTTAGGCTGAATTAGTCTGGTATTAAAAAAAAAGCTCTCTCCTTTCCCAATAGGAAATTGCTTCTTTATTAAGGAAATTTCTTGAGTGTATTATCACTGCTTTCTACCAGCACCAACCTGGAAGAACAGTGCTGATATATTTAAATCTGTGTGAGATCTTAAGCATCTCTTTTGCCCCCTAAACTGCAGCTGATCTGACATTCATAGGTCAGAAAGAGCATTTCAGAGAGGAGGGATTTGACCTGCATGACCACCTCTGGAGTTGCTGCATCTTCCAGTGACGCGACTTCAGGCCTCAGCTGAGCTCTAGAAACTGTCCATGTGTGCTCTCCTAGCCCCAGTGAATGGGAGGTAAAGTCCCTCTGCTTGAACTATCTCTGTCTGGGAGGAGTCAGTCTGGAGCTGATTGCCTGTCAGCATTTTAGGGATAAAGTGAGGGCAATATTTTATCCTAAGAACTCACTTTCAGGCTCAGCATAGAGATTTCTGTGTCTGCTTTGCTCCTAGGAGGCGAATATTTCTTAGAGCAGACTCTTTTCTTTCTACTTTTGACATCTTTAGCAGGAGCTTCCTTAACATACTGCGTTTAGTCTGAAACCAGTATAAAACTTGTCTTTTTCTTCTCCCCTTTGCATTTCCCCTTTGCCTTCCCTTTATTCAATCATGACTAAATGATCATCAGGTATCTTTTTCAACATGACTCATGGCAGTTTTAGAGCTGCCTCTCCAAAATTTCAATAAATGCACGGAGCAGCTGTTGTTATAACCCAAGTCACCACCATGTTACTGCAGACAGATGCAGGTTAATTATAATTTTAAATGTTTATCCTGTTATTGTTTGCATTTCTGAAGATTTTCAGCAGCTGTAGGACCCTGAGTGACTCCCTCCCCCCTCACAGAGTGTATTTATTTTCTGGGTTCAGCTTGCCCTGCTCAGTGTCTCCAGCGTCGCTGCGGTGTCCCGTGCAGAGCAGGAGGTGGGCTGGGGTGACGGCAGCTCTGCGCCAGGTGGAAGCAATTATGGGAAAAAAACATGGTCCTTGTTGGATGAGTTACTGCTGATAGCTGCCAGATAAGCTAACTTAATAAAGCAGTGGCTTAATTAAGCCGCATTCCTCCCATCTTGCCTCTCGTCCAGCCTGTCTGAGGCGATGCTATCAAGCAGCTACTGCTTTGCAGGATGGGGCAGGGGTGCTGTGCTGGTGCACCCCCGTGTGTTGGGCACTCTGGGGGGCCTGCAGGTGAAGGGACACAGGGGAGCTCCTGGAAAGCTCAGCTTCTCTCTCAGTTAGCGAGGTAATGGGCCACAAAAGTCTGAAAAAAGAGGCAGATCTGCCACTTGCCTAGTCACGGATATATTTATTGGTATCAAAAGTTTGACCCTAAATCCCATCTTCTGGCATTTAGTGATCCAGAAGCATCTTGACCTCCAGAGCAGAGGGCAGGAGCTCGATATCTCCCTGCTTCTCCAGCAGCTACCTACCAGGAAAAAAAAAGGGTGACTATGGATTTTCTTACAGGAAACACAAAAGCTGCATGCTGCAGTGATTGAAATCATGGTGCCCCAAACCCACTGCCAGTTTGGACTTGTGCCTATTCCTGAGTAAAGATTGCATGAGAATCAAAAGTTGCTATGCTTTTAATTGCTAAAGTACCCCATTAAAAGCTGTAACGGGTAACAGTCTGCCAGAAGCTTCTTCTTTTGTAAACCAGATTTAAAGTTAACGAATCAGCTTAATTTCCCCCGAGATCCAGGTTTTAGTGGTGGAGCTTCTTACACAGCCATGTGTTTGTGTTTCATGCATGGTCACACGTACAGCTGCATAGCAACCACCTTGCTGAAAGTTACCCAGTAGCTAAAATTATCAGTAGGAACCCCCTCTCACCTCTCATTATGTACAGAGAGATTGCTGCTGTGCAACGTTGATTAGACATGTCAGCCTGGACCTGGACGTCTGAAAATGAGTGTTGCTATTAAAAATGCCTTTGCTAATGCTCATGTGTCCATCATTTTGACAGATTTCACTTTAAGAATGTAGAAAGCTAAAGCATGCAGGAATCCCAGGGTTGCAATGTAATGTTCAGAGAAACAGGTATTGTATTGTATTTCCTTTGCATTAACCCTGAAGTAGCAGTTTCCCTGGCAAAATCAGGCTGATGGCTCAAGATTGCTGTTGAGTACAGGCTGCGCTAATGCAGAGATCTGTAACTTTCAACTGGGAAGAGATTATCATGGGGAATTGGTTTCTGGAATGTGGTCTGAAGGTAGGGCATCCGTCTTCTAAAACTCTTCTTTAGGTATGGTTTAAAACTTTTGCAATGTAGAAAAATCTTCACGTATTTAGAGGAAATATTTCAAAATCTCCTTACCAGTAAGGCTTGGGAAAATTCAAACAAAGATTTGAGAGGGAGACTGAAAACAAGGAAATTATTTCTCAAAACCATCTCATCCCACTGAGGAACTCATTGCTGCAAGAAGTCACTGAAAACGGGGGATTTCAGCAAACACTTCGGTATCAGCCAGGGGAACATGATTTTCTGGTTGTTTTAAGTGAAAGCTACATGAGGCTGTGCTTGTTTTGGGGCAATATCAGGGTGCCAGGGCAGTGTTTAATAGCGGTAACTTGGCATGTGGTGTTTTCTGAATGTATGGCTGTGGGAGAAGGGTTTGAACAGGGCAAGTGGTTTGGCTTTTTGGGGAATCTAGTCAGGCAGATAAAATCTCACTTTAGCCACAGGAAAGCCAACGAGTCCAGCCAAAAGCCATCACCAGACAAGCTGAGAGGAGAGAGGCAGCTCCTGCAAGGTTCCCAGCAGGTGATCCCTTACCCAGGAGCAGGCTCTCTCATCATCTGCTGACACAGGTCTTATTGGTCCTAAACTTGAAAATAAGATGGGAATTCCATGGAGAAGGGTACAAATTATGGAAGCTGCTGCTCCCTATTTATGGCTAGTTCTGCCTGGCACAACCCCACAGGTCAGCATCTCATGGCAAGAATGTCCTCCTCTCCTTGCTCATCTCCCAGCCCTCTCAAGCTGGGCTGTATCTTCCCCTGAAGAGCAGCTACAAGCAAGCCCCTCTTCTTCTGCAGACAGGAAGAGATGAATGTGCACTTGGAAAGCCATCAGCATGGCTTGCAGCATATGAACAGCCTCCCCAATGCACCTTTGAACTCATTCCTCCTGCATTTGTTTGTCTTGTAGATAAAACTTCACAGCAGTGTTTGGAGAGAAGTCTAATGAGGCACCACTGTTTGCATAACAAAGCAAGGCTTCTTCCTCAGATGTTCGACACTCATTAAGCATAATTTATTCCAACTAATCTTCCGAAGAGGGTAAAATATGGAGCCAAAGTTTGTTTTTACGTTGTTTGGAGTAATGTATTGTTTGTTTTAAGCTGTCATTTGCAACTGATAGTTGATTTAAATTCAACATAATAGTGATTTGTGAGGCTACATGTTGTCCAGGGGAGTGTCGTGTCATTGACTGATGTGGCTTTAGCACTCCTCTGCATCAGTTATTGAATCAAAGGAAAAGACAAAATGGATGGTTTCCCAGTTTTGGAGATATTTCAGCATATCCACAAGGCATGAAAAAATGTGAATTTGTAAAATACTGAGGGTTTTTCACAGCAGATTCATGTATACTTGATGTAATAGAGCACTGAACAGTTTTTTCTTTTGCAGCAGTTCTGGTAGTCACCAACATGGGATCCTTTGAAGGTCACCAGGTCCCTGCAGTGAGTCACTCTCAGGGTGATAAGGGACACAGACATTTGTAAAGGCTCCTGCTGGGAGTCCTGGTGACTTAATGTGGTTTGCTGCCTAGAGAGAAAACCAGCAGGTTTAGCTGGATGCCTAAACGTCATTACAGGCCAGTGTGTCAGAAGCAATAATTTTTCAGTATTCAGACTTCATTCATATCATAGAGACATAAAAAGTGTCCGATCCTATTGACTCTACACTGCAGTTTTGTCCCTCAGACTGTATAAGATACTCTCCCTTGCTCCAGCTGAAATACCGCATATATTTAATTTACCTCCTCCAGGTTTATTAGAAGATGAGAAATGACTGATAACATTTATCCTCTGTGCACTCCTCACTGAGACTTACCCCTTCCTGCAGGTTTACGTTGTAATGACTGGTATTTGAAAGCACCCTTCACTGTTCCATGAAAATGATGAGCTGGGTTGTGTATTTGGACAGCACTGAGCTGTGCTGCACCCAGTCAACGCAGGAGAACAGGATTTTTTGGAAATTACGTGGGATGTTGGGTGGATCAGTGTTGGGGTACTCAGCCCCAGGCTCCTGAGGTGGCTGGACATGCTGCCATGTAAAATCCCTCCTGAGTCAGGTGGTTCATTTCCCTGTTGTGTTCTGTAATGCTGAGAGACCTCCAACTGCAGTGCTCAGGACCCTCATCTTGTTTGATTCATCCCATCCACAATCCACCTGTGGCTGTTTTTAAAGGCAGTGCCAAACTACAGAGAATACATTTATTTATTCATTTATTTATTTTATTGTTTTTCAGGAAAAAATGCTGTAAGGGTTATAAGTTTGTTCTTGGACAGTGCATCCCTGAAGGTATGTGATTTCACTGTTCTTACCCATCATGTCCCCATGCATTTGTCTTTCCCCATCTGCCCTGTTCTCCACATTGTCTGTTTGGAAGAGCAACCTGATTTAAGCACGGGCTTGGCCATATTTCAGGTATCAGTGCAAAAAGGAACCGTTTCCCAGAAATTGTTGGGATAACAAAAAGATCAACGACTTCCAAAAGTTCTGCTTAGCATGCCAAGCCTTGATCCTCCCCTAAGTACACATGGCTGCACACATCTTGTGCCATGACCTGCTGCACTGCAAACAGAGGAACGTGTTCTGCCCTTGGCTGGGTAGCTGGGAGCACTTTGCACCCAGAAGCACATCTTTCCTGGATGATGGCTTTCCCCTTTCATCCCTCGGGTCTGCTACAGCTGACTTGACTTGTCAATGCACAGGGAGATGGTGAGTAGGTGAGTTAGTCCTGCCTTTAGTTTCCCATGGGCATGGCTTCTTGGTCACCAGGGGCCAAGGAAGATGCAGATTTAATCAGGGTAGTTCATGCAGTAGTAAAAATTGGTCTAATTTGGATGAAACTGGCTCCAAAGGTGTAGGACCACAGGAGCTGCCAGGCAGGAGAAAATTCCCAGAGACAACATGCCAATAAACTTTGTCTGCTCCAAAAGGCAGGTTAAGAAGTTGGTTTATGGCAACACATTCTTCTATTTGATGACATATGGAAAGCCTTGATTTGGTTTGAGAATTTTCCTAGTTTGTGGTGGTGATGTTTTGGAAAAAAAGTGACAAATTAACATACTGGAGAGTCAGTTTTGAATTACAGTCTCCAGCCAACAGTGATTATAACCCAAAGTCTAATCCGGATGGTTTGTTGTGAGTTTGTTGTTGCTGTTGTTTTTATTTGTGTCTTCTTTGCTGCTGGCTAGTGAAATACCAAACAATTGTTGGGGGGGAAGCAAAAAAAAGGGGGAAACAGATCATGATGACCCTGGGCCTGGAGGAGCTGGGTAGGGTTTGGGTGAAATTGGTGCTCACAGAGAGCTCCTTGTCCCATGGTTTTGCAGTGAATTTTGCCTCAGCATGTGTGATACAGGGTGACAGCTCCAGTGTGAGACAGACACTTGGAGGAGGCAGCTGTGTGTGTTGGAGGCAGAAGTCCTGAACCCTTTCAGGGTGGAAAGAAGCCAGGACTCTACAGTCTGGCCTCCAGCTTTCCTGTGGATTTAAGAATTTTATGTACTGGCCATTCACTGAATATAATGGATACAGTGGGAGAATTAATAGGAGTAAAAATAAAATGAGAGCCATGGTAATATATTATTTTAGCTTCTAATTTTCATCTCTTGAGATGTCAGGTGATTATGAAAGCAGCTTTTATTGTGTGCCCATTGACTTTGTCTAATCCTGTCTTTTAACTGCATTTCAGTAACCTGAGAGTTTCTGCCCCTAATTCAATTCTCTGCTGGCTGCAGCTTCTCTCCCTTTGTTTCTCCATTCCCCCTTTTCAGCTTTATCTGTGTTTTGCCTGGAATTTCAGAGGCCACAGCAACTGCTATAACATCGGAGACAATCTCAGGCCCTTGGTATAGGGACGAGAAACATGATTCACAGAAGTATTCATTTCACTTACCCTGTTACAAGACATCACTTGGCTCTTCACACATTGTTTTGGCATAATCTTGACAGAGTAGCTGTATGAAATCCATATCTCAACAGAGCCACATAAATGCATTACAGATGTGAGTTTATTAGAGCACATCTGCACCTTTTAATCCAGTACTGGCATGTTGAAACTGTGAGAAGTAGTTCCAGCCCTGTCTTCTCTGTGATTTAGCAGTGGCTGCTGGGAGGAGGGTTGACAGAGGTATAGATCCTCCCTTGTCCACCCTTTTATAGCTACCTTGGGGCACCAATCTCCTTCTGGGACAGCTGCTTCTTAAACAGACTCTTTCCCAAAGGCTTGTGTCTTTGTCCACATCCATTACTGGTTTTTGTCCTGTTATTTTTCATCTGCCCTTGAAAAGGAACAGAAATCAGTACAGTAGTACTGTATGAGCCTGTGTTCCAGGTTCTGCATTTCATTTGTTTTGTACTCACCTTCTCACTGTGGCTTTCAGCTGCAGGACCAGGGAGCAATGATCCTCAGGAAACATTGAGTGGAGTTACTTCCATGTGTCTGATTCTCTCTGTAGCATCTCTTCCTGCTCCACCTGCTCAGCAAAGGGGATCAGAAAACAGCTCCTCACTTTTTTCTCCTGTGTGATCTCCTTTTTCTTTGCTTTGGAGACTCACAGCTCCAGCCAAGTCCAGTCTCAGGTCCTCTCTCATGGCATCATAGAGTGAAGAAGGGACAGATGCAGTACATCTGCAGTTTATTTTGGAGACCACCCTTCCTACCACTGGTTTGTTACCTGAGTTGGCTGTGGATGAATTCAGAGTAAAATACTCTATTTCAGGCAAGCTGTAGTCAGATCTGCTCTTTCCGTACTAATGTAGTTTCAAAAATTTCCATGGTACAACTTTCCATACTGCGCTGTCATTTCTGAGTTCATTGAAACATATGTAGAGACATTTGTTATTCTGCTTTGGCTTTTGCATTTTCCTAAAGTCTGGAACAGCATGATCCTCATTTTATGGTTTTGATTCATCCACAAACCACAGTTATTGGGCTGAGCTGGCAAACAAGGGATTTGAACACAGGAGGGAATGTGCATCCCCAGTTCTGCAGAGCACACACAGGTGGTGCAGTAGCTTTTGCCTAATTTCACCCCAGTTGTGAGAACTATTCCTAAGGAAGTCACGTTACCTGAGACCAAAGCCCTGGGGACACAGCTCTGGGACCTGGGACCTGCCTACAACCATTCTGTGTTCTGGGTTGACTGTGTGGGACCACCAGCAGGGATATTTGTACTTCCTGGACCCTTCCCCATCTCTGTATGAAAGTAAATGAGGCAATGGACATGATGGAGCTGTTCTGAGGTGGACATGAAAGCCATGTTCAAAGACTGGTTACATTAAATATGGCAATAGATGGATAAAAAGACCTGGCATTGTTTAGTCTAGAGAAAATGAGGCTAAGGGGAGACGTGATAACAGTTTTTAGGTATGTGAAAACTTGCTGCGAGGGGGAAAGTAAACTGTTCTTTATGGTTGAGGAGAAGAGGACAAAAAAAATGAGCCTAAGTGGTTGTAAGGGGAGTTTGGATTAGATATGAGTAAAAAGCTTTCTGTCTGCAAGGATATTTCATCTTGGGACTAGACTACACGGCGGGCCATATCCATCCCTTAGGGAAAAGGAAAACTAGGAAAAATTTATGCATAGCTTCTCCTGCTTGTGATGGGAGATGGTCCCTTCCAGCATTGCTTATTTTTTATTTTGTTAGGGCACATCTACTCATGGAAGCACAGGGAGGCCAGGGCTTGTTTTACCTCTGCTCTGAATAGTAGAACACAGCACAGGCCAAGTCCAGCACCTCAGTGGGTACACCGGCTAAGGAGCAGGCATGTTCACCTCCATGCTGGGCCTTCCATCCTGTTCTCACTTTGATTTTGTTTCAGTGGAAAACAAAAATTGCAACTGTGCCCAGGAGAAACACCAGCAATGCATTATAGTTGGCACTGTTTAGTAGTGCCAAATGTAACAGGAATTTACAGCCCAGCATCACCTAAAGAGTCCAAACTACCCCCAGACTGAACAATTTAAAGGTGAGAGCTATGTTTTCATTTCATGCCTCTGCACTGTTTGACCCTGGTTACTGCAGGGGTCCTAGCACTGCCATTCACCACCACAGCACTGCAGGCAGACTTCAAATTGTGAAGCAAGAAGGAAAGAAAGAATGGCTGTTATTCAGGGGGTGACAAGCAGAATGCTTGGCACTGTTACAGTAGTACGCCTATTACAATAGTACATTTTTGTCTAAGGGGCTCTGGTGTGAGATACAGCATCTTGTTAAGTCTCATTTTGTGCTTTTCTCTACTTTGGCACACTGTCACTTTTAAAACCAGTGCTACACATGTGCTCTATATACTTAGTACAGAAAATGTGTTTTCATTTGCGTTACCATCTCTTGGTTCATTCTAATTGTTTGGAACAATCATCATATCCAGAGGTATCTGCTAGTCATTAGGGTGAGTCAATAATGAGTTTTAATGATGTATACGGAAATAGTGCTTCGCTGGGAACTCACTTGAACCACTTAGATTTTGTTTGGATGTGTTTGGTCTGGAGCATGGATGAGATATTTCTGCTGTGGCCCCCAGTACCCAGTCACTGGATTGTCACAGCCACCTGGATGCTCTCTGTGAGGTGATGTTCTCTGAAATGGTCACAGAAACTGCCACTTGCCTTGGTGTAAAACCTGACCTTGGGCAGGGTGTGCCCAAGCTGGTTTTGAGACCAGATGCCACTTCATCTCCTGGCGTCTCCTGGAAGATGCTCCCCATGGTACTGCAAAACCCTCACACCCATGGCTAGGAGCTGTCCTTCTCCCCCCAGCTCTGGGAGGAGGACAGCACCACACCAGGGGCCAAACCCAGGCCCTGGAAGGACTGTGATGAGGGTCAGACCCTGTTGTGCTCTGGTGTCCATTCCCGAGACTTCAGCTCTGCTGCTACATAGCAGAGAAATTAGAAACAGATTTTCCCTCCTTTGGGTTTCAAACAGGGACTTCAGTATTCTGGGATTTCCCTGACATATCCTAATCAGCACCCTGCTGTTACTAAGAGAGATGATGGGTTTGTAACAATGCATTCTTTGCTAGAAGGGTTATATCTGGCTTTGAACAATTAACATGTGATGTAATTAACTTTTCCTTGTGATATGTTTTCTGCCTGGCTTTGGCAGTTAGCCTCATGGTTTTTCACAGTATTCTGCATAGGAAATGTTGCTATCAGACTTAAAAATCTATTGAAGAAAATTTAAAAATGTTTTAGGTAATTTAATATTTCTGTGAAAAGAATTCTTAAAATCTGCCAACTGCGAAAATGACCCTTGCTTAAAATACAACTTTAAGAAATAGTCTAACTAGTGTCAAGCTGTGAATAGCAATTACAATTTTAATATATTCCTTTGGTTATGTCTTATGAATGTTTTACATCTAGATTCCTTCAGTCCTTAAAAACAATGTAACTCAACTTTATATTAATTAGCAGAGAGTTGAAATGTTTGCTGTCAAAATATCATCCATCTACTGCCTTTGGTATTTTTCCTAACCATGTTTTTCTCTCCCTTAGACTACGATGTCTGTGCCGAAGCTCCCTGTGAACAGCAGTGCACTGACAATTTTGGGAGAGTCCTATGCACTTGCTATCCTGGATACCGCTATGATCGGGAGAGGCACAGGAACAGAGAGAAGCCTTACTGCCTGGGTGGGTAGAGGAGCATGTCGAGCTCATCCCTGGTTTATGATTTATCCTGCTCCCTTGGGTCTTTTAGGAGTCAGTTTGGATCTGAACCCCTTCTTGTTCTCAATATTATTAAAGAAGAAATGTGACGATTAACTATGTTAATTGTTGAGACTATTAACTATGTTAATTGAGAGATCTAGATTTCTCTGAAATTATTAGGGGGTATTACCTACAACAAGATATACACACCCAAACACTTTGAAGTGTTGGGCTGGTGTAATTTTTCCTTTAATTCCTCCTGCAGGTTGTGAGTCATATTTGCTGAATATTGAAGCATTATCACCAGGCCTAATTATGAAAACTAATCTTTGGGGTTTGTTTCAGATGGCCATTCAGGACTGATCATTTACATATGGTCCTGCTCTGGCTAGTCCTGCCCTGCTCTGCATGGTTTGCTGTGCCAGGAAGCCAAGGTTTGCAGAATTGAGCTTTGCTTGTGAGATTTTCAATGCAAGGAGACTGTCAAGCAATGTTCAGCGATAAAATGCCAGGTGTATTAGTAACAATAACAGTGCAGCTTGCCCAGAGCTCCAGACCAAAGGCTCCAGCGGTGCTGCAATCACTCATTTTTTTAACCACAAAATCTCTTTCTACCTCTAAAGGAAGTTTTCTATTGTATTTGAGGTCTGAAACCTCCAGCTACAGGACATTTTTAACTTTGCTTCTCTCTAGATATCGATGAGTGTGCCACAAGCAACGGGACGCTGTGCTCTCAGATCTGTGTCAACACCGTGGGCAGCTACAGGTGCGAGTGCCACGAAGGCTACGTCCGGGAGGAGGATGGCAGGACGTGCACCAAAGGAGATAAAGGCAGGTGCTAGTGCAGGTTAAATGTCCTGGGCCAAATGGATGTCTAAAGAGTTGGTCTATGAAAAGGAACTGCTCCCAGCGCTACACTTGGAGCTGGGGGTCCAAAGCTGGGATGTGGCTGATGCTCCTGGAGCAGCCGGGCTGTTTGCTGGGCACCTGAGCGCTGTGGAGCAGCCCTCCCACACGCTGTCCTCTAATGCACAGGATCACTGGAGGATGTGGGAGGCAACTTCCCCTATGGAGGCAGAATGGCTGAGTAGTGAACTTTACCATTAAAGCTTCAGTTATATAATTTCTGCTGGATCCAGTTCCTAAAAGCCATATTTTGCCTCAAAACCAACCTGGATTGTACCTTTTTTGTGGTCCAGAGATAAGGAGACATAGGAAAAAATATTAACAGATGATGAGCCCTAAAAACTTCCATTAATTCACCTGTTAATTAAATAATTTCGGTAACTTTAATTTGTATTTACATGCCCATGTCTGAGATTAGCAAATGGCCTGGGTTGGATGGCTAGAGCCCCTTGGCTCTCAGAGGCTCAGAAAATGTGTGCTTGGGAGTCCAACACACTTTTCAAGCATTGCTTAAATCAATTTCTAAATTATGTTGACTAAGACAAAATGCTGCTGACCTTCCATTAGTTTGTGTGTCCTGTGACTGGGGTCAGATTTTTTTTCTTTCTTTTTTTTTCTTTTTTGAAAATGAAATGTGATAGGAAAGAGGTAAAAGTAAGGGCTTGTTCTTGCATTTCACTGTTGGTTCAAAGTGTATACATGTGCTGCGTACAAATGATTTTAAAGGTTTTGACCTCATCCCAGTTATTAAATTACAGCATTCAGAATGTTACCGATTAAATACTGATATGAAAATTTTAAAAGGAAGAAGGAAGAGAACAGTGCTCTGGAAAAAAAACCCAACAACTTTTGATGAATGGTGACTTACCACAGGTTCATCAATTAATGCCTGAATGTGGTATCACAGGGTGATGCAAATCCCACTGGATGGCCAGAGCAATTTATAATTTTGATTTTCATCTGAAAATGTGTAACTGGAGCCACTCCATTAACTTTAATTGTTCCTTGTAGTTTTAAAATATTTTTTTCCTTATGTGTATGTGTGTGTCATAAAGGAAAGAGATATAACCTAGATAATCCCCTTACAAATAGGGAGGGTTTTTTTGACTTTTCCTCTGGGTAGTTCAAATTTCTTGATACAGTAATATCCAAAACATTCAGGATAACCAACCATTCAAAATATTCAAGGCTGTGGAAATAATTCTACTGTTTGAAAACCACCATTTTTACACTGAACGTACACAGCACATTAAAATGTCAGTTCCAGCAGATCATCTGGAATGAAATACCCAATATCTCTCCAGATATCTCCCAAATCAGCCGTGCGAAGTAAAGAAGGATGCTTTCTACTCAGTTACCCCGCTGTACTCCACTTAAATGCTGCGAGTTTTCAGACCTCTGGTGAAAATGAGAGGAGCTCTGTCCGTAACTCATTCCGAGGAAAAGCGTCGTGTAAGGAACCAGCTGTAGAGACGCTCCACCCCGCGGCCAGCCCCGGCCCTGCGCCGCATCCGTGCTGGAGAGGCTTCTTAATAAACAGATCATTTGCTTTTCATCGTAGCGAGAACACTCACATTTTATTTTAAAATCTAGTGTGAGAGGCTAAAAGACATGTACCCCATGTACGCCTCTCCATCTCTAACGAGGCTGCATGTTTTCAGGGCGATACAGCCGTGTTTTCATTGTTCCATGCCCGAAGGATGCAATTCGGACACTTTTTTGTCTCTCTAAGTGGCTGCAATGTGGTCACTTTTTTTTGGCTCTGTAAGTGGCCTGACAGAGAGCTTTCGGTTGGTTAGTGGACCCAAGAATAGGGAGCATTTTTTCCTGCATCCACAGTCCCATTTGATGGAGACAATACAGCTACCCATGCAGAAGCAGGCAGATGAAACCATCTCAGCAGGCTGAGCCCAGATAATACAACACAGATGATCGGCTCAACAGCCTCCACGCGAAGACCGCCCGCAGCAGAGCTCCCGCAGAGCTCTCCCCTGCCAGCACCTCCTCCTCTTCCAGCACCAGCACGGCACAGCCTCCGAGCCCATACACAAAGAAAACACATCACTCCCCCAAGCAGGTCTCTTAGCAGTAGGTGCCACAGGGCTCACCAGTGTCGCACCAAGATTAAAGGACCCCCATCAGGACAGCAAAGTCATGCATGAGCTAGACTTTTTGTTCTGGGAAGCCTTTATAAAAATGGGTTCAAGCCATTTTTAAGAAGAAAAAGTTTTAAGCCTCCTTCAAAATAATTTCAGTTTCCTTGTGTAGGTCTCTGCAATGGAAATAGGTTGTGTAAATGCCTTGCTCAGTGCTGGCCCCACTGACCCTGCTAGGTGACCTCGGTTTCTACCCCAGGCGTGGGTGGCTCCATCCAGTGGCCTTTTGCCCCCGCTGGCCTGTCCTAGGTGACTTCTGGCTTTATCCACGCTTTATTCTGGTATTACTCATAGCTTGGTCCTGATACAGGGTTGGATGGAGGTAGAGTGAATGTTTGATGGATGACTCCTTCCCTGGGCGAATCATCACCTCTGTCTGGTATGAGTTAGGGGGATTCCACCTCTCTCCTGGGATGCTTGCTCATATGAGGACGTTGGACTTCTTCCTCCGACAAGTCAATCCAGCTGGATTTGCAGAAATCTCACTGGTATGACATTTCCCAAACATTAGCTGATCCCCCCAGCATTCATCTCCATGGATTGTTACAGCCCTGTTTTATCTGTGCTTGTCAGCCCCGTGTGCCACATCCTTCTGGAAGATAAACTGGGTTTTATAATGAAACACGAGGCCAAATTCACTGCTTCTTAATCTGCATATAATTCCACTGATTTTGGTGGGATTGCATTAGGTTTCCAATAGCAAAGACTCTGGCAGTTTCTCCCTATGACTGTGTGTTGCTTTCAGCAACATTTCTTAACACAATGATAGAACTCATTTGGTGAGATAGCTATTAAAAGAAATTTTTGTTGAGACTAGTACAAAATCCAGACTTTATTGGTCTTTGAAAAAGGAAAGAAAAAGGCAAAAAAATGCTTTTTTTTTTCCTAATGGCTCCATATACATGCATCTGTAACTCCTACACAGGTCCAAAAATGGGCATGTCAAGACACTGGGTTTTTCCCAGTGGAAACTGGAGAGGGAGGAAGAACTCCGCAAAACTGACTTGTGGTCAAGAGCAAATTTATTTTACAGAGGTGTCAAGAGGTGTCTTCATTACAGCACCTCAATTCCCTCTTAAGGAAAAAAATCCCTGCATGGTGCAGATTATTTCATCTACAAGAGAAAGCTTTATGAGCAAAGAGGCTTTGGAGTGAATCAAAGGCAGAATGATTAGCATTAGGAATACAGGAGAGAAGAAGGAAAGCAGCAAATGCTGTGTGTTCTGGTACCTTCACAGAAATGCTGGAGTTCCTCTGGGAGGTCTTGTGGCTAAATAGTCTTGGATCCAGCACAGCTGAAGTTTGGTGAAATCTATTCTATTCTGTGTAGAGTCCATTGGAAAACAACAAGTTACTACTTGTTGTTACTACCATGTGGCCTTAAATCTTTGAACCATCTGAACACTGCACAGAAAGCTGATCAGGCACTAAACCTGCGCTGGGGAAAGGGCTGCAAAGCTCAAACAGAAGTGTGTTCTTGCTGCCATAAAGATGGTAAATTATACGCGTAATATTATGTGTATATACGTATAATATGTGTAATCTAAAAGGTAAATAATATGTGTAAGTCTGTTGGAGTGCAGCTGTGGGAACAGGCAGTTCATGGCTGGGAGAAAAACCCAAGACTTTGTGTCCCAATTTTCCAATCAGTTCAGTACTAATACCAGTCTTAATGCTCCTGGTTATTCCAGAAACCTGCCCTTACAGCTCTCTCCTAACTGATTAGCAGATAAGTGAGACAAATTTTTGTCTTCTAAAATCAATCATACCTGATATGTCATTATATCCAACAGACTAAACATACTGAAAATCAGTTTTTCATAAATATGTGCATAGGTGGTCCATAGATGACCATGAGATGGATGCAGTCTTCCTTTCTGGACCCTGCAAATATTTAAAATCAAGTAGCACATAAAATTTTTAATATTAGAAACTTCGAGGTTCATTTAAAAAGATACAGATGTTTCAAAATCAAAACACATTTCCAAAAAGATTAAGGGCATTTAAGGGTTTGTCCAAGTGAGAAGTGTAACACAGTAACTCAGTGCGTTGCAGTTGATTCTTTTGGAAGATTTTGAATATTCCCTGGCTTTAACCAGGAGCACCTGCAGAGTTTTTCTATGGCAGGACATGCCCTGAAAGGTCAGTGCTCAAAAATGCCCAGCAACCCACCCAGGTAACATCATACAAGGCCACACATCATATGCAGAGCCTCAATACCCTTGATATTTCTCAGCAATGTTGAAGTGAAAAAAAACCTCACCTAGAGTTTGCCAGTATGTGTCACCCTGTGGTTTGGAAACCAGATTTGTCTTCAAGCAGACATCTGTTACAGTAATGCTTGTTTGCTTGCAATGCAGAACTGCTTGACTGTGTATGGTACTGGGAAAAGGACAAAAATAACATTTGCAATATCTCTCACAGTTTGAATAATTTAATGGATTCTTGAAAAGATCCCATTCATGCATAGTATCAACAGATGTGACCCTTCCTCTTGTGTGGATTTAAATCCCTGACATTAATCTCAATCCCCACCTCTGCCCAGGCTGATTGTATCACATGGAGAATAACGCGTGATGATAAAGAGCAGTTTGTGCAAAATGAGTGAAATAAGCATATTGTGAGGGATTTTACTGTAATTTATAGCATATGAAAATTTGCCCTTCAGGGGACTGCAAATCAGTTCACATCTATGGGGTTAGTCTACCCTAAACAAAAAGATAAAAGAAAGGGTGTGAACTTTTCCAGGTATTAAAAAAATGAATTCTCCAGGGACTGTTAACTGGAAACAGCTGTTTTAAAAATGTGCTCAGAGCTGTCCCTGCGAAGTTTCTCAGCCTTACATAGACATGCACAGTCAAAGATTTAATAATGGCAAGTTTCTCTTCTCTTTTCACAGTCTGGGGAAATGTAACAACCTTCAAGCTGCTTTTGCCATCGCTTTATGAATATCTTTTCTTTGGATCTTTATATTTATAGTGGAAACTTCCTTCTTTCAGCTGGGCTTCCTGAGAAATCTGAAAATGTGGCAAAACCAGGGACCTGCTGTGCCTCCTGCAAGGAATTCCATCAAATAAAGCAGACGGTTTTACAGCTGAAGCAAAAGGTATGAACACTGATCAGTCATGTCTTTACCAGACCTGCATGTTTTACAACAACTGAGGTTAATTTCAATGTTTGGAGCTGTCCCTGACATGTGGTCCTTGTACATACCAAGAGGATGGCAATGTATTTTAAAATCATGTAGGAATGGCATCTCTCCCTTACGCTTCTGTACGACATATAAGCAGATTGCTCCCCAAGTTCATGGAGCTGTGTTTCCAAGCTCAGGGTAACAGAGTCTGCCAAACACCCATCCCAGGCTGAGCCCAGGTTTCTTGGCAATCTGTGCTGGCTTGAGCTTTTCACTCACTCTGAAGGCACAGGATGTTGCACATGATCCACCTTCAGATTAAGCAAGTGCAAGACATTTCATAGATGCGGGAACATGATTTTGTATTAACGAGGGTGCTGATAAAGGATTCTTGCCAAACAGGTGTGGGAGTAAACAAAAACATCACTAGCTTTAAATATGACTTTTCTTTTAAAAAAGAAAAACCCTCAGTCACAAACCTTTTTTTTGTCTTCATGTGTTTTCTTGCAAGTAGAGAACAGTGCATTTAGGAATTTCCCCTGGGCTTTAACTGGTCCTATATGTAGCTTCCTTTTGCACTTTAGTAGGATTGAAATAATGCAAAGAACCAGCTTCAGATTTGGAGAGCCAAATGCAGGGATGCAGGTATAATGCCTTTTCTAGTGACATCTCCTTCAAACACTGAGGTTCTCTCAAATCGAAACGCTCTGTAGGAATATTCTCAGCAATTCATGCTGACAGACTGTAATTATTTCACCCAGGGTACTCAATTAATTTCATTCCATTGTGTCAAAACACAACTCGGTGTATTCACTCACTGCATTTAATGTTACTCATTTAATATTAGGAAGAAAGAAATCTGCTTCAATAAAGTGAAATTCACTGAGGCTGGAGATACTCTTTATCTCCAAAATCTCAAAACATCATGTGTTCCTTCTGAATCACTATGAACACAAATGTGGATGTGACAGAATTTCACATGTGATGGAAATTCTGTTTTTCAAAAAAATGGCAGCAGAGAGGTTTAAAAAGGATCCATGCTTTTGAGTGGCTGCTTCTCCAGCTGTTGTCCGTGATGCTGAGCAGGCTAACACTGACCTCCAGGGAAGGACCTGAGGGTCACATTGTTGGCCACATTGTTTGCTGCAAGAACTGATTGATGGAATTAATGGAAGTTTTCTGTGTCTAACTTCTGCTGTTAGATGCTTGTGCTCAAAACTCATTCCAGGAAAACTCAGACCATTGACACCTGTCACTGTGGGCATTTATACAGTAGCTGTGGGCAAATTAAGCAGCTCACTCTTGCTTCATAGCTAAGTTCTGTCATAGTCCATAACTTAATTTTTCCCCCAGTATCTTCCTAGTGAGACTTGATCTATTTGGCATCCTCGGAGGGAACCCACTGGGTTGTGCTCCACACAGAGGGAGCTGGAAGAGAAGGTTCCCGATACCCGCAGTAACTTTTACCCCACAGAGAGGAGAGCTTTTGTCTATGCTGAGTGGAGATCTGGCCCCTTGGTGCTTCTCTGCCCAGGGAGACATCAACCCTCATGTATCACCAGCCTCTCCCCGTGGCCAAGATCTTCTGGGGAGGATGCCTCTCAATAGCTGTGGTTAAAAGCTGTTCTGTTTTGTGTAGAAAAGTTCATTTCTGTCTGCCAGGGAGACAGTTTATGAAATGAGTCTTCAGTCTTGTGGTTAAGGCTTTCAGATTTTATGAACTTTATTCAAAATCGTGGTTAGCAGAAAAGCCTGTCATCCAATGAGATGCATTGTCCTGACAGACTAGAGGTCTGTGGGCAGTCCTCAATTGATCTAAGACCTTGATGAAAGGAAGAAGAGTGGAAAGCTGAAAAACTGGGGGGAGGGGGGGGAAATATCTGGCATGCTGACACATGGCCAATGATTAAAAAAAAAACCAGCAAGTAAGTTTGATCCTATTGCACAGATGTGTTTAAACATCTTAATTAGAAGGCCATGTTCCAAGTCAGTCCTGACAAACACTGTTCAATTTTCTAAACCACAGACCTCCTAGAAACTATGCAAAACTCCAAATGCAGCATGTAAGACAGCACATGGAAGTCTTGTTTCTAGAACAGTCTTTCTTTAGAATTTACCCTTGCTAATATGTGCATGCGTATGGAAAAAAAAAACAATTGTTTTCCAAGGGCCATTAAGATTTAGAGCTGTAGATGGAGAAAGCCAAGGTCACCCTGGACCAGGATCCTGGTTCAGCTAAAAGGTGAAGCAAAGATTAGGCCAGTGAGTATAGCCAATACCTAAGAGGATGTGAGTCAACAACAAAAACACATGGTTTGGCCCAGTGCATGTAACAACCATTTTCTGGCCAGAAGATATCAAAGAGCAATGAGCTAGACCAGAGCCTGGGTATTTTGGCACTCCTAGTGTATGCTTCAAGTCCAGGTGACTCAGTGTGGAAGCAGGCATAGATGCTTTCACAGCAGCTATGTGATTTCTTTTCTAACTTACTCAGTTGTAACAGCAGCCTTGCTGGCAGGAACAAGTAAATATTTAAGCATCAGAAAAGAATACACTTCCAAATCCTCTTCATGATGAGTCTTTGCCACTAAATGCACCTTTTTACTCCAGTCTGACCAGTTGCAGTATAACCTGAAGAGTATTCATGGCTGGGTCTATGTACTAAGTGACATTGATTTATCAGTTGATATAGCAATAGATCCCCAGAATGAGATATGTTGAGAAACATTACATACAAGCTAAAAAGACTACTGCAATTAATCTGTCACTTAATTGTGGCCACCACCCAGGAGAAGCACTCACTGATGACACTGAAAATATTCTCACAAGAATTATCTTAAAAACATCATATTCTCAGGCAGCCACAGGGTTTGATTTTGTGTCTCGGTTTTAGCATGACAGCATTGGCACTGCAGAGTCCTTGGTTGATTTGTGTCATGTAGTGGAAGTTTTGCAGCATGAAGGTCCTTGTAAGTCTTTCCTTTGTATCCAGCCAGGAACCTGCTCTGGACAGGCTGGACATACCTTCAGGAAACAAAACTTTGCTGACCAGAGCCAGTCTGTAGACCTTCCCATGTTGGTCCCTGGCCAATGAGGCTGTGAGAGCCCCCAGCTACTGCATTTTCCTCTTCAGCCCCAGGGGTGGGGTGCTGTGACCCAGAGAGTAGCCCTTAATCTTCAACAGCCCCACAGTTTTGTCCTTGCTGCATTGGCTGGGAAGTTGGCTGAGAAAGATGCAGGGTCACTGGTAAATGAAGCAAATGTTTTCCTTTGAAAAAGCAGAGATGACAGCTCATCCCAGAGCCATAGGTATGCTGAATCCTCATTTTCTCTGTGAAAAGCAGATTCATAGATGTGAGCATATAAGAAACACCCTTTGGGACTTCTGTGAAAATATGACCTCATCCAGCCACTGATTTCTGCAGGGGTGGAGTGAATCTATCAAATTCTTGTAAGACTTACATCATGATGCTTAATTTGCCTGTAGTGCAGTCATCTTGTCTTTGGAACTGCAATGCTCTCCAAAACCTAACTCAGAAATGGCTGATAAATCCTTGTTTTCCTGTCATCACATTTTGAGTTCCAGTCTCAAATATCAAACTGGTGTTTTGGAAATGCCACCAGCATTTCCAACTTTTTTTTCCTGACTTTTTTTTTTTCAGAACTGTTCTGCGCATTCAACCCCAACTTACAAGCAGCACTGGCTGCCTTTAAATTGTATTCCTTAAGCAATATCTTGTTTGCCAAAGGAAATTTGCCCAGTTCAAATAGTTACTGCAGGTGCATAATGCTGGGTTTTTTCCCAGCTGTGCATTACAAACATTAGGTGTGCAGTTATGGCAGAAGAATGTATGTCAAATATTTACAGAAACCTGTAGGAGTCTTGAGAAC
This sequence comes from Dicrurus megarhynchus, assembly GCA_013399195.1. Taxonomy (NCBI): domain Eukaryota; kingdom Metazoa; phylum Chordata; class Aves; order Passeriformes; family Dicruridae; genus Dicrurus; species Dicrurus megarhynchus. The sequence continues at coordinate 337,852 of VXAD01006705.1, read as the reverse complement.
AGCCCAGCTCAGAGAACTCCAGATAGCTGATGAAAAGCTTTGTCAGATAGCAGGAGTCCTCATCTATTTTACTTAATGCAGCTCTCCCAGGCAAATGTTGCAGAATTTAGCATCAAATTATCCAGAGAGCCAAATCCATTCAAGAAGGAAAAAAGCTCACCCAGGGGTAGGCATGCACTGGTATTGCTGAAATAGTTCTTCAGTTCCATTTGGCAGAGCAAAATCCCTAAGTCTACATGCAGCCACTCACCACTAATAAACTTCTTTCCTCATTGCAGACCAGCCTCCTGGCTTGTCATCTCCCTTCAGCTGCCTCTGGAGAGATGAAACATTTGCAGAATATTTCTAAATATGTTTAATTATTAAATATATTCAACTGGATAGATGAATGTTTTGTGGATAATTAAACATGTAATGGATAGTGACACTTTAAACTATAGTGTGCAATTCTCCTTACTTTCTCACTTACTTTATCTTCGTGTCTCTGTGCAAAGCAGATCCAGACATCTGTTTGGTTAAAGAGTGTGGTTACTTTCTAGGGCCAGATTCACAAAAGATTTGGGGTTCTCATTAAAACCTATGGAATGTTAGTGGCTTGTGCAGCAAATCAGAACTTAAATATCCGAGCAAATGTTGCCCTGAAAAAAGGCAATAAATGAATAGAGGAAACTTCAAACAAGGAAAAATAAGTTTCCTGAGAAGCAGTAATGAGACTCAAGTTTTTCAGAACTTGTTGCTGTATCTCTCCTGAATCTCCCCTGTCCTCTATTGGATTGGCTTGCAGTATTTCCACAGTGACTTGAAAAGTGAACAGACTCACAGAATAAGAATGTTTTTCTGATTATATCAATGAAGGATATGAATAAACACTTTATATTTTCCTGAAATGTTTAAATAGCTGTTTGTTCACATGAAAGCTTAAATAAGATTATCAGGCTGAACCATAAAGGTCTTACATAGATATTTTTTTGTTTTGGCAGGTTGCTTTGCTGCCAAATAATGCTGCTGATCTTAGCAAGCAAATCACTGGTGAAAAAGTGCTTGCCTCTAATGCATATATCCCTGGCCCCCCAGGCCAGCCTGGCCAACCAGGCCCTCCAGGTGAGACCAGGGGGATGTGAATGTGGAATAGTGCTAGGACTAAAAAAGTAAACTTCAGTCTTCCAGTGTGATCTGATTTCATATGTTTCATATTTTGATTGATATATTATGTTAGCATTTGTGCTAAATATTAAAAAAAAAACTTTATGGTTGTTATGGTCAGCCTCTGCCAATTGTCTGACAGCATCCATTGTGAATCCATGTGTTTCTTGGCATGCAAGCTGTGTTTGTCCTGTATGTGTTAAATTTCTCCCCCTCCCTGGGATGTCTCACCTGCTTCACTTGTCATTTCCTGTATTTTAACCCTGTCTTAAAACACCCTCTGTTTCATTTCAGGCATATCTATTGCTTTAGTTCACTATCAGTTGTAGAGGTGAAAATGTGCTTTCAGTTTGTAGGAGTTTGTGCCAACTCTTCTATTTTTCCTTGCCTGATTTGCAAGGATCCATCTGTTGGTTTTATGTCATATTCAAGATTCAAAGGAATATGGAAAGAAAATTTTAACTCCACTCACACCTTCTTTGCTTGGTTATAGATTGAAATAATGAAAAAAACAGAGAGCTCCTAAAGCTCAAACTTAATCCAGACACCTTACACCTGGCAGCCGGGAATACCCAAAATTTTGCGAATTCTGTTGAATGCAGATCTAATTTTGGGTTAGCAATAAATCCAAGGAATTGTAGCATTGTGCTGGATTTCATAAGGATTCTTACAGAGGACTGGCAACTATTCCTTACAAGGTTTGATTTACTCCCTTCTGAACTGCACCCCATGGTCCCTTTTATACCCCCTTCTGCAGTCTTGCTTTGTTTTTTGTGTCTTTATCTCATTTTCCTGGAGGATGGGTACCTTCGGTCGTCAGTTTATTGTATGTGCAAGGACAGTATGTTTAGAGGTTCTGCAACAGGCTCTGAAGGGTACAGTGGGTTGCTTTGCAATCCCTTCAAGGTAGGCCTGACCCTGCAGGTCTCCCACCCCCTGGGTTTCTCCATGACTGAGCTGTCCGAGGTACTGCAGAACTCTGCTCCCCCTGAAACCATCCCTGCTCACCTCCCCTGCTGCCCCCGCTGGAAGAGTCACAGGGAGTCATCACTGAACTTGAGTTGTCTCCCTTTGAAAATCCTAACTGTACATATTCAGTCCTGCTGAATCCTTTTTACTCTGTGCCTTTTATTCTCTATGTCTTTCATGCACCCTCAGTATGAAGAGAAGTGTTTCCCCCTCTACTCACGAAGTGTTTCAACTAGTGACATTTTAGTGGCCTTTGTTTTCTGCAAATGTTGTTTCAGGTGCCTGATTTTCTGGTTTATATTTTATACTGTTTCTCTTGAGCTAAACACATGTTTTGTTGCCTGAGTGCTTCCTAAAAAGTAACATGCTCTGCTGAACCAGCAGAAGCTGAAAACAATATAAAGCAAAATGGAAGAACAGAGCCTTATTTGCCCCTAACACATTGGCTATTGCACTGGGCAAAAGAGAGGTGCAGCCCCCCACTGGAAAGGTCTTGCTAGTGTCAGTCATGTAGATGCCAATGACCCAAAATTCCTGTGAGTTTTCTGAGGCTTTCCTTTTATGAGATATTCCTCAAATGTGATTTGTTCTTCTTTGCGTGAAAATGAGGCATTTCTGCTTTTCTTTTCATTCCCAATCTGTGTCCCTAAGCACCTGGCAGTCTCAAATTCTTGTTATACACAAGATTTAATTGGTGGTCATCTCTTGTAGCTACTGTGACAAGGGTTAATGTTGCCTCAGATGGCTGCTGATGTGCAGATGCAGATGCATTGGTTGTGTTGTCATGGGTTTGGGTGTGTTAAAGTAACCAGGCCTGTGGGTCTTTAAAAAAATGGTTGTTCCCCACTTCTTGATTAAGTGTCCTGAAGGCTTTCCCTGGCAGGTAACTTTTGCTTTTGATTTCAGGGGCTCCAGGACCTAAAGGGAGTCAAGGAGCTCCTGGATTACCTGGACCACCAGGACAGCCAGGCCCTCGCGGATCAATGGGACCTATGGGCCCATCTCCAGACATTTCACACATTAAGCAGGGCAGACGGGGCCCCGTGGTCAGTATTCTTGTCTCCTGTCATGCACTGCAGCCCTTAGCTCCACAACTTGTGAACATTTTCTTTTCTCTTGCAGGGCCCACCTGGTGCCCCAGGGAGAGACGGTAGCAAGGTGAGGAGAGGTACTAATTTCCATAAGATGGGCTCATGCACATGTGAAGTGCAGGCTTGCTAGAGAGACCCTACACACTTGTAGTCACATCCTTTTACCACCTCATTTCCTTTGCTAAGATGAAAACATCCTGTTGTCCCACTCCTTCACGTCATCCTTCTGCTATTTTGTGTTTGCAATTCCTAAAATCTTGCAAATAGTCCTGCCAGGTTGCATGTTACACAGCATTCTTTTCTTTCTCTGCAGCTCTTTTGGCTTTTCCATGAAGAAACTTTGATGCTTTAGCCCTTGTCATTCTCTGTGAATTCTTCCTGTTCATGGATTCACTTGTTACTTTCCACGAGAAATATCAGAAATGCCCCACTCTGCTACCACCACAATAAGCAACAATTTCCTTGCATTCCTCCTTCACTTCCTTTTCTTTTTACAAAGAAGCATGAGCTGATGATTCTGGATCTGGGGACAGTAAGGGAGGCTGCAGAGGCAAACAGTGACTTTTTAATTTCCTTTAGTCACAGCAAACTAACTGAGGTGTAATTAATTACAGGGGGAGAGAGGAGCACCAGGACCAAAGGGGATACCTGTAAGTATTCCACTCAGCAGGAATTCCCACAACAGAGTGATGTTGACTACTAACTACAGGTCAGGCAAAAGTTAAAGAAAAAAAATTCCTGTGCCAAGAGACAGATAATTTACATACACAGAAAATGTTTTCGGAAACAAAGTAATTGCCTGTTTTCATCCAAATGTTTTTGCCTACAAACCTCTTCCTTTACTGGATGTGCCACCAAAGGCCTGTGGGTGCACCTCAGCCTTACAGTGGCACTGAGACACCCTTACAAGGCAGGACCATGCTGGGGGCTACTTAGTACAGTTCTACTCCTGCTCTCAATGGGAATTTGATCCCTGGGACCTTTTAAAATCCTGTCCCTCATCTCTCTCGGATTTGGGAAACTATAGGTTTTGAGTTCAGAAGAAGGAACGAGTATTGACAATCTGTTTTCAGGTTAACTTGTTTAAAAAAACACTGGGGTCCCCAGCACAGGAAGGACATGGACCTGTTGGAGCAAGTCCAGAGGAGGCCACCAAGATGATCAGAGGGCTGGAGCACCTCTCCTATGAGGAAAGGCTGAGAGAGTTGGGATTGTTCAGCCTGGAAAAAAGAAGGCTTCAGGGTGACCTAACTGCAGCTTTCCAGTACCTGAAGGGAGCCAACAAGGAAGATGGAGAGGGACTATTTACAGGGGCATGTAGTGACAGGACAAAGGGGAATGGCTTCGAAATGAAAGAGGGCAGGTTTAAATTAGATATTAGGAACAAATTCTTTACTGTGAAGGTGGTGAGACACTGGAACAGGTTGCCCAGAGATGCCTCATCCCTGGAAGTGTTCAAGGCCAGACTGGATGGGGCTTTGAGAAACCTGGTGTAGTGAAAAGCATTGATGCCCATGGCAGAGGTGCTGGGACTACATGGTCTTTAAGGTCCCTTCCAATCCAAGCCATTCTATGATTCTATGAATTTACCTATGGTATTTTCTCATTGGTGGAATTGGTTTTTAAGAGTGTGCCCAGCAGGGTGCTCTCAGTCTTAAACAGCTTATTTTACTGTGTGAAGTCAGCTAAAAAGAAGTAATGATTTTCTAAAATCAGATACTCTCTGCATTGTAATTACCAATATGCTTAGTAAATGATGGACAGCAGCAAGGTTATCCTATTGAAAAGACACTTGCCAAATAACAGCATTCTTAAAAGAATTTGTTGATCAATCATTCTAAGAATGTAATTTCTGTCAGTTTAGTAAGCAAGAAGACAAGGAACCAAGATTAATCTCCTCTATTACCATGAGGTGTCAAGATACTCTTATGAAGCACAGGAATTAAGTGACAAAAGGGTTGAGCATCTTGTAAATGTAGGCTCTGTCTGCAAAACCATTTGATTCTTTTGAAATTTGTTTCCTGAGCAAAGTTGGTTGAAAACCAGACCATTGGCTTTTGGCAACTGATATAAAGCAGTATTTTACTGAACAACCCTTGCAGGAATAATTCCATCAGACAGTTTAAAAACTGTAAGAGCAAGGTGGATTGTTATTAATGGCAGTGCCTTGTGACTGCAGGGCCCACCGGGTTCATTTGATTTCCTATTGCTGATGATGGCAGACATCAGAAACGACATCGCTGAGCTGCAAGAGAGAGTGTTTGGACACAGGACTCATTCATCAACAGAGGAGTTTCCATTACCTCAGGAATTCACAAACTATCACGACACAGTGGATTTTGGATCCGGAGAAGACTACAAACCACGGGCAACATCCAGAAATGCCAGGATACAGAAGGCAGACCATCCTTAGCTATGCCTACTGAAAAACAAAGCCTCTTTAGAATTCTTCAAAATGCACTGACAATGTACTATGTGTGTATATATATATATATATACACACATATATTATTTCCCAGTTTTCTTTCTGCTTTTCCTGAACCATGCTGCCTGTACTGTAGCTTTCCTGGTTCATGGTAGCCTCCTTGCAGAAATTCCATACCACCAAGCCTGCACTGTGCATTGTACCTAGACTATCAAAAAAAACCTTCTTAGCATATAATATGATTAAGGCATGCTCTAGCTAATAACACAGACCACAGAACTCCATCTACCTACTTTGCATTCTATGTCCAAATGACCCAGTACCCAAATTTTGCCAGGGACAGAGGGTTAGCTGAACATCATCCCTGAATGATGTCAATAACAAACACCCTGGTCCACAAGTTACTTTACCAATGCAAATAAATTTTACCACTGAACTCGAGTCTCCAGCTACTGTCCCCAGGCTTAGGAGAGTGTGAGAAGTGGATCCCTGTTTCACAGTGGAGGCCATCTGTAAGTGAGACGTGTCCTCTGTTATGCCTCATCATGGCAAAAAAAAAATGTTGAAGGGTTAAACAAGGGTGCTGCTGCTTGATCTGGAAATTATTTGGCTTTGTGTTGCTAGAGTATCATTCAAAGACAGTCAAAAGATGTGCTTGTCTTAAACAAACACTACTTTACTTTACCATTGTCCCACTGCTCAGTGTGAAGGCCAGTTTTCTTTCTCAACAGATTAATGTTGGATACATTACACAAAGACGAACAAGATAAAGGGGATGTTCAAAGCATGAAACCAAATCAAAAGTGAATCAAGCAGGCTTATTGGCAAGCACAAAATATATCCCAGCCTTGCAGAAAGAGTCCAATTGTGACATTCTGCAGGTGCAGGTCTTCCTCGGTGAAATTCTGAAGTCTGAGTGAAATCAACACCAGAGAGAAGGCCTCATGTTTGCAAAGAGCTTCCATCTGTTTTGTTCCTCTGCTGCATGAGACCAAACTAAATGGCTTTCACCAAACTGGAACACAGAGTGGCAGCATGTTTGGCTGGGTGTATGAGGAGTGTGAGTAGGTGCAGGAGTGCACATGACAAAATATTTCAACTGGTACGAGGATGGCTAAGGTGAGGTACTGCACATGGGATCCTATGTTGTGAATGGGGATAAAAGGGAGTGCCCTTTATTTACACTGGAAAATTGGATGCACAAGTTATACCATACCTCATGGATGATGTATGTTGCCATTTCTTTTGGATTACCACAGCTGCTGAGGACTTTGCCATGCTTAGAATATAAAGGAGTATATTAAGCACAAAATTTCAATGTTGAGTCTGTGTAGCTGCTACTTCTACAGTATGTTTAGTGTTCAGTAATGTCCATGTTACAAATGCAAAGAAAAAGTTGTTATTTTGCCATGTTTTCCAGGGCTTGCATGTTCTAGTAGAATAAATACAGGTGAAAATATAAGAAGGGCCTTTTCAGATAATACGTAAAGGCTTGGATTCCCTTCCATATTCTCTGGGCCAAAAGATAGTTGGTGTAATCCTGACAGCATCAGCACAGGTCAGCCTGTATAAACAGCTGGCTGTCTAGCCTTTTCTATAACTTCTGTGTGTTGTCTTAAGAGGATGTGCTCATTCCTGCAGCCGTTTCCCAACTTCTCACTGCCACTAAGCCACAAGCAAGGGCATTAGCTTTTAAGAACATGAGTGGTCTGCATTTCTTTTCATGTTATATCTGTATCAGTATTGACAAAGCAATGCCTAAGTTGTGGGGATAGTTGAAAAAAATTATAGTCATCTCACCCATGGCCCTTGGGCTTCTCTGTCTGGGAGGAGCTCTGCCAGCAGCTGCAGATCCAAGTAGTCTTGTGAATCACATAATAAGGGAGACTTGAGGAAGGAACCTGTGGCCAGCAGAGGGACGGTCTTATATGCAGCAGGCTCGTTAAATGTTAAACCTCAAAGACAGTATGAACTAGGGCATTTATGTCTTATTTTCTTAATTTCAAGCAGGCAACAGAGTATAAATTACATCATTTATGAATATGCAATTTTAATTAAATTTGCTAAATGTCAAATGTTGTACTTTTAAATCGAGCAAATTATGGAACTCTTGCATATGTTTACCACTGCACCCTGTTGGACCAGGCTGGTTCCCACTAGAGAATTAGTAGCTGCAGGTTTTTGACCATAAGATACTGAATGATCTAACTTACGTTAGATGAGTCACTTCCTACATTTCAACTAAATTCTCTTGCCCTCTGCCCACAAGGTGATGTATTCTAAAAAAGGCACTTGTTTTAGTTTTAAGTTCTGCTTTTCCGAATAGAAACACATACCAAATGAGAAGTTCCCACAGTTTGACCATCAAATTCAGGAAGAAGTGACAACTGCCCTGCTGTGTGTAAGTATCCAGGGAAAGGCTATTCTGAGACTGTATCAGAAAAGCAGATAAAATACATATTTCACTGTAAGTACAGAAAGTTGTTGTAGAGATTCTTGAATATAAACATAGCACATGTTTACATGCCTTTCTGAGTGGAAACCTCAATGACTTCCTTTTCTGGAGCTGGCATCATTGGCTTTCACAGTGCTTGCTTCACAAAAAAAAAGTCACAGGACATGTTCCTTGGGTTTGCCCTTGTCCTTACCCTCCTCTGTCCAGATTTTCTGCCTCAAAACTGTTTGAGTGTCAGCAGCAAGGAGAGGACACTATGGCAAAGACAAGTCCACCCGACGTGACATAGGAATTCCACCAGCAGGGAGAGTCCCTCTGAGCACAGCTGGCTTGGAAGGGTCAGCCTTTGGTCTGCATCCAGCTCAGATCTTTGCATAGAACTTTCTTGTTTCTGATTAACTATATGATAACTCATAATACGTTGTATCAGCAACATTTCATTCAGATTTTGCAGTAAACTCATAAAGACTCAGAAAAGTGTCATTTTCTTCAGCATACCCAATGTTTCATACAGCCAGAGCAGAGGAATCATTTCCAATCTTAAGTTTTGTTACTGGTAGCCAGAGAAGTCATTACCTTGCAAATTATTTATTACTCTGTGGCTCCAAAAATAACAAATTCTCCCAAGAATCCAAAAGAAGAAAGTAGAAACTTCTACACTCATGGCTAGTCTCATTACTAGGCTCATGCACACGACAACTTTGTTTCACATAAATGCTATGTATAATTTTATCAGAAAGAAATATTATTTTGATGTTAAGACATCAAGTTATAAGCAGAAGGATAATAAAGAATTTGTTATTTTATTAATATTAGAAATATATTTAATGGAAACATTTGCAAGAGTGTGTAGTGATGGGAAAATTCTGATTGTTAATGGGTTTAACAAAATCATGACTCTTGAAAAATGTTTTCTTTCAACACTGTGCCAGGTACATAAAGGTTTAGTCTTTCTTGCACAGCTGTAGTTCTGACACACAAGAATTCCTATCTAGTCAGGCTAAATTAGGAAAAGGAGAGTAAAATTGATTGTAAATGGAATTAGGGTAATGCCTGGAGTTACTGTTGGCATCACAGCTCGTGTAGCCTTCTGCCTAGAAGTACTTCAGGGTTAATGTACCAAGTCCCAGAGCAGCAACAAAAGATGGGGATGGGGTCAAATTCTCTGTTAATTTCACATTAAAAAAAAACCCCGTATGTTTGTTCCTTTTACACATTCCAATAACTATACTGTTCACTTTATTTATATATGAAATACTAAAATGTGTATAAAATGACTGTGATTTTATGATGTATTCGTAATAACAAAGATATTTTTTCTTACACTGTTGGTAACTGCTTTTTTGTTACATATCGCCCTTTCTCTGAAACACAGTGATGTTGGCTTGAAGAAACAGATGGCAGGAAACCTCCTTACGCTGCCTTCTAGCATTTTTCTTGGAGCTGAACAATACTGTCATAGTTCTTTGACTCTGAAGCATGTGCTCTTGCAAGCTAGGGTGGGTTTCGGTCTTTGCGGGAATAAAGCAGACAGCCACCTCTGCTCTGTGGACGGATGGTGGCTCCTGTGCCACATCAGGGCTACATGAGGCTGGATACAGCAGCCCCACCCCACGCTGCCAGTGTGTGCAGCTTCTGCACAGCCTAGGGATGCGATACGGGGGTCCCGAGCTCTCTGGCATCCGGCCACCAGTGGTGGGGAAAAGAGGGAATAACACGTAGGTTCCATCAGGCCTTGCCTGCCCCTCGCACGCACCCGGTCGAGCCCCTCCCCGCAGCCCCAGGAGCATCCTGCAGGCTGTGTCCGACAGCTGAGGGGCAGCGAGGAGCCCAGCTCGCCCCCTCCTCCCTGCAGAGCCCACCCTGCCTGCCCAGTGCCTCAAGGGCAGCCGCAGGGCTGGCACCCCGCCAGGCTGGCTGTCATCCCTGGCAGGATCCGACTCCACCACCAGGATCCAGGATCGCCGATATGCGGGTAAAGGTGTAAACAAAGTAAATAGTGGAAGAAAATTGTTAAAGACAAAAATCTATTGTTAGCAGATCTACGAATGAAAAGGTAGACAAAGGAGTTCCCAGTTTTACTGGGAATCCTGCTAGTAGTATTGCTCCGTGGCTGTATGATGATAACAGAACAGAACAGTCAAGGATTCATGAAAAGCAGAATCTGTTACTTGATGTCTGTATTTGGAAAAAGCCAGATGGTAGTCATACGACATGATGATGCAGTCCTTTTAATTTTAACCACTTACACAGCAGTGTGTTAAAGTTAGACATTTTAAAATCTGCCTGTTTAGTTAGCTCACATCCGATAGTTTTAAAAAGAGCTAACAGAGGATCGCCGGGACACTGGATCGCCGCGGCGCGGCTCCTTTGAGTCCGCAGCACCTCCCAGCTCCGCCGGCTCTATCCCGGCTCCCCGTCCCGGCTCCCCGTCCCGGCTCCCCGTCCCGGCTCCCCGTCCCGGCTCCCCGTCCCGGTACGCGGCGGCGGCTGGACTGCATGAGGAAGAGCAATGCCAGCAGGGTGAGGGAGGTGATCGTATCCCTCTCCTCAGCATGGAGCGCTGTGTCCAGTTCTGGGCTCCTCAGCACAAGAGAGACGTGGAGCTCCTGGAGCGGGTCCAGAGGAGGGTCACAAAAATAATTAAGGGACTGGAGCATCCCTTACGAAAAAAGGCTGCGCGAGCTGGGCGTGTTCAGCCTCAAGAAGAGACGACCGAGCGAGGACCTCATCAAAACCTGTCGGTATCTGCAGGGAGATGTCAGAGGACGGACCAGGCTCTGCTCNTGACGGCGCTGGTGCGGCATGAGCGCATCGAGACGCCCTGGGCGCGGGCCGACGAGATGCGCGGCTACGCCGAGCGGGTGAGCGGCGGC
>VXAD01006705.1:224267-326712 GCA_013399195.1 Dicrurus megarhynchus | reverse complement strand
CAGAAACTGATGCACAGGAAGTTCCATCTGAACATGAGGAAAAACTTCTTTACTGTTCGGGTGACCGAGCACTGGAACAGATTTCCCGGAGAGGCTGCGGAGTCCCCGTGACCGGAGACACTCAAGAACCGCATGAACGCACTCCTATCCCGTGTGCTCCAGGACGACCCTTTTGGAGCAGGGAGACTAGCCCAAGTGTCCCGCCATCTTCCTTTCCAACCTGACCCGTGCCGGCATTGCGGGATTGTGTGGCTGTGACTACAGTTCCCGGCGCGCTGCGCGGCGCCCGGGCGCTGCCGNGGGGGGACAAAGACGAGCGCGCCATGCGCATGGCGGATTTCTGGCTGACCGTAAGTACCGCCCAGCCCCGCACCCCCGGGTCCCGGCCCGGCCCGGCGCGGTGCCGGGGCTGAGCGTGCCGCCCCGCAGGAGAAGGACCTCATCCACAAGCTGTTCAAGGTGCTGGCGCCCCGCTTCCAGCCGCACCCCGGCGGCTACACGCGCCTGCTGCAGATCCCCAACCGGGACGGGCTGGACCGCGCTAAGATGGCGGTGATCGAGCTGAAGGGGAACCCGCTGCCGCCGCTCGTCCGCCCGCGCCGCGACTCCGACAAGACGCTGCTGAACCAGCTGCTCAAGGGATACCGGCAGGACGCGCAGCGGGCCGCCGCCACCCGCGGAACGCCTGTCTAGGGTCCCCCCGTGCCCCGAGCGGGCTCCGGGGGAGCTGCCCACGCACCAGGCCCGGGTGCTGTCCTGGGGCACGGGAGGAGAAGGTGTGTCAGGAGGGCTGGAGGGTGATGGAGGTTGCCGTGGCGAGGGCTGAGTTTCCTGGCTTTTTCCATTGGTTTGAATAGAGACTCATCAGGAGAAGGAAATCGAGCTAGGAGCCCTGATGGTTTATATTCTCTGTGTAAATAAACTTTGTTCAGAAAGTCAGTTTGCTTGTATTTGAATTGTATTCAGAGAATCATTTAAGTCGGAAAAAACCTCTGAAGTTATCAAATCCAACCTATGACCAAATACCACCGGGACAACCAGACCATGGCACTAAGTGCCATGGCATTAAGACATCCAGTCTTTTAACACTTTCAGGGATGGTGACTCCACCACCTCCTGGGCAGCCCATTCGTGTCTGTTCACCCTTTCTGTGAAGGAATTCCTCCTAATGTCCAACATAAACCTCCCCTGGCACAGCTTCATTCCTGTGCTTGCAAGTTAGTAACTTACTCTAGAAAAAAATGGGTATGTTAGAGTTTCTCGTCCCACATCCCTGCTCTGGGGCATCACCACTTCAGTGTGTCAAAGTGTGTTCTAGGAGCCGGTGTTCAGCATTTCAGGGCAGAAAGTTTGGTGAAAAATAAGATACTTCTGCTGTTTAAAAAGCACTGAATGCAAATAAGGTGGTAACACTGAGCCAAGTCCTATAAAGAGACAACCAAAGGAACTCATTATAAAGATGGTAACATAGGCAGGAGTCACAGTAATCTCTAGCAAGAGCTTGACAGACGCCAACTTCAAGTGCAGGATTGCAGGAAATCTCTGTATTGCTCTATTAGAACAAAAAGGGGGAGTAGCAGAACTTTTTCAGAGCAATGTAACTATTGAGCAATAAGAATCTTAATACGTTAGCTTTGTCTCTGATTTCAAGCATGGCTAGTACTTGAAAGTCCTAGCTATACCTTTGAAGTGAAAAAGCCCAAAACAAAACCAACCCAAACGTAAAATCACAGGATAGAATACCGGGGTAGAAGGGACCTCAGGAGCACCTGGCCTATCCTTTCTTGGCAAAACGCAGTGGAACCAGTGTGGCTTCCAAAACCCTGTTGCATTTCTTCCTCCCAAGTTTCACAAACTTAAGATGTTTAAACGAGTGATCCTGTGTAGCAAGTTAATTGTATGGAAAGACAAAAGAACCCCACTCTATATTCCCTCTTTGGGACGTTTATCTCACACGGTACCAGTTCTGTTTTAATAAACCCCAGTGAGAATTTAAAGAGGGGTGGTGGTACTGCTTAAGGAAGAAGAAAAAACAGCCAAACTGCTAAAAGGTCAGTGTTCAGACAGACCTTAGTCTTTATGTTTCTAAGAAGCTTGAAATTGTCCTCTTTCAAGTTCACCATATTCAAATAGATGTTTTCTGAACCAAACTGATGCAAAACTCCCACATTATTAAAAGTCCATGCTGAGGCTTTAACAAAATACAAAAATACCTTTAAAAAAGCATTTAATGAGGGAAAACAAGTCACACTCCCATCTGCTTGACCTTAAGTTAATAATTTGAGTTTACCAAAGTGCAGAAAAGCTAGAAGCTTCTAAGCTAAATTGGGGAAAATCCTTGATACAGACTTTTTTTATATACAAATGCTTTTTTTGCAGTATCTGTATGAACATTAGGGCAACTAACAAAGCATTTATCATCTCACAAACATGCTGTGTAGTCCCTCTCAATGCAGTGCTGCTATATGTCCCTGAACATTTTCTAAGATTGTGGAAGCTTCTGCCACAAAGGTGGTTGTCCTGCCAGTCTGTCTTGTACTCAGGTGGGTCAGGCTTTCAGCTGCCTGTAGAGGAAAACAAAGGGGAATTTCGCAGTTAGTATGGGAAATCTGTCCTTACTATTCCCTTGTATCCTGGCTGCCAGTGTCAGGCTGCCTCCATCACCCTTATAACCACACACAGGTCCATATGGTCACTTCTATGTCCTGTCCCTTTCCACCTCTGGAAAATAGATGCCTACCTGACTGCAGCTGTGAGACTCCGGTACCAGTCACGGATCTCTTGTTGGTTGCTGGACATCAACAGTAGTGTCTTGTGTGGAAAGGAAAGCTGAAAGGCAAACAGAATCTGTGGCATTCCTTGCTGAGGCAGCAACTCCAGTAAAAGGAAGGTCATCACCACTGAATTCAGTCCCTGCATGCTGATTTTCACCCTTTTCTTTCCCAGATAGAAAAATTTAGCCTTAATATTGGGCGAAGCCAGAGGCTGTACCGTATAGAACAAGTGCCAGCCTTCTCCATTGTTTCCAGTTGCAGTTGATAGCTCACTTTGACCTGTTTGGAGGTGAGCAATTACAATTCTCAGCAGCTCATCGTCCAGTTTTCTACATATTCCAAGCTGTCCCTAAGGGTCCTTCCACTACCATCATCCACAGGTCACAGCTTGCTCAAAGAGTTGTCATAGCTCAGAAAAAAAGCTAACACAGCCCCAGGTGCAACCTTGGAACCCCTGCAGAAGACTCTGGCCCCTGTCAAGGAATCTGCAGCCCTCAGGGAGTTACATAAACAGCATCTGTTGTAATAACATTCACATCATCTTCATTCTCTGTTTTTCTACATGTTCAGTCTGTAGTCAGTGTAATGCTATGTATTCATTGTCATGTGACTGTGGGGCTGCCCGCTAAACCTGTGGCTCTGATGAGGGCATGTCAGAGTCCCAGTGGAGCTCCTTACCTGAGCTAAGGGAAGCAACCGGCGGCCTTTAACCCCAGAATGTGCAGGAGGCTCTGTGCCATGAAAAGAAAAGTACTTGCATCACTCAAGAACAGAAGGGTTGCCCTAACTCAGACTCATTCACTGCATTTTGTCACCACTCTCATCATCTCGGTCCTGCTTCTGCTGAGACAGCTGGAGACCTGCTTCCAGGTCTGACTCCACTGGCGCTTGTGCCTGGCACAGGTGGGAAGACTTACACTGAGGAGCCCTCCCTGGCTCTGCGTGTGGCCAAACACTTGATCCACTGAGCACTGGTGGAGTGGGTAGACAGCCTGGCGGGACAGTTTGTTCGAGTTCAGCGGGTGCAGTGGGTGGCAGGGCTTTGCTGCAATGAGGATATCAGAGAACAGGAAGAACATCCTGCGCTTCAGTTCTTCTCCTTTTGAAGGCACCACCAAAAGCCAGCCTTCCCGGATATACCAGCGCCCTGGGCATGCAGGGGAAGCAGAGACAGCTGTGAGATCTGGGGAAGGGCGGGAGGGAATAAAAAGTAAAGGATGTAATGAGACAAACAGGAATAGAGTGTGAGCCACTCAATAGGTTGCCGTGTTCTACATCAATTCCAACCACTAGAAGGCACTGGATGTCAGCTGAGTCCAGTCCACCAGCGTGGATAACACCGGTGCAGAAGCAGTAACTAGCCCAAAATGCTTAGTATATGAGGAACAGCTGAAGATGTTATAAATCTGCTATGTTAATTAAGAGTATATTATCATATGCAAGTCTGTTTAAAATGATCAGAACAAAAACACGGTTTGAAAACTGTATGCATACCTTTAAATTAACATAAGCCTTCAGAAAACGCAGCATGAACTATCTTAAATTGTGTTGCCAAGTTGTTTGTCATTAGTGGTGAAACCGAAGCTAGCTTCAGCTTTGAAAATTTATTATTTTTTCCTTGTTTTGTTTGTGTGTGCTAATTGAATAGATAAACTCTCCTCCCCATAACCAAAACAAAACCATGTTTCATGGGTCATCTAACTATGTACAGACCTACAGTAGTCAAGAGATTACAGATCGCAGATTACTGTTCTAAAGAGAAGGCATCAAAGGAGATACAAAATGAGAACAGTCTGGGTAGGCAACCTTATCAACCTCTCTTGCAGAACAGAGTCCAGTATCATCCACCTGTGAAATGAATTGTGATAACACAAGAGGAAAAGAAAGCAGCAGGAAAATAGTCAAAACAATTCGATAAGCCTAGCTGTAAGCAGCAATTTAAAAAAATGAATAGTGAAATAAATAAAATAATTAAAGCAGGACTTCTTACTAGGATTGTTGTGGAAGATAGCCATCAACTCACAGGAATTATGGAGACACCTGCCAGTAAGATTACTTATAAAAATGTAAAGCCATAACAAGGTATTGCCACCTGGTCTTGTATAGGAAACATCTGCAAGGGAATTTCAGTCACTCTATCATGCCTTAGCTTCTGCGTGAGCTATTAAGAACCTTTAAGAAAAAAAAAACCCTCAGTTTTATTTTCATTATGGATTGTGTCTTATGAGCATGCTACAGTCAAAAAACAAAGAGGCGAGTGAATTCCTGCTTAGCTTACTCCACAGGAACCACTCCTCTTATCTGAATAAGAAACTGAGGAAGAGGAGGGTGAGGTGCAGGAATCAATCTCGGTTTAAAAAAACAAATGAGAGGAAGATGTCAGCAGCATGGGGAAGGACTGGGAGCTGTTTCCCTCAGGCTATGCTGTGATCAGACTCACAGGCATACAATCTGACCCAGACTGTACTGGAACTCTTGGAATATAGATGCATGTCCAGGATCCCTAGGTGTACAAGTTCTAAGCAATTGTTGTGAAAGAAGGGCAAGAAAATATCCCTAGGCAAGCTCTGGATGACAGAACAATGTGCTCAGCTAAGGAGGCAGTTGTGGCTGATACAGTATTTGTCCTAAATATGGAAGACAGCAAGAAAAGCAGGGTCTCCTCACTGGGAGCAGGGCCTCTCAGAGACACTGGCAAATGTGAGACACCCGTCTCCAGCACTCCCCCTTTGCTCTCAATCTACAGCATTTTGTTTTCTCTCCTGCTCCCTCTTGGCAACAGAACACAATCTTGTCCTGCAAAAGCTATCTTGTTTCTGGAAAGCTGGACCAAAACTAGCAAGCTTCAGCTGCCTCTTAGGTTTCTGCTTCTCATGTCCAATGGTAACTATGTTACCCCAGTCAATGGAAAAAAAGTGCAAGAATTCTCTGTCCTAGATAATGGGAATGCCTTTACTGACCCTCAACACTCGTCTTACTACATCTCAGAATTTTCAGAGACCAAAAAATCAATGGACCAAACACTTTCAAACAATGGCCATCTCTGGCCTAGTTATACTGTTTTGGGTGTTTGGGGTTTTTTTATCATGGTGTTACTTTACTGGTTCTGATATTCAGGATAACTGATTTACATTTTTACACTTTTTACACCTTTTTACACACTACACCAAGTGTGCCCAGGCACCTCAGCACATGCTTCTGCTCAGTATAAGCAGAGCATACCTGTGTTAGCTCCCTTTCACCTGGCATCACCAAAAGGATTCTAAGAACAGGAAAGAATTGTAAATTAATCTGCCCATTGACTGAGCATCTTTGAGAATAACCTCTGATAAGTAATCTTTATTCTACCTAACCTTTGTGCTGCTTTGGCTAGGATAGAGTTAATTTTTCCCGTAGTAGCTGGTATGTGGCTGTTACGGATTTGCACTGAAAACACCATTGACAACACAGGGATGTTTTGTTTATTGCTGTGTAAGCACTGCTCAGTACCAAGGTCTTTCCTGCTCCTCATCCCACAGGTGAGGAGGCTGGGAATGCACATGAATTTGGGAAGGATCACAGCTGGGACACCTGATCCAATCTCCCCAAACGGACATTCTTTATCATATGGCATCCTATTCAGCCTGTTATGATGGGAAAGAAGGACAAAATGAGGGAGTTTTAAAGTGGTGGCTCTTGTCTTGCCAGGTAACCACTATCTGTGGTAGAGCCCTGCTTTCCTGGGAATAGCTGAACACATGGCTGCCCACCCATGGGAAGTGGTGGATGAATTCCTTGTGTTGCATTGTTTGCATGAACAGCTTTTGCTTTACTTGTTAAACGGTGTTTATCTCAGCCCACAAGCTTTCTCAGTTTTACCCTTCCAAGTCCTTCGCCATCCCACTGGGGAAGGTTTTTTTCAGCCAAAGATGAATTTCAACCACATTCACAAGTACCTGGAGGTACTTGTCTTAGAGACCTTCACACATAGTGACTTTAACACTCCTCTCCAGCTGCAGCACTGTGCCTGGATAACCTCTGAAACAGCAGAGTTAAGTAAGGCTACAGGTGAAGCCCCAGGTGACCACTTCATAATTGCTTAGACGGGGCACATTTCTCACAATATTTCATACANCCAGTTGTTCAGTAACTGGGGTTTGGTATCTCAAAGCTTGTTTTCATCTCAATCTTGCCTAGAGTTTCTATACTCTCAGCATCTTTTGCTAGGCACTCATAATTATATGGTTTTCTTATTTCATTGACCCCAACAATACATAGCTTGGAGTGTGGTCTGAGCATGGAGAGCACCCAGTCACATAAGAGACCTGTTATCCATTTAAATATTCTTACATGCCAGTGACTGTGGCTTTATCTATCTCAGCTATCAAAACTGATACACTGATTTATGGCAGAATTTAAACACGCAGATAAAAGAAAATTCTCCATATGAAGGGTGTGAGAAGAATTCCATGAATCTTGTAGCTTAAGGTAAACAACAGCACAGTTCTTGGGCCCTTGACACTCAGAAATCTATGGTCCCTGCAATGGAGTAGGGACAATACCACTACTTGCACTCTGCCAAAAGAATTTAGTGTCTCTCTTTCATTCCCACCCGGGACTTACACTCCTGACCTTCTTGGGTTCCTAACTTTCTAACCACATGTCATCAGCTTCTCCTATCTGAATGTCAGGCAATCAAGCTGTTGCTTATCCTTACTCAAAAATTCTTACCTTAAAAAAAAAAAAGTGGTTGAATTAGTAGTCATATTCCTTTACCACCTGTCTGTGGAATTTGGGCAGTAGGGGAAAACTGGGAAAACGTGAGTTGAGTCAGAGACGAAGGAGAACATATCTCCACATATCTCAGCATGGCAGAAGAAAAACAGAGCTGTCAGTAAGACCCACCTGGAGTCAAAACCTGAGTCTTTTGTCCTTTGAGCAGTTTCTGAACCCGAAGTAGCTGCAAGGAGTTCTCTCTCTTATCAAAGATGTCTTGGACCCACTGAGATACCTCAGAAATGGATTTCACAGCCTCTGAAATTATAGCAGCATACCTTGAAGTTATCACAAATGAATGCTTATTTCACCTTATACATCTTGCTAAGAAAAAATATGAAATTAAGAAACAAAGTTTTAAACTAAATATCAACAACAGCTTTATTCAGGAATTTCTGCAAGAGATTGGACTAGATGACCTCCAGAAGCCTCTTTCCAACCAACAATTCTGCAGTTCTAGAAAACATTTGCCAATGAAACATTAGAGAGAGGAACAATTTCCTGGACTTGGAGCAAAAACAGGAAAAATGCCCTACAAGTGGTATTAAATGCTTGTGAAAATCACAGAATCATTTAGGTTGGAAAAGACTGCTGAGATCACCAAGCTCAACCTTTGAATACTACCTTGTCAGGTAGACCATGGCACTGAGTGTCATTTCTTGAACATTTTCAGGGATGCTGACTCTACCACTTCCCTGGACAGTCCATTCCAATGTTTAACAACCCTCTCCATGAAGAAATGCCTCCCAATGTCCATCCTGAATTTCCCCTGGCACAGCTTGAGGCCATTTCCTCTCGTCCTGTTGCTTGTTAGCTGGGAGAGGAGGCCAATCCACAACTGGCCACAACCTCCTTTCTGGTCACTGTAGAGAGTGATCAGGTCACCTCTTTTCTCCAGACTAAACACCCCCAGCTCCCTCAGCCACGTCTCACAGAACTTGTGCTCCAGACCCTTCCCCAGCTCCACTGCCCTTCTCTGGGCATGCTCCAGTCCCTCAGTGTCTCTCCTGCAGTGAAGGGCTCAAAACTGGACACGGGATTTGAGGTGTGGCCTCATGAGTGCTGAGCACAGAGGAACAATCACTGCCCTGGTCCTGCTGGCCACACCATTGCTGATACATTCAGGATGTCCTTGGCCTTCTTGGCCACCTGGGCACACACTGGTTCATGTTCAGCTGCTGTGGATCAGCATCCCTAGGGCCCTTTCCGCCCAGCAGCTTTCCAGCCACTCTGTCCCAGCCTGTGCCACTGCCTGGCGTTGTTGTGACCCAGGGACAAGACCCAGCACTTGGCCTGGTTGAACCTCACACAATTGGCCTTAGCCCATGGATCCAGCCTGTCCAGATCCCTCTGCAGAGCCTTCCTGCCCTCCAGCAGACCAGCACTCCCACCCAACTTGGTGCCATCTGCAAACTGACTGAGGGTGCTCTTGATTCCCTCATCCAGATCATCAATAAAGACACTAAACAGGACTGACCCTGGTACTGAGCCCTGGGGGGCACCTCTGGTGGCTGGATATAGCATGAAGGACATGAATTATCCTAGAAATTGAGGCATGTGACCAAGAGAGTCAGAGAATGGTTTGGGTTGGAAGGGACCTTAAAGATGATCTCATTCTAACCCGCTGGCCATGGACAGGGACACCTTCAAATACATGACATTGCTCAGGTCCACATCCAGCCTGGCCTTGAACACTTTCAGGAATGAGACACCAACAAATTCCTTGAGCTACCTGTTCCAGTGCCCCACAAGCAGCAGAGTTAAAAAAAAAAAAAAAAAAAAAAAGCTGCCATTTCTCTAATGGCTAGTAGGCCATTTTCACAGGCAGTTACTCTATATATTTTTATTCCTAATGTGTTCTCAGGGACATCTTGATCAAGGTGGAGAAGGAAAATAGTAATCCACTAGAACCCCGGAGAGAGAGAAAAAGATTTTTATTCCTGTGGAATAAGGCAGGAGATGGTGGTCAAAATATTCTTAGCAAGGGGTCTATCATTGATCAAAGTGCCAGCATTTACAGGTGGAATCATACTTGCAAGTTTCTGGTACTCAGCAGCGTCTGGGCTGGTGTTCTCCAGCAGGTCTCTGAAGAAATGCTTGTACCTGAGTTGGAGAGAGAAGGTTTAATTCACAACAAGATACCAAGAACAGCAGGAGCACCTCCTGTTAGTGACAGCACAGTGAAAAACACTCTACCAGGAGACAGAGTAAACCTAACCAAGCAGTTTTGGTCATACTTCAATGACATTCATTTTATCATCAGATATCTCAACTAAAATAACCCAAGTATTTTGTACATCTGCAAACTTTGGGCTTTTCCTGGGGATAAAATAAAAGCAGCCTCACAAATCACTTAAGTTCATGAGGCTCTCTCAGAATTCACATAAACATGCCTTCAATAAGCAAGAAATTTCTCTTTGAACTATCTATTTTTAATGGTATCTGAATGGTGGCATTCATACCATATTTCCTGGCCACACAAGAAAATAAAGGCATTTCTATAAGAACTAGGACCCGCCTTTTTCTTTTTTCCTTTCCAGTCTTTACTGGAGAGGATAAGATCTTTGCAAATGCTTTCTCCCAGTAAAGTCAAACAGAAGGAATTTAACAGATTCACAAACTGGCAGAACTCATATGACCTAATGCATATGTTAAGAGAGTTTTAGAGAAACTTGAATGTGACAGAGCAGATTAATGAAAAAATTAGACTTTCTGTTAAAAAGCTCACATTTTTCCAAATAGTTGGACAGGAACAAATATACTGCTGATTTGCAAATTTAAAGGAAGTATCCAAAGAATTATAGTAAAAACTCACCAATCAGCTTAATGTTTACTTCTGCCAAACTGATTAAAAACACTACCTAAAGCTACATGAAAGACTGTGGTATGATCTCTCTAAGTTATTTTCAAAGAAACGAGGTGCTCAGTCTCTCAAATTTGCTTTAGTGTAGATAAGATCATGGTTGAAAAACAGCTACTGGATGTGGAGCAGCAGAATCTGGGTTCCCAGAAAACCACCTTTATTACCCACACACTCTCCCCAAGAAAGGGCTGCCCATGAGTGCATGCAGCACTCTCCTCATGCAGTCAGTTTGCCTCTTCAAAGGGGAGATGATCATAGAATATCCTGAGCTGGAAAGGATCCACAAGGATCATTGAGCCCAGTTCATGCCTCTGCACAGGATAACCCTAAAAATCATGCCATGTGTCCAAGGGTGTTGTCTAAACACTTCCTGAAATGTGGAAGGCTTGTTGCCTTGAGAGGGAAAAGCAGCAATCCACAATGGATCTGTCCAGGCTCAGACAAATGTGATAGGCATCAAATCTGAAGAAAGCATAAGGCCCTGATAACCAGAGAGGAAAGAGAAGCTCTCCTCTGTTCATTAATCTCATTTCTCTCCAAAAGCAACCATCTATAAGAGCCACAATGCTGCTCCAGATCAGCAATCTGCATAAAAATGGAGCAAAAGCATCTCTGGCGGAGAGCACCATTTCTGCAGCATTTCAGTCAGCTTGCTTTCATGAAGGGCCAAACTTCAGTGGCTTACTGAGATGGCAGAAAGCCTCCAATTCTACCCAAGAGCTAGAGAAAGGGCATAGGAGCCAGGGCTAAACACACCAACCTTCCTGCATCATCTCCCATCCATGTACATGGATTCCACTTTGCAGGCATAACCTCACTTCTGTTTCATTGCTGTCTCAATGCTCTGATTTTGAGACAAATTAGGCAACTTTCCCTCTCATAACAACAAAGAAAAAGTTACATTCCTTTATCCCTTCTCATGCTAATCCCTTGAAGACTCACAATTGCTTACTTACTGGTGCAGCCTCTGCAGGGGCAAAGGAAGCAGATCCTCTAGCTCCCTCCCTTGAAACTGAGGTCGAGTCTCCTGGAGTTTCTTAAACCGCCGGAATGACTTATTTTTTCTCAGTTGCTCCTGCGTGCAGCAGAAAAGGGATATAGCTTTGAGACTACAAAAATAACTATGTGCTCTAGTCTGCACCAGAGCTTCAAACTCTTCACCTTAGAGTTTATGACTCCAGTCCCACAAGCATCAATTTCTTTTGTGACTATGGGCAAGCCATTGCCTTTCTCCTGACCATCCATTCCAGTGGGTAATGGAAGCAATATCCCCCTTTCATACATGCACAGCAAATGGAAATAAAGAAAAAGAGAAGGTTGAACCAGTTAGGAAAACAAGGAGTGCCCTTGTGGCTTTGTGCCACGCCTTTCAAGAAAAAGCAATGCAGATCTGCACTCCCATCACCTCAAGACAAGTATCCAAAATGGCTTTTTCTCTTGGAAAATCAAAAGCATGAATATATGCATGGAAAGACGAGAGAAGGAAAACACCCCAGTACATTCTGCATCTGGGAACAAGCATGGACAAAAACTGGAAGTTGGGTGGTTTAAATTCCAGATACAGCTGTCAGGACTTTGGAATAAATATGTATCCTGTCGAAATTTCTTGAAAACAGGTTGTATTTGGAGACATAAGTGGGAAGAAAACGTTTTATTCAACCATAGAAAAAGAACTGTGAAGGAAAAGGAAATACCACTGCTAGGATACAGTTGGTGGTAGTGGGAAAGACTAGGAGACATGACAATTCCTAGAAAGAGATCTCTGTATCATAGTGAAAACCTGGAAACTCTCTAAGCTTGCCAGCTAGGAAGGAGTGGGAGTAAATACAGTACTCTGTTTGAGAAAGCTGTGCTCACCATATGCATAGAAATTTGAAGGTCTAAATAAATAGAGAAATTTTCACCATTTTATTGTGGAAGAAAGCCTGAATTTCATCAGCCCAGAAAAAGTAAGTACACTGATCACTCCAGAAACAGAAGATAAAGGGAAGGATGTGGCAGTTTCATGGAATGGAAAAAGAGAGATAATATCAAGACTAAAGTAGATATTTACCTTCAAGGTTTTATCTGCCTGCTCCAAATTCTCTGCATAGTGGCCATAAAGATCCAGACTTTGACAAAAATTTTCCAGTCCTGGTCCCAAATTCCCTTTCTCCAGGTGAAGTGACAGAACGCTGTGCACAAGGAGCAAAAAGCTTGTGAAGGATACATTACTGATGGCATTTTAGCAGCTACTTCTGAAAGCTGACCTTCCTTTACCATTCTCCACCTCACATCCAGTTTCTATGCCAAATTTGCCTGGAGGTCAGAGAGTAAGCCACAGAACACATTGTGGAGCAGACTTACTGAGTTTAAACCACTGTCTAGTAACTGGGTACCCAGATATGTGATACAGATCAGGACTTCCCTGGGGACACCTCCAAGTGCCACCAAGGCTAGCAGTGCTTGGAGTGAGTGCCTGTTAAACAAGGTGTTCGCCTTGTTTCCCCAAATCTTACTTTCTCATCAACATAGAGTCCTCCCAATATAATTACAGGAATTGCATCCTGTGTCCACTTACTGGCTGGCTGAATATAAGGATTCCAGGGGTCCAAATATAGTTTCCAACACAGCAGGTTTCAGCGTCCCTTTGGCTTTTAAAATTGTCACAAAGTACTAAGTAGGAAAGAAAAATAATTTCAAACAGGTAGAATTCACAAATCATCAAACTGAATGGTTTGTGTTGGAACGGATCTTAAAGACCATCTAGTTCCAACCTGGTCAGGGACACCTTCTAAGCCCCATCCAACCTGGCCCATCACTTCCAGGGATGGGGCATCCGCAGCTTCTCTGGGCAACCTCTGCCAGTGCCTCACCACCCTCACAGTATAGAATTTCTTCCTAACATCTAATCTAAGCCTACTGTCTTTCAGTTTAAAACCCTTCCTCCTCGTATCACTACATGCCTGTGTAAAAAGTCACTCTTCCTCTTTTTTATAACCCCCCTTCAAATTCCAGAAGGTTGCAAAGGTTATCAACCTCTGAGATCACTCAAAGGTTATTTCTGGCACACGCAGAAGCGAGAAGTTGCAGCCTGAACACTCTTTGGCTCAGAAAGATATCAAACATTGTGAATGTCTACCTAAGATATCCACCATCAGAGGTAAGCCTCACTTGTAGCTTTGACCATAACTGTAAACACATGGAACAGTACTACAGCTGAAAAGATTGTACAGTGAACACTACTACACTACTGCTGAGATTGAACAGTACTACACTGAAAAGATTCTGTTTCAGTGTTCTCAGATGCATCTGTTTTTCACTCTCTTGTCCATAATTTTTGGCTTGTCTGTGTCCCGACAGTTCATACATCTCAGGCATCTTAAGGTGAGCCCCCTATTCAATCAAAACTTGAAAGATTTATGTCTGTGTACAGAACAAAGACAGAAGGCCAAATCCATGAGCTATTGAATATTACAGAGGAGGGAAAAGAAAAACAACAAAAAACCCTTTCAGCCACAGCAGGTGTCCCAGGCATTAGGGATATATTGAAGTCTTGCTCCTGACCCTTCTCCATGGCAACACGAATAAGTATGTGCTGTCTGAAGACACCCACATACCAGAAGGGGCAGAAATACTCACTGTGAGCACCAAATCCAGCTGCTCAAGGTATTTGTGCTCCGTTTCCAGCAGTTCCTTGGCTGTCCGGCTGCGCTTTCTCTCCCAGCGGGCCCTCTGGTCTTCCACAGTGTTTGCTCCAGCCACAAACGGCAGGGACAAGGCACTCATGGCAGAGTCAGGGCTGTATACGGGGATCTAAAGGATCCTGAAGAGCCAAGAAAGATGGACACATTACAAAAGAATAACCCATGTCGCAGGGTAAGATTCTAAACTAAAAACTCTACACTTTCCTATGAAATAAGGGAAGTCAGTTGCCACAACCGTTATTAAGAGTTTCCTTCTGCATTCCCTCGCGTGGGCACAGGGGCCCTGCATCAACCAGAGCATTAGAGAGACCAGGCTGTGAAAGCAAGAGCAGTACATGACGATATATCTGTAAGCAAATCTCAGTGCACAATCCCACGTGCAAACCACTGCTTCCTGTGCTTTGCCCTTCCCATGCTTCATGTGAAATTCTCATTAAACTCAAGCAAGTTAGTGGGTGGAAGAGGTATCCTGTGGACAGGAGTAGAAAACAACCATAAGATTTGTCCTGTGAGGGGAAAGAGGAGAGAGAGAGACCACTCTTGCATGTTTTCCCATGGAGGTTACTAAAAAGTGAGTGGTTTGCTTTGTCATTTACTCACAGTAATTTGTGCTTCTGGAGGTGAGAGAGGCCAAGCAACTGCCGTGAATCACACCAGCTTTGCTCCTGCTCCGCTCTTCTGCTACAGTATCGTGATTTTGCTACACAGAAAAACATTCCCCCTTTCAGCACACCCTCTCAGAAAAAGAGGCGTTTTAGCAGAACACCAGTTAGATATTGTTCTTTTGATGAAAAGGCAGTGCAGGCAGTTGCACACTTGCCCTGGCATTAAGTCTGCAGTTTCGCTGGCAGCTGAGTAACCTCCAAAAAGTTCTGGCTCCCACATGGACAAGATACACAGAAAGATGTGTCAATCATAGAGAAGGAGATTTGTCAAACACCGTCTTCCAGAGACATTTCAGATACGTAAATCAATGTCTGAAGCAAAAGCTTCACATCAAATTAGTACCAGGACTCATTTAATAGTTGGCAAAAGTCCAGAGAGCTGAGGGACATGTGCAGTGTTTCACAGTAGCAGCGGCTTTTCCAGAGGTTTACCCTCATATTCATTTACAGCACAACCACAAGCCTAGCCAAGACCTCCCATCTTGGTCAAACAGGGCAGACCTGGCGTGGATGGAGAGGCAGCACTGCAGGGAACACCACCCAAAGCTTAGCATTAGTCCTCCCCTTGAAGTGTTCAAGGCCAGGCTGGACAGGGCCCTGAACAACCCTGCCTGTGGAAGATGTCCCTGGGCTTTGGAGGGGTGTTGGAAGGAGATGCTCTTTAAGGTCCCTTCCAACCCAAACCATTCCATGATTCTACTCCTGTGCAGTTGCGAAATACTCACCAGCAATGGGCTAAATCGCTGCCATTCGCACTGCACCTCTAGCTGGGGTAGACTGCAGTCAGGATTTTCATTTTGCAGATCAATTTCTTTCAACACACAATAATTAAAACGAACAAACAAGTTATACCAGGTTTGACCATCTCCTGCTCACATAAAGTTCAAACACTCTCATTATTGCACCATATATTCTAACTGTGTCAAGTCTGTAGGGTGAGAGCTGTCTGCATACACTAGAAAACACTTCACCTACAGGTGACAGAACTACACCAGCTTGCTTCTTCCATCTCACATTCACAAACCACTGAACACACTCTGTTACTGTTAACTGCCTTATAATGCACCATTAGCAGCATGCCCTTCAACATTCCTAAATTGTTTGAGTACCCTCAAAAAATCTGCTGTTATTATTACAGCACAGCTTCTCTTACTGTCTCAGGACATCATGGTGGGTCAGCTCCGAGGGCCACATGGCCCCACATCCCACACTGTGAGGTAAGGGGAAGGGAAAGGGAGAAACCCTGGAGCCTACAGCCAGTCCTCAGCCACCCTGAGGAGTAAAGGAGTAAATATCGCAAGAGTTAATACTATAGGTAAACTATGCACCTAGCGTTCCTTCAATTCGCCTGTGCTGTTGCGTATTTAAAAGTGGGGTTTTTTGATCGGTCAAAACGAAGGGTATTAGATTTTTTCAGCAGATGAGAAAAAATCCATCAAAAGTCTTACAGGATTGAACAGAATGCTTTTCTTGACCAAAAATGAAGCATTTCACCCATTATCCGAATTTTGTGGATTTTTTCAAAAACAAATTAAATATGTTTTAAAGAAATAAATGTTTCCAGTAAAAAAAGAACGTGTGTACGCTGAAAAATATTAACTAAACGTTAACCAGATGCTTTTCTCTGACTGTGGCATGGACTCAGGAAATACTTGGTGGAATCAGGGACTAATTTAGCCAAAGGGATCTTTAGGGGTCATCCAGTTGAGACCTGTGCCCGGAGCGGGGCTACCACCAAAGTCGGGCTGGGCTGCTCGGGGCCTCATCCTGCCCAGGACCTTTCCGCGGGTTGAGATCGGGACACAACGGAACANCCGAGCTGGACGAGGCGGCGCTGCTGGCCGGGCTGCGGGAGCGCTTCCTGCAGCAGCACATCTACGTGAGTACCGGGGCCGGGGCGGGGGGCGGCGGCGGGCGCTCGACTGACCGGCTGTCCCCCTCCCACAGACCGACGTCGGTGACATCCTCGTCGCCATGAACCCCTTCCAGCCGCTGCCGCTCTACGGGAGAGAGGTGAGCGCCGCGCCCCCCGCCGCGCCCCGCTGCCCCCCGGCCGCTCACGCCTCTCTGCTGCCGCTTCCCCGCAGGTCTCCGAGCGGTACCGGCGCCTCCAGACCGACGCGCTGCCGCCCCACATCTTCGCCGTGGCCAGCCGCGCCTACCACGCCATGCTGGGCCGCGGGGGCGGCGGGCCCCGCAACCAGTGCATCCTCATCAGGTGAGCGGGGGTCCCGGGGCTGGCGGGGGGCCGCGGGCAGCCCCCGAGCTCTCGCTGGGATCGCCCCGATTAAGGTTCAGGTGAAGCTCATCTCCGGTGCTGTTGGTGAGTCATAATCCATCTGCGCTGGCAACACACCCCTCATCCCGACCGCTTTCCAGATAGGAGAGCGGGCAGGTTGTAAGAAGGTGTGAGCAAACAAAACTGGCTTTCGTGGAACAGCTCGGCCAGCAATCTTTACAACGGTAAAAGTGTCAGGTTCACTCCTGGGGATCCCTGCCTTTGGAAAGATTTAACCAGCTCTAGGAAAAGCCGTTGAGTGCTCTTCTCTGGCAACACAACTGCCAGGGTAAAAGCTGAAGTAAAAGTTGGAAGGGTGATTATGGTAGGAACCAGTTTTCATGAAGTGGAGTTCCCCATGTGTAACCCAAGAGCGGGAAGAATTAAAACGTGCTTTTCTGCTCTAAGACCTTTGAGAATTTGGTCAGGGAGGATCTTATTGTCATGGGCAGTTCTGTGCACCAGAAGTTGGGTGAAAGTGTTTCTTTTAACCAAGGAGCCTACCAGTATCACATACATTTCACTCCATTGTGTCACTCTTGTTCTGCTGGAACTGCAGTGCAGCAGGTAGCATCATTTAACACAGAAAGCCTCAAACAAAATCAACTAGCAGAGAAAGTATCAAACAGCAAGGAGAAAGCCTTGAAACATTAACTGCCTTTTCTCTACAACTGGGTGTTGTAGAGATCAATTTAAATGTTGTCTCAGTTAAAATGCTAATTGCGTCTTTGATTTAATGTTCCTTTATATTTGCCTTCTGATCATTTTATCTGTATTTTCAGTCTGCATGGTGTGGAAGTGAACTGCTGAATCACTGCTGAGCATTTTGGTGGGACTGGGAGAGGACTTTGAGGGGCACTTGAGCCCCACTCATTTCTGTAGCCTCCAGGCCACTGGTGCCTGTGCTTTACATGAAGTGCTCTCCTGAAGTGGAGGCCGTGGAGTCAGCAGGTGCCAGAGGCACTGCTCGTAGGGCTCTGGGGGATAGAGAACAGTCATTGTATTTGTCTTGGGAGGTGGAAGACAAGAAAGAGTAACCTGTAAGAATTTGCCAAGTGGTCAGTGGTCTGGTTGTTTTCTGCCAGCAGTTCAGAGATGAGGCTGATGTATTCCTGTGCATCTTGCAACTTTTTACCTGGTCTGCGCGTTGCTGTCACAGGAAGTTCATGGTTTTCCTCGCTATGAGTGGTGAGACACTAATTGACAAGTTTTCCTGACATGAGCACAGTTGGGGTGAACAGGGAAGATGAGGTCACTCCTGTTAGACCACAGTTCACCACAACACCACAGGGACACACCAGGATCTGGTCTCTTCAGTGTCTCCAGCTGAGTCTGGAAGGTCTGGGTAGCATTCTTCAGAGGCTGATGTTGGATGAAGCAGCTGCTGCCAGGTCATAAGTGTTCATTGCTACCGAACTGTCCTGGACTACAAATTCCACTGGCTCCTCTTGCCTTCCCAGCCCCAAAGGACATTAGTCATGCCTGGGTGTGCTGCAGTACAGCACTTGGGTCACCTGAAGATGACTTTGCGTTTATTCACAGCTGGGGGCAGTTACATGCCTGCTGTGCTTGCAGGGCCTTATGAAGGTGTTGTGCTTGTTGGAGGGTCTAGGGACAAGCTTGAACCGTGGAAGTGCTGTTTGATAGTTTTTTTGTGAAGGAGGGAAGTTACTGAAAAATAAAAATAAACCTGTCATACTGAGCAGGGGCACTGGATGGCACGTTCTCTACTGTCAAGGTGGTCTTATTTTGTTTGTATGTATTTGGATGGTGCTGGTCTGAACTGTGCTTGAGATCAGGGACCTGCTGTAGTATTTGAGGTTTTTAGCTAGCTATGACACATACTTGATACCAAGCACCAAGCAACTGGGAGCTACAAAGCAGTAAAGCCACACCACAGCCTCAAAGGTCGGCTGTGGAAACAGAGACCTGCCCTCAAGTATACCTCCAGCATTTCCTGCAATTTTTTTTCCCCATCCATATGCTGAAGTTCTTAGCTGGTGTGATGTTGTCAGTAAAGAGCAAGTTGTCTCACTGGCTGTACATTCCCCCTCCCAGGACAGGGGAAACTGCACTTTCCGAGTGCTGGTTGTTTGACTTGGAGGCGGAGGTGCCGTGGATGTGTGACAGCACAGTGACGTGCACTGCTGGCACCGTGGGAGTGTGGGCAGCTCTGTGCCCGCGTTCCCAGCCGGCTGAGGCACATGAGTGTGTGTGAAACACCCGAGATCTGAGACTACCACAGCATCTAATGACCAGTATCTAGTTGTGGATGTGATGTGGATAGGGCAAATCTCTCTGGAGAAAGAGGAAGCTGTTGGCTCCAGCATATGTGAGGGAGTTGATGTACAGGGTGACTTTTGAAGCAGAGCAAATGGTCTGTCTGGTACATCCCATCCAGAATTAACAGCCTATCTGTACTCCCTTGCAGAGGGAGAAAAGTTCCCTGATGAAGGACAAGAACATCATGGGACACCCTGTGTAAAGCTGCGGTGTGTGAGCTTTTGTTCACACATGCGATTTCGCTGAAAAAGTTGTGAAACTCTCATAGAGCACTCTCAGGTGATAGAGCACTCAAACCATAAGGGGCAGAACAACTTTAAGGCTGATGGAATTTATTTTGCTTTTTCTTGGCAGCGGAGAGAGCGGTGCTGGGAAAACAGAGAGTACGAAGTTGTTGTTGCAGCACATAATGAACCTATGCAAAGGCAACTCGCAGCTGGAGCAGCGGATCCTTCAGGTAGGTTGTTGCAGGATGGAGCTTGAAGGTTCAGAAGCAACACTTCTGCAAGACAGCTTGCATTAGGCTTAGGAAGCCTGCTGGTGAATCACCACTGGAAATCAGGGAGCCACACGTAAGACACATAAGAAAACAGTGGGTAAGAATGGTGAGGTAGCTGACCACAAATTAGAAGGGTTAGTAGGTCAGTAATTTTCTTTGCTGGAGATGATTCTTAAATTATAGAAAACTATTGCAATCATTTATCATGTTCTCTGTTACGAGAAATTGGTGGCATTTTTCCGAATGATTTCCTGTTTGAGGTAGAACAAGGACTTTCATTAGAAAAGTGAAAACTTGATTTAATGGTACACAGGGATGAAGATTTCACACAGCCTTTAGTAACCTATCCTTGGCTACTTATACTGCCAGGCACATACCTGCTAGCTGGCTACCTGCCATCTTTGCTCTTTTCACATATCTTTGCTAGCTCATTTTGAAACATATTTGTCTCTTTGGTCTGAAATATTTCCACCTGAATTTCTCCCCAGGGAGTTGTGAGGTTTTTTAAACAAATCATACTTTAAACCTTCTGTGTGATATATTAAGAAGAGTGAGTTCTTGGACTACTTCACTTTAAAGTCTGTCTTCTCAGATTTCCTGTAGAAACATAGAGGTGTTTCTCTGTGTGGTGGGTTAACTTCAACCAGTGCCCACCAAGCCACTCTATCACTCCTCCTCCTTAACTGGACAGGGGTGGAAAAACATGACAAAAGGCTCGTGGGTTGAGATAAGGACTGTGAGATCACTCAGCAACTACCATCACAGCCAAAAGAGGCTCAGCTTAGGGAAAATTCATTTAATATGAGAACAAATCTTGAAACACCTTCCCCAACTCCTCCCTTCTTCCTTGGCTCAACTTGACTCCCAGTTTCCCTACCTTCTTCCCTCCAGCAGCACAGGCAGACAGGGAATGGGTGTTGAGGTCAGTTCATCATAGACTATCTGTGCTACTGTCTTCCTCCTCATGTTCTTCCCCTCCTCCAGCATGGGGTCCCTCCCACAGAAGACAGTCCTTCAGGAGCAGACTGCTCCAGCATGGGTGCCTTGATGTGATGCAGTCCTTCAGGAACAGGCTGCTCCACTCTGGGTCCCCTCCACAGGGTGCAGTCCTTCAGGAACAGGGTGCTCCAGCATGGGGCCCCCACAGGGTCACAAGTGCTATCAGCAAACCTGCTCCAGTGTGGGCTCCTCTCCACAGGCCACAGGTCCTGCCAGCTGGGCTTCCCATGGGGTCACAGCCTCCTTCAGGCATCACCCTGCTCCAGTGTGGGGTTCTCCAGGGGCTGCAGGTGGATCTCTGCTCCCCCATGGACCTCCAGGGGCTGCAGGGGCACAGCTGCCTCACCATGGGCTGCACCAGGGGCTGCAGGGCAATCTCTGCTCTGGCAGCTGGAGCAGCTCCTGCCCCTCCTCCTTCACTGACCTTGTGTCTGCAGAGCTGTTCCTCTCACACATTCTCACTCCTCTCTCCTTTCCGTGGGTGTGCAGCAGTTTTTATCCCAGAGGTGCTGCCACTGTCACTGGTGGGATCAGCCTTGGCCAGTGGCCAAGCCTGTCTTGGAGCCGGCTGGCGTTTGGCTCTGTTGGACACGGGGGAAGTGCCTGGCATCTCCCTCCTTTAGCTCTTGCTGCAACCAAAATACTGACACGTAAGCCCACTGCCCCATGCTGTGCTTTGTGCTCTGGAATGGTGTATTAATTCAGTGTGATATCCTCCATGGTGGATCCAAGGTGAATGCCTGTGCTGGGTTGTGGGAACGTGACATTGATACACCTGCTGTCTCTGCTTAGAGCTGGCTTGGGTCACACTGCCGGGCTGCTTCTGACCTGAGCAGGTTCCACAAGCAGGAGAGCTGTGTTTGCTCAGCAGAGTGCCTAGAGCCAGCCTGCAGTTCCTTCGCTGGAAATAACACTCACTTCAGCCCACATGAGCTGTCCTTGGAAAGCCTGGAGGTGACAACAAAGAAATAATGTGTGTCTTATTTGGTTCCTATAGATATATCCAAGGACTAAGTTAGTCCTTTGGCTGATTACAGTATCATGCCTTAAAGCTGTGTTCAATAGGCTGCTCGGCATCTACTCTGAGGCATTGTTCTTCCAGTTGACAGGCATTCTTTGCTCAAATACAGAAAAATTGTCATTTTGCCACCTTTGCATCCAGCTTAACAAGCTGGTCTGATTGTTCTGTTAATTTCTTTATAATTCACTATCCCTCTGTCTACAAATTTCAGTAGCTAAGCTGACATACTTGTATTAACCGAGTGCCACGTTGACTTTGTTTATTGCTGTAGTATAGCACTCAAATTATCTAGTGACAACAGATACTGTGTGGAAATCAGTTATACCAGCCATATCTTTTAACAAATGACTCAATGATCTTACTGAGATCCCATCAGTTTGATTGTACTGATTGTCATTAGTCTCATGCTGCTTAGTCTTTGTGATATTTGCCTCTTTGAATTTCTTTATCCAGGCAGAGATAAAATAGGTGCTCATCCATATTCATGGAGTGGTTCCTTTTTCATTTGAACTCTGAATAGCAAACGCTAAAGATAAATTTTTCCAGGTTAGATTGTATCACTTAATCTGAAGAATGATTGTTCTGCTTCCTCACTTGTTTCAGGTGAATCCATTGCTTGAAGCTTTTGGCAATGCCCAGACTGTGATGAATGACAACAGCAGCCGTTTTGGAAAATACATACAGCTGCGTTTCCAGAGAAATACAGGTAAAGTCAAGGGCAATTACTAGCCTGGGGAGTGGTTAGGAACTGGAGGGAGTGGACTGAGTAGCCAAAACTTGTGGAGGGTATAATTTTGGCATGTGGCTCCCTATGGGAAGAGTGTGCAATTAAATAAAATCTCACAGCAGCCACTGTTGGATAGGACCTGGATAAGATAAGGCCTGGGTTTGGACAGAGTGGGAGCACAGGAAGGATATGGGGGTGAGAGTGCAGGGTAAGTATCAGTAATACTCTGTGATGCCAGAAGCCTTTGTTTCTGCGAAAAGAGGTGAACAGAAATCTCTAAGACCACAGAAAGCATGGAGAAGCCCATTTCCAGTGTGCTGGGCAGCTTAGGAGGTCTTGCACACAAGAAAGCTGATTTAGACAATTCTGTGCTCTTGTCACCAAAGAAGAGATGTGGGACAGCCCAGGCAGCTTCATGTCCCCCAGAGTGAAGTTCCCCACCCTGTCACCTTTTTGTGTGCAGTGCAAGGTGCAAAGCTGAGTGAGTACCTGTTAGAGAAGTCACGGGTGGTGCAACAGGATACTGGGGAGAGGAATTTCCACATCTTCTACTACATGTTTGCTGGACTGTCTTCAGAGCAGAAGGAGACGTATGGGTTATTGGATCCTTCACTCTACAGGTACGTCAAAGGCAGACCCTAGTTTAGCCCTCGTGATGGGTGGTGAAGGGGAAAACAGCATAATGGAGTTTTTGCCTCTGCCCTGGGGTTTTGTCTGTGGGTGAGTGGAAGCTGGAGTGGGATCTAAATGGAGCTACATGAACAGATGTATCTAAATGGAGCTACATGAACAGATGTTATGGATCATCACAGAAGCTGGGAGGTCTGGGGTCTCCACTGCATTACCTTGGAAAAGTTTCTTTCCCCTTCTTGTCTCCACTGCTGGTGATCTGCTTTTTTCCTGTGGGGTAGGACAGAGTTACAGTGCTGATTGTGTGACAGTTTTGTATGGGATATGCACTTTCTCAGGTACATAAGTGGACGATTTGGTACACAGGAAGTAGCTGAACACTGGAAACACAAATACCAAGAGGTTTGCAATGCCCTTGACATGGTGGGCTTCCAAGAACAGGTTAGTCCTGGGGCTGTTTAATTTCCATCTATGCTTCCTGCAGGCACAGGGTTTCTTTCTAGCTGCTCTTTTGAAGCTCAGTCCTATTTCCTTCTCTAGACTTTCCAGGTCACTTTCAGACCACCTGAGTCTGCCAGACTTTGTGGAGAGCTTTTTCCCACAGGTTGCCTGTGTCTCTTCCCTTAACCTCTCCAACTTCTGGGTCCTCTGTGTAGTACATGCTACATGCCAATAGGTTTTTCAGTCACCTTTCTTATGTGCTTTAGGAACAAGTGGACATGCAGGCTATCTTGGCTGGTGTGTTGTCTCTGGGCAATGTGACTTTTGAGCCTGAGGAGAGCAATGGGTCTGTAAAAGTCAGTGAAGCCTCCCGGGGATGGCTGAAGGCTGCAGCGGTGAGTCACAAGAAATGGTGACAGAAATGGGTATAATGCTCTTCCCCAGTGGCTGTGTGACTGCAGGAGCTGTTCCTGCCAAAGATGGCAGAGGATCTTTCTGCCTCAGAGTGTGAAGGTTTCTAAAGAACAAGTGTTTTTTTGGAAATGTACAGTTTGACCCCATGATTGCATTTGTGTTCACTGCTATTCATACCCAAAGAGATATGTCTCAGCTTCTATGTCTTGTGTGTTTAGAACCAGTGTCTTACATAGTCAACACATGCCTTGCTGACTTCATACAACACAAGCTTTTTAAAAATAAATGGTTTATGTTAGTGAGTGTGACGATGCATTGGAGAAAGTCAGGTGTGCAATATCTGTACACTGGTTCTGCATTTTCATCGGATTTTATCCAAGGATATGACCCTAAGTGCTGCCTTTTTTTTTGTTGAATCTTGAATTAAGCTTTCTACTGTTTTGGGTGAAATTATCACAGATTAAGAAATATGTATTTCCCAGGACCATTTTTGTTATATGGGATGGATACATTATCGTGCTTTGTTAACAACACAGAACAGAAAAAAGTAACATACTTCTCCCCTTTCTAGTTCTTTTCATTTTGACCTATTTGAAATCCCAGCACCCTTGCTCTTTGGTTTCACTCCCATCTCTTTGCCTGTTTCCCTCCTATACCATACCTGAAACAACCACCTACAACTGTTCAGCAGCCAGCTTCTTTTTATCTTACTTCTGAAAGCCTGTTCCTCATTTTTAGCCCACAGGAGGGGAATTCCTGTTAAACCACCAAGGAGTTTAGTGTGTCTGAGTTCGCTTTGTTTCCTGCCTCTCGTGTGGCTCTGCAGCTGAGATGCTTCAGCACCTGCACAGTCACCTCCGTGTGGTGCTGTTCAATAAGTCATTAAACCGCTCAGCGGGGCCTGGCGTGGCTCCCAGAGAAGGTGAAAGGTGGCAGCAGTGGGAGAGCAAAACAAAAAGTGTTTGAGAGCGAGCGTGTGAGGTTGGTCACTGCAGGGGTGGAGCAGATCAGAGCCTGCATCTGACTCCGGTGCCAGCAGTAGCACTTGCCTTACAGGGGGGCTCAAAGGCCTGAGCCTGAATCATGACCCCGTTACACACAGATACAATCCCCACCAGCAGAGCAAAGGTTTACAACTGACTGTCCTTGTCCATTTCCTGTTTCCCAGGGTCAGTTTGGAGTCCAGGAAGATGAGCTGTTAAAATGCCTAGTTTGTACAACGTCCGTGACCCGAGGCGAGCATATCCAGCGTTTTCACACCCAGCAGCAAGCAGAAGGTGGGAAACATAATGAATTGCAGATGTGCTGGCTAGAAAGACTGGGTTTTGATGGAAGGGTATCCCCACACATGTGCAGCTTGTTGGGAACAAAGATGTCCTTCTGTGCTCCTTCATTCCTGTCGCACAGAGGCAACTATGTCAGTGTTTATCTGTTTAGTCTCTTACTGACATGTAGGGCCATGAATGCTGCTTTTGTTTGGTCTCCAGGAGACTGCAGAGATTAAATGAGAAATGAAGGAATTAGCTTTGCTTTTTCCCTCAGTCCACCCCAGAAGGAAATTCTAGGTATTTGTACAAAAGAGGGGAAGGCTCCTGTTGCAGAGTGCTGGCAGTGTGCAGAGCTCTAGAAACAACCATGAGAACAATGAGATATCACAGTATCAGGAATGGAGTGAAAAGAGTAAAATAGCAAGCACAAGGTGTTATTTCCCCCTTCAATAAAACAAGAAAATAATCTAAGATAATCTGTACCGAAAGGTTCAATTAAAATATAGTATCTTAAAAAGTAATTTAAAAAGAGAGATTACTGCTTAAAATAAATGAAAGAAGAAAATGAAAATGAAATGGGATTAGCTAGTTCTGTTTTACTAATTTCTTTAGACAATAAAATATACATCTCTTATCATAGGTCATGTTAATTTGTCTCCTTTTTAGGATGTCAGCAAGCTTTCCTTCAATTGTGTCCTCTTCTTGCCTACAGCATTTAAACACTGAGCAACTGTGGGCTAGGAAGAAGAGAACCATCCAATTTTCCAAGTAAAATTTGGAGCTTGTCCCTTGGTTTAGCGGTGAGGGGATCCATAGTGAGTAGATCTTCAGAGGGGAAAGCAAGTCTCTGGGTAGTCTACATAGACTCAAAAATGCCCTGGTATGCCATGTGTGATCTTGTAGAAAGATTGTGAAGATTTTGGAATTAAAGAGGTGCTTTTACACTTACAGAGGACGGGGGCAATCAGACAGACAGTGAATGTTTATCTGATCGTTAAAGTAACTTTACATGAACATTGTTGCTGGAGGTGGATGTACTGAGCTGTGTGCCCTGCTCTCCTGTGAGCCCTTCAGTGAGCTGCTGTTGTTCCCTCTGTGCAGATGCCCGGGACTCCATTGCAAAGGTGGCCTATGGCCGAGTGTTTGGCTGGATTGTTTGCAAGATCAATGAGCTGCTGGCTGAGAACGTGGATCCTGAGGTGGAACTGAGTGAGATAGGTGAGTTCTGCCTGCCTTGCTCCTGTTCTGTTCTCAAATGTGCATCCCTCAGCCACAAGGGAGGACACAGCGTGAGGTTTCACAGAGCCTGCGTGCTGGGATGCATTATCAAAACCGTGGTCCTGCTAGAGATAAGAGTCAGCAACATGAAGTCTGTAGGGCCCTGTTCCACTCTAAACAGTCAGTTGATCTGAAGCAACTGTGGGGCTGTAGTTCTGGGGCACTCTGGCTTAGCAGAGAGGCCAAGCTGGAGTGGTTCTTCTCTTAACTAACTCTCCAAGCTGTGTGAGAGCTGCCACTGGTGTCTCTCTTGGCTGCATTTTCCCTGTGCCACAAGAGCTGTGTGATGGGAGATTTAGTTGTGTGTTGGTGTACACAATAATCTGCAGGCTCCATGATGTGCTCTTCTTCCCTTTTTTTTTAGGCATCTTGGATATTTTTGGGTTTGAAAACTTTGCAGTGAATCGTTTTGAACAGCTTTGTATAAACTTGGCCAATGAGCAGCTGCAGCATTTCTTCAACCATGTAAGTCTGCTGAGGGTGACCTCACCTTGTGTTGCAGAGGGAGCAGAACACTGCTCTATCTGGCATGTGAAGGAGAGCTTGAGGAAAAACAGATCTATTGCCTGGAAGGACAGAAACAGTGATTAGTGAAGCAGGATAGAGAGCAGCAACCTTCCCTGCTGGGGCAGGGGAGCCACTGGGACAGGAAAGGAAGAGGTAGAAGGATCAAGCAGTAACCAAAGTCACAGGAGCAGGGACACTTACACTCTGATAAATGTTCCTGCTTTATGCACCAGCACCAGGGAGTGCCAGGGTTACAGAGAACCATGGAGAACAGCAGCTACGTCTTGGACCTCTTGTGCTGTGGCTGAGGGTGTCATACCTCCATCCTCTTGTTCAGGGCAGGAAGGAAGATGTTCAGGGTTATCTAGCCAAGTCTGCTGGGTGGTTCAACCCTCTTTTTCTTTATTTCAGCACATTTTCCAGCTGGAGCAGGCTGCCTATAAGGAAGAAGGGCTGCCTTGGGAGACCATCACATTCAACAATAATGAACCTATTCTGGTGAGTGGGAGGACTGACAGAATACATTTGCTCCGTCCAGCCAAGAAAAGAGTCTTGCTCTTTCTGCCATGGGGAGGAGATGCACCTCTGAAGAATCTCTGCAAAGGGTGGTGAGGGTGAGACGGGATGTCCTGCACTGCTTCAGACATGTGTCCTGTGTCTCCTTTCCTGCAGAATCTGCTCCTGGCCAAGCCCTTTGGGCTGCTGTCTCTTCTGGATGAGCAGAGTGCATTCCCTCAGGTATGCATGAGAGAGGAGACAGAGAAAATACTCTGGGGGCTAATATATCAATATCTGGGCTATAGAGAGAGCTCTTGGGTTGGAGTGCAGAATGAACAGAGATGTCCCTATGTGTGACTTAAGAGATGGAACATCCCATTCAGAGGCAGTCTAGTGGCATTGGCATCCCTGGGAAGAGTCAGAGAGGAAGTACAGCAGAAGACTGTTGCACAGCCAAGGACAGTTCCAACACTTCGTTTTCATTCCATGTGTCCTCATCAAGCCTCTGTTGCAGCTTTTGAAATCTGCTCTTTTGCAGGCAACTGATAAGACATTTGTGGATAAACTAAACAGCAGCTTTAAGGGGAATTCACACTTCCAGCCAGCCCGAGGCCGTGTTTTGGGCTTCAGCATCATTCACTATGCTGGGAAAGTATGTACTGTTTGCAGGAAGAATGCTGTTGTAGTGCACGTTGGAGGGGGTGGAAGTGTTGCCTGACAAATAAGGCTTTGATGTTAAGGAATGTGTGGTCTGAGGATGCCACTAATAGAAGTGTTGTGTTCCAATGGATTGCCTCCTGGAATTCCCTGGGATTTATGTAAAAAGTACAGGAAGAGAAGACCCCTGAGGAAAGTGGGGTTACCTCTGGGAAGTGTAAAGCATTAGAAAAATCTGCTGTTCTTCTGATCATCGTTCTATTAGAACTCTAGTTCTAAAATAGTACTTTATAAACACCGGTACTGTGTGCACTGTGCAGCACCAAAGGACAGGCTACAGGCTTTTTCTTTACCTATCGGGTTCCAGAGCATAGCAGTGACTACTTTTTTGCAAACACCTGGGAACACTGTGTAAACAGCCAGGTAATTAATGTTTTGAAAGTGGAGGCAGTTATTTACACACTCAATGATATCTAAGCAGCTTGAGATTTCGAACTATTGCGTGTATTTACTGCCACCAGTATTGAAAGCATTGGTCCACATAAGTTGAATTGATCGGGGATCATTTTTGGAACAGGAGCAGATATGACATTTCAAGTCCTTGTAGCTTGCACCTTCATAATCTAATCTCAGCATTGTTGACTAAGTTATTATTTGTGGCATTCATGATGACAAAAATTAACATTCAGCACGTAAAAGGTGGAAGTCTCAGTGTTACGCTGCACTCCTGTGGTTCTGATGCCTCTGCCATGTGCATGGCTTTGTTCCTCAGGGCTGGCGTCTGAATGGGGTGCATGTGTGTTTAAAGAATTCCTGTGCAAGAGAACAGAGTACATTCAGTGTAACACAGGATCAGCTCCCGGCAGGCTGTGGAGGTGACTCTCACAGCCAGCCTGTGAGCGCTGCTGTCCTTAGTGACTTGCTGCCCTTTCCCCAGGTACAGTATGCTGCCGAGGGCTTTCTAGAGAAGAACAGAGACACCTTGCCAGCCAATGTCCGTGGGCTCTTCATCAGCAGCGTCACCCCTCTGCTCAGTGTGCTGTTCACAGGCAAGTCCCTCTGCACATCCATTATGAGCCAAGGCCCACTTTGGCAAGAGTTAAACGTGGGCATGAGGCTTCGTGTGTTTCACAGAGTGTGTTTCACAACTGGCAGCACCTGGGAGACTCTGGGAATGCTGCAGCCTGGAGTGGCGCTGCTGGCATGTACTGAGCTTATTCCCTGCCATGGAAAGCCAGGCAGGTTGTATCCCCTTCCAGAGAAGTAGCCACCGCTCAGATGCCTTCCCATCTTCTCCAAGACCAATGCAGGACTGTTTCCACTGGTCCTTTCTATACACTCTGTTCAAGTCTAGAAATGAAGCCTGTCAAGGTCATAGACTCTAAAAATAGAGCTTCACAACTTGTTAAGACTCTGAGGTCGTGCATTATTTTCTCCTACCACTGTACTCCCTTCTTCCAGTTATCAATAAACCTTCAGATTCTCCAAGGCTTCTAATTAAATTAAAAATTTAGAGAAAGGTCAGGTGGATGCTTCCTCGGAAATTGGCTGGCTGAACACAGTGCTTCTGGTACAGAAATTTTATAAATTTTTTTTGGTCCCATTCAATCCATGCCACTTTCTGGGATTTACAAGAAACTGATGAATTTCATTTCTATTCTCCACTGTGTTTTTCAGCTGCTGCTCAGGACCGTCTTTCTTCATTAACATTTCTGCACTGTTACTGAAGCTACTTAGCCTAGTCCCAACTCTTTCAAAGTTCACAAACATCAGACATAACCTGTTCTCAGGTTGGTTGTCCAGTCCTGGGCAATGGCTTTAGGTGCTGAACAAAGGGTTTCACCCAGATGACCTCCAGAGGACACTCCCAACCTCATTCTGTGATTTTATGATTCACATGAAGCCATTGCATCAAGGGTGCACAAGATTGTTACTAGATCCTTTAGTAAAGTAAACTTCCCTGATTTTCTCATCCTGTCACTGAATTAGTTATAAGCTGACTTTAAATAACCTCCTGAGTGCTGTAGGTGAACTCCCCATTTGCTGCCTGTACCATTTTTTCTGCACTGTTAGATGCCCGTTGAGGATAATTCTATTGAAAGTAATTTAGGTTTATTTAATAACCTGATTACCATGTCTTCTCAGTGGCAGAAAATAAAATTGCCTGCCTTGTGTGCTTCATATATTTGCATTTTCTTCTTCCTTTTTTTAGCTCTTTCCTTGTAGTTCCACATGGCGAAACCTAACACCCTGTCTGTGATTCAGTATTTGTAACACGTGTGTGAAGTTAGGTTTGAATGTTTAGCCCTGGTTGATTGCAAGCAGAGATACAAAATCAACAAATTGTCTCTGTTCTTCCAGCCACTGTCTCCAGGACGGGGACCCTGATGCCTCACATGAAAGCCAAGGTATTGTATTTCAGGTCGTCATGACAATTGATAAATGTTACCTGATAATTATTATTTGAGAAACTGGCTGAAAAAGGGCAGAAGTTGGTTTAAAATAAGAGCAGACAGCGATCAGCTTGTAACAGTTTTTCCTTTGTTTTTTACCATGTTTTGTGCTTGCTTCTGTCATTTTTATGTTTAACTTGCCTTCCAACTCCTTAAATCCATTCTACCTCATGTTTTGACGTCTGCCTTCCAGCAGTGCTCTTTGGCTGTCAATCAAGCACTTCTTCCAGGGCTGATCCTTTGCTTTGGTCTGGTTTCAGGTCATACCAGGAGCAGATGACAAGTTCAACAGCACACGGAAGCAGTCTGCTGGAGCTCAGTTCCAGGTACGGTATTGCTGCCCTGAGGTGCCCTGTGAGATGAAAGCAGTGATAGCTTTATCACTGCAAATGTCACTGCACTGCTTCTCGAGTGCTAAGCATGATTAAAGCACACATTACGTAGGCAGGGGTTTTCCTGGGTGCCAAGCAGGGCTGATCATGGTGGGACTGACCCACTTGTTGCCAGAACCCAGGAAGTTGCCGTGTGGTGAGAAAACAGTCCTTGCTGCAGGATGTTGCACATCTGGCAGTGCTTTGGCTTGATGGGCTGTTGATCTTCCTCTGCCCTTGCCAGCATTCCCTGATGGTGCTCATGGAGAGGATGTATTCTGCCGACCCGCACTTTGTGCGCTGCATAAAGCCCAACAGCCAGAAGGAGCCGGGTGTGCTGGACAACCAGGTGGTGCTGCTGCAGGTGAGTGTCCTTTACAGGGACTTCTGCCACATCTCAGTGGGACGGCAGATCCCACCAAAAGGCTGTGTGTGGAAGGTGACTCACTTCAATCTCCCCTTGCAAGAGGAAGGGTGGCCACATTTTATATATGTGTAAAGATTCTGAGTACTGTGTTGTTTTTATGACGCAGACTGCTAGGTCCAGATTTTGCAATCTTAGTTCTCTCTCATTTCTTCTTCGTGAATGCAGTGAGATCTGTTTGTCAGGCATTAGGATTCATCTTTGCATCTCCCCCTGGGTGAGGACTGGTACAGACAGTACTCCAGAAAAAATGCTTCCCAGAGGAGACTGTTCTCCCCCATCAGCCAAGGCAACTCTGGATAGAAACCAAGATGGGATTGCTTTGATAGGATCTGAAATGTATTGATATGACTGTGTTTGGATATTCTGTCAGGTCTGAGGTCTAGATGCTGTAAAGGATACTGGAAATGATTAGAAGAGTTCAGAAAGCTCAGCGGCCTCTTCAATGTATATAGGAAAGGATAGGTTTAAGAGGAAGTTCATCCATGCCTCGGAGTACTTCTGTGTCCAGATTTGGAAATACGAAGCTATCCTCTGAGGGACAGAGGCAAAGCAGTACCCATGGCTGGAAGGTGAAGTTATTTCAGTCATTGGTTTTTATGGTTTCCAACTTCTAACTCAGAGTGGTTAATCATCAG
The DNA here is from genome assembly GCA_013399195.1 of Dicrurus megarhynchus. Lineage (NCBI taxonomy): Eukaryota > Metazoa > Chordata > Aves > Passeriformes > Dicruridae > Dicrurus > Dicrurus megarhynchus. Next base: position 294,583 of record VXAD01006705.1, on the reverse strand, counting down.
AGTTACAGGATGTGGTAAATTCAGTCCTTAACCAAGGAAACATTTTCAGAAAAAAACTTTTTCATTTTGAACTGGAGAAGTTTAGGGCTGGATGAAGTAACTTCTGCCTGCAAAGGAGCAAACTGATGTCTTAATGACCTGTTTCTCTTTGTTCTCTGATCCTCTCTGTGGTGCTGCTTCAGCTCCGGTACAATGGGCTGCTGGAGACAATCCGTATCCGAAGAGATGGTTTCTCCTGGAGACCTTCCTTTGAGGAATTTGCTGAAAGGTCTGTTAAAACCTCTGAATATTCCTTGTTATATATTATTAGGGAAATGACCCTGATAACCAGATGTGGGCAAGGAGTAAAACAGCCTCTTCAAAGTTCATACGGTCTGAGGTCATGGGGTTATTTGTTGTGGGAGGCTGAGTGGGAAGGATAGTGATTTATTTTTGTTTGCTGTCAGGGTGATGGGGATTAGCTCAGCCTATCAAGGATGCGGCTTTTATGTGTTTGTATTGGTTTGTTTTCCACAGATATGGAATTCTTCTAGTTAAACCTGATGTTCCCCTCACAAAAGAAAGGTAGGAACACATACTTTGTTGTGTGCAGTCTGGTTTGCTCTTCAGAGGCTTTTACTCTGTGTAGCATAGCAAATTGAGTAAAAGGGCCAGACTAGAAAAGAATGGGATCTTGTGGTGATGGGGAACACGGAACCCAGGCAAGGACATTTAATGTTTAAAAAGCATTTGGTACCGTGATGAATGAAATCTTTCTTGAATTGGTATGTAGCAATTAAATTCAATTACTATAAAACCTTGTCGTGCTGTGAAGTGAAAACTGACCAATGTACTCAATTTAGGGAGTGACAATAGCGGTCAAGGGCATCCATTTCACTGGGCATGGCAGGGGCTCAAGTACAGTTGTCAGGTGCCTCTCCAGGCTTTTTCCTGATGGCCACATGTGAGAAGAAGATAAAGAATGCTGAACAAGTAGCCAGCACTGAATATCTCCCAGGCTAGAGAAGATGTTTCTAATCCAAGAATTTTGTCTCTGTAAAGGCAAAATATGCCATCAGCACTTTCAGAATCTGACTGTTACACACGTAAACGACCTTCCAGCTCTGCAGAGAGATTTACCCTGCCAGCTTTTTCCTTCCTGCATCTAGGGCAGCAGTTCCCCACCTCCTCTTCTCTACTTTCCCAGCCTCTCCTTTCTGCCAGTGTCAACTGTGATTGATAGTGAGAATGAATCATGTGAAGAAGCCAGTTGAGGGGTTTTTTTTAGTCATTTAAGAAAAGGATTTGAATGATCTCCTGGAACAATTCTCTCCTGGCAATAGCTCCTCCTGCCTTCACAGTGCTTCCTTGAATTTCCTGACACTTCTGAATAGTAAGAATTGCAAGCTCAAGTGAGGTCACAAGAGAATCTCATAGATGGGGGAGAGATGATTGCAAACAGGCAGCATTTGGAGATGCAAAAATCATGGGATGCATTTCAGAAAAAAAATCCTGTGGACATAGATCGCGGCACTGTGGAAGTTGGCTGAGATACAAAGAAAAACACTTCTGCTTTCCTGTGTGAGATATTAGCAAAAAGTGCCACTATGATTTCACAGCCTGGATTAGCAGGAGAGGGAGGAAGCTGTGTGTTGCAGCTAGAGCTGCTTTCAGTTCCAAGCGTCAGGGAATCTTTCCGAGTGACCCAAATTTTATCACTGGAGTCTGCAAAATGAAACTGGAGTTGGAAAACAGACTTTCTCCTGGAAGTCTTGCTGTGCTGACCTTGCAACTTGTGTCCTCCAAAGGGCTTGGAAACAAAATGAGGAAAAACACTTCTGAGAATAAAATAGGCTCTACAGAATTGCCTCCCAGCGAGTTGAAGTAAATCTGCCTCTGGGAATCCCTTTGCTGATGTTCTTCCCAAATGTGATCCTAGCTGTACCTCAAGGAGCATTACAGACTGACAGCCAGTTACTGACTACTGGGAATTGCTGAGACACATTATGCCCCTTTATGCAACTAAAAGCATTGGTGTTCACTTTGGGTGGAAAATTATTTATTTCACTTTTTTCATGTCTTTCAGCTGCTTGGAGATACTGCAAAGTACAGATCTGAAAGGCTGGATTTGTGGGTAAGTGTGCATCACTGTTGCTGGGAATGGGAAGCCTAAACTGCAGAGATTTTATACATATAATCTGTTACCTGGTTCTCTTCAGGGAGGACTTTGTGGTTGTAGGAATGGCCTCTTCAAAGGATGATGAATAAAAGTCTAGACAGTGTTTCTCACTGCATGTTTCTGTTCCCAACTTCACAGAAAGTCACAACTTTTCTTTAAATATTGGCATCAGGAACAGCTGGCAAAGTGTGTGGAGCGACTGGAAAGAGCAGCAGTTGTCATACAGAAAGGTGAGCACTGGGACAGGAGCATCCCTCAATGCTGACCTCAGCCCAGGGGAAGGAAAACCTTTTCTGCAGTCCCTGTTCCACCTCTGCACCTTTGCAGAGAACAGAAGGGTAGGGTAGGTGCCCTCTCTCTGTCAAGGCCCTGTGAAGTCGAAGTGCTTATTGCAAGTGCACACATCCCCAGTGCTCATCCTGAATCAGGGAGAGCCCTCAGACGGTGTGAGCCTTGGAAAGGGAAAACATGCGTGCAGGAGAGCTGGGCTGAGCAGGGCAGGCCCATGATTTGGCTGTGTCCTGAGATCTGGCTCACTGTCCTCTGGAGTGAGGATAGTTTGTGAGTTGTGTTGAACTGGGAATAGGGAAATGAGTGAAGCAGATCTCATTGCTGCTTTCAGAGACAGGCAAAAGGGGCTGAAGTTTTGGTCTGGTTTGTTTTTTTTCTTTCCTTTCCACGTAGGATCTGCTCTAGCAACCTGTTCCTTCCAGAGTGGCTGTGGGCAGATTGGTACTTCCCTCTGCACAGGCTACATGAGGACTGTGCATCCAGGAGGAGGAGGAGGAGGCGGAGGCAGTCACCCTGCCTGGTCCCTCTCTGTTGCACTTCTCTTCTGTATGGTTTGTTGCGCTGCTGGAGCATCTGAGCAGCATCCAGCTGAGCACCATACAGTGTGACAAACATCAGACTGTCACAAGCTGTGCACTCTTGTCATCCATGGGGAAGATGTGTGGGTGGTGGGAAATGAGAGGGTGCAGCTTTCACTTCATGAGCTTTAATAACTGGTAGAGTTGGTGGGATCCCGCAATGTCTGTAATTCTCCTGGAGAACCCTGTGGTGGCTGCTTGTGGGAAAGGTTTTCCTGTGGGCTGGCATCAAGGAAATCCTGTCACCTTCATGGTGTCTGAAGGGTACCAGATAGATAGATGGTTAACAGGCCCTTTTCTAAGGCTTTGTTTTTTAAATATTCCATTCCCTGGCATGAGAGATGAGAGCTTAGATCTGTAATTTGATTTCTATAAATCCGTGATCTGGCAGCTTGGAGAGTAGAAGGCAGTTCTCACGAGGTTTTGGCTGCCTGCTCACAGTAGAGTTTCCATTGCTCTTTATTAACATGATTCAAGTGCTGAGGGCTTCGCACTGGATGAAGGACCATCACCCAGTGCTCTTCCCTGAGAGAATTACAAAGGCATGAACACCATATTTTTCCTAACCACAGCTTTTCTCTGAACAGTTGTTCGGGGATTCAGATGCAGGAAGAGTTTCCTAAAACTGTTGGCTGAGTTGAGAGCTCAAGCACAGCAGCTACAGGAGGAGGCAGAGAGAGAAAAAATCCAGCAGCTGGCACTGGCAGCAGCGGCCCAGGGTGAGTTGCTCCCATTCACACTGACCCAGTGCGTGTCCACTGGTGTGACAATCACCTTGAAGTGCTGTAAGCTCCAGGTGATGATGACCTGCCCTGGGATGGGAGGTCCTTCAGTGTGGTGGGCAGGGAGCTGGTGACGTTTCTGCGCTTTGGAAGTGTGGCTTTGTCTGTGGGGAGCAGAAGCAGCATGATAAGGGTCGTTTGCTTGGCTGTGCTGGAAGGAGGTCCAGGCTGTGGTTTTACCACGTAATGCATGCAGCAGAGCCTGTCCCAGTCCTGGGCATGTGGAGGATGGATGTCATGGATCTTGGATGCTAGATTTCATCTACTTATTTTTTCTTGTTGCAGAAAGAAACTCCCTTCCAGTCCCCATGCCACGAAAGAGGCGCCCTCAATCTAGTCCTTGTACTCCTGATCGGTCACAACAGCCACCAGTGCCACGGCCACGCAGCAAACTAACAGAGGTAGCAATACTGGCTCTGCTGGGGAGACCCTTAGCCAGATGTGCTGGTTCCCTGCTCCATCCACCTTCTGCATGCACGTGTTCTCCTGCATGTGGTCCCAAGAGAATGTTGTCATTCTTGTTATGAGAAGTGTGAGTCCTGTCCTACTGTGGTTAGTTAAAAAGCATGGTCAGGACTTTTGAGGAACTGAAAGCAGCATTTGGTAGTTGGTGACTGAACTTGTCTCAAGGGGCTCAGGAGTGGGATCACCTGCCAAAGTGATCTCTTCAAATGTCCCCTGCCTTTGACTTTGCTTTCGTGCCGACTTTCCCTCTCTCCTTGCTTTCAGTCCACTCCTTTTGATAACTTCCTGAGCCCTTCTGTGCCTCGTCCTGTTCTGGGAACTGAGGAGCAGACTGGGGAAGAAGCAAAAATGAGGAAACTCAAGAGAGGAGCAACTCTCCGCTGGTTCAAAGAGACCCAGGCCCAGAAGGTCATGCAGGATGATGGGGCCTTTCCCAGCTGGCTGCATGGGATGATCAGTCGGAGGTGAGTACTCTGGACACAGTGCCACAGGCAGAAGCCACTGTGTCCTTAGGAGGACTGTATAGGTTGGATTGGCCAGGCTTTTCTTCCTTAAGGAATGGGAGTGACCTGCATAAGTTTTCCCTTTTAATCTGTGAGTGTTATACTCTTAGGGGGAAGCTTAAAAGTCCTCATCATAGGCTGAAAATGGTGACATTTTGTGTCGGTTCATGGAAAGACTACGGAAACTCATAGTAAATAAGTCCACTGTAGGTCCCTAAATACAGATCCTGTGTAGGGACAAAGGCTTGTAAAGTAATCAGAGAGGAAATACACATATGCATTTTCCCTCTTGTGGACCATTTGCAGAGACACGAAGATGAACTTTTGGGTTAATTCATTGTGACTGTTTTTCGTATCCCAGTTTAGGTCAGGAGGAGACCCCAGTTTACAGCAGGAGAATACAGAATTCAACTTACTTTTATTTTAGAAAGCATTAAGAGGGGCTTTAGTGCGTACTCAGTGGCAAAACTCCACTAAAGTCCCCTGATATAGGAAAAGGAAGGATTTTTGTTGATGCCTCTGCCTGTCTAAGGGTGGTGCAGCATAGGTGGCATTTACTTCTGCTCAGGCTGGGAGAGACATCCACTAAGCCCTTCTTTATTATGGAGTTGTTTACAAGACTTTCTTTAAATGCTTGAAGTTTTTCTACTGGGTCCACCTCACACTTCACTCTCTTGGCTGAGTCAAGCACTGCTTTCCAAGCAGTGGCATAATCAGAGAAGTGCTGATTATGCCAGTGGTCAGGATGGCAGTATGGTCTCACCTGTGTGCAGCTTGATCTGTGGTGCTCCATGCTTGTTAACTGCCAATATCCCGTAACTGGTGGGATTTCTGTGTCAATGTTGCTGCCATTTGAACACCCTCATCATCTTGCTCCAGTTTCTAACTTTTTTTTCTGTTCCAGCTGCAATTCTCCTTTGGTTTTATTAGATCTATGTTCTTGGATTTTGTCAGGCTATCAGTGTGAACATTTACTCAGAGACGTTACACAGCACATTAGCTTAGTAAAGAACACTACAGTAACTCACAACTCCCTGGTAGTTGCATTTCTTTTTAAATTTTTTTAAATAATTATTGAGGCCCTAACCTGTATTAATGCTTTTGTCCACAGATGAAAGAATGCAGGATTAGTGCCTGGAAGACAAAACTGTCTAAATTCAAGTATAGACTAGCCATGAGCACTGCACAATGAAGGCAGATGCTTCCCAAACACACTGGTGCTTAAGCAGAGACTTGAGTCTCCACACTGCCATGTGAGCTCAGCTTCATGAAGCGGAGCAGCCAGAGCAATCCCAAATTGCACTGGTGATTTGCAGCCACCTTTAGCCTGGAGCAAAGCACATGACAAGCACAAAGCAGAGCTTTGTCTCTTGGGCAGAGAAGGGGAAGTCCTCCTTCCAGCAGGAAGTTTAGAAAGCCGGAGTGGTGTAATCCAAGTTGGTGTCTTTCCAAGGCACTGGGCTTACCCAGTACCCCACAGCATCCTGACTTCTTCATCCCTGGACCATAGGAAGTGCACACGCGCACAGATTCCTCATCTCAGTGATGCTTTGTGGTGTGCTTGGTGCTGGAAGGCAGCTGTTGCCATTGCACTAATCAGACTGCTGGAGCAGGTTTGGAGCAGCCCTGCTTGGAGGGTCTTTGGCTGAGAGTACTGTGCTTCCTCAGCCTGTTAATGCCTCCTGCACCACCAAGCCTGAGTCAGGAGATGTGTAGCTAGGAACACATGGGGCAGACACTGGGCTCCCTGTGACACTGCTGGGGTAGCACGTGAGATAGGATGTGAATCCCTGCTGTGTGGCAAGGCAGCTGCTGGCTCTCTGCTGAAAAACTGTTTCCTGATTCCAGGGAAGCTGAAAACTTGCTGATTGACAAGCCTTTGGGTTGCTTCCTCGTTCGGATCAGCCAGAGCCGTCCAGGCTACATCTTGACATACCGGTAGGTAACGAGCAGAGGAGGCTCAGGGGAGACATTATTGCTGTCTACAACTCCTGACAGGAGGCTGTAGCTAGGTAGGGGTCAGCCTTTTCTTCCAGGCAGCTGGCAGCAGGACAAGAAGACACAGCCTCAAGCTATGCCAGGGTAGGTTCAGGCTGAATGTCAGGAGGAATTTCTTCACAGAATGGGTGTCAAGCACAAGAACAGGCTGCACAGGAACAGGCTGCCCAGGGCAGTGGTGGAGTCACAATCCCTGGAGGTATTTAAAAGATGTGTCGATGTGGCACTTGGGGACATGGTTTAATGGTGGACTTGGCAGTGCTGGGTTAAGGGTTGAACTTGAGAATCTTAAAGGCTTTTCCAGCCTAAGTGGTTTTATGAAACTGAGTACTGCATGAAATTCTGTGTTCCTGGAATTCTACTGTCATAGAATTCTTGAATTCAGTAATTCTATAAAATTGCTTGACTGGAAGAGATTACCTGATCCACAGAGGAGTCCAGTGAGGACCATGTTCAGCCTCTCCTGTTGTGGGTGCCCCAGAAAGTTTGTAGGAACAGATGGGACACTGCAGAATTTGTCTCTTACTGAAAAAATAGACCTGTCTGTGGGTGGGGTACTGTGGCTGCAAGGGTAGAGGTCCTGCTTAGGCTGTACTCTGTGGCTGAGTGGGCAAACCAGGCTGGAAGGAGCACTGAGATTGCAGCACCTATGAGCACATGTTAGTGCACAGCGCATCTCCTGCCTCTGCGTGATACTCGTTACTGAGGATCCTGATCGCGACTGGCCTCTGGACACCACGGGTGCAGGAAGCAGGAACCAGGTTGTGACATGCTGAAGCTGCATGTCATGGCTGTTTCTGTCTGTCCCTCTCCCCAGGGGCGAAGGCCGCTGCAGGCACTACATGATCCAGATGCAGCCCAATGCACGCTACGTCATCCTGGGGGAGGACCGGGCTCACGCCTCGCTCACCGAGCTGGTGCGGTATCACCAGACCGTGGGCATCCAGCCCTTCATGGAGACACTGACTGTTCCCTGTGGGCAGGTGAATACCAGGGGTCTGCGGTGGGAAAAGAGGGTGGGGCGTGGCCTGTGCCCTGAATGAGTGGTTAGAGTCACTGCAGCAGCATCTCTTTTGTGTTCCTGTTGAGGGGTGTCCCCTTCTGGCCACGCAGCTTGGCTGCTTCTGCATGCACTGGAAAATGCTACTAGGTGGGGAGTCCTGGGGTGGGGGGGAGGCACTGGCAGGTGGATGACACCCTGCTGCCCCCTGAATGTCAGCAGTGGACACAGATGGGTATTTCTCTTCGTTGTGCTGTTCAGTGTGTGTGAAGGGTCTATAAACCACTGCTGAATCCACTCCTTCTTTCTCCAGAAAAGTAGTGAGAGCCTGAATGATGAAATTCTGGAGGATCTCAGGCTGAGTTCACCAGCAGACAAGGGGGAGACCCTTCCAGAGAAGCAGTCAAGCCCTTCCATGTCTTCTACTGGCAAACCTGCTCTGCAGTGGTTCAGGAGGAACAAGAATTTCCAAAACCAAGAGACTGCAGACAAGAGTAGAATAAAGTCTAGCTCTGGAGAGAGCAGCCAACAAGCCTTCCCTCGCCTCCGCTCTTCCATACGCCTGGCAATGAAGGAAATCCAGCAGGTGAGCTGGGACATAGCCTCTGCCAAGCCACAGCCCCTCTGGGACGTGTGGACTTCCCCTGTCCAGGGGCAGGGGAGACGAGGCTTCCACAACTAGCACTTGGTTTCTTAGCTCCTGGGTCATAGGTTTTATTTGGCAGTCTTGGGATCAAGACTGTATTCCTTGGAATATTCCTTGCCAGCCTGTGCTCCCTGCCTAATGCTGTTTCTCTGCTTCTCACCACAGTTCACTTCCACTTCCATGAACATGTCTAAACAGAGGAGCTCACTGCACTGAGGATGTACAGCCTGATGTACGGTAAGAGGAGGCAGTGCACAGGAGGGAAAACAGCAATTACAGCTTCCTGGGAAATGGAGGAGCAAAGCAACTCTTCCCCTCATGTCCCACCTGTAGCATCTCTTGGCCACAAGCTACGTAGAAATAGAGCAGGAAAAACAGAGAACAGCAGCCAGCTTCCATCCCAGGACTGCAAGGAAACCAGGAAAACCGGGCAAAATCAGCCTAAATTTGGGTTCCCAGCAGCTGTGGTGCCCGAAGTGTTTGCAGTACAATGGCCAGGCTGCTGGAGGGAGCTCACAGTTTGTTGAAGGCCTGGGGCTGGAAGGATGAGGACTATGAGAATGCATGCCGCACTAGTCAGCTGCCGTGGCTTCATGGGGTGGAGAGAGGTGGTGGGAAAGGGAGCCTTGCGGCGTGGCAGAGGCATTGAGCTGAAGGCCAGGCTCAAAAACATAGGAAAAGGCAGCAACTTTGTTGTTGTAAAGAGGACTTTCAACAAAGTCTCAGCAGTGGAAACCCAGCTAGTAACTGAGACTGTGATACACTGGGTGGGTGACAGGAGTCTGGAGTGGGCCACAAGAAGCCTTTTGACAGACTCTGCATTATCTGAAGTATCCAGGTGGATGTGCAGCTCTCCTGTCCCACCCAGCTGCTACAGGCGGGTGGGAGCTGTAGTGGTGCTGTTGTACACCTCTGGAAGAACCTGGGTATGTGTCAGCTGAGAGTGGAGAGGGATCAGAAGACCATGCTTTTGGCTGCTGACCCACTGCAGGGCTTCCAGCCACACATCCAGATTGCCAGGTTTCCTGGGTGGTTCTGCTCCCATGTTGGAATTCGTGCTGGAGCGAAGCTTTTTAGCTGGAGGCTGTCCTGTCTTTCTCTTCATAGCTGAGAAAGACAGGATCTCTTCAATAGCTGAGAAAATCCTCTCCCTGAAGTGTTTGGCTTAATTGCTTCATTCCTGTATGTACCATTCATTGATGTAGCCAGGGGATGCTCCCTGTGTCTGAGGTTAGGCAGAGAAAAGATAAAACACGGGGATCTGCGTAGAGAACTACAAACTTGTTGTACTGGGATAGCTAAATGAAACCCCTTTATTTCCTCCAATGAGTTGTGCTTCTTGACTGTCTTGCAGGTCCAAGTGGCTCAGACCTGTCCTCTTCCAGTGCTATTGGGCCTTGCCTAATAGTCAACACATCCAGACATACAGCAGCCTTTTTCCTTTTCTTTTTTTTTTTCCTTTTTTTTTTTTTGCTGCAACCAGCTGGCCCTGTGCTTTTAGATGGGGCTGATGCAGGAGTTAACTTTCCAGAGCACTGAGGAACTGTGACTGCAGTATCTGGACCAGTCTGATCCTGGCAGAGGGGAGAGGATGGAAACAGTCACATTGCACAGACCCACAGTGCCTGACAGTCTGTGTGTCAGTACTTCAGTGTTCCTGGAGACTCCTCGCCTGGCACTGTGAACAGTCACAAACTGGGTGTCTCCCAACAACCTGTTTCTCTCACTACCTCTTTCTCTTTAAATGCTCTCTGTTTTGGTCCTGTGTATCTGCTGCTCTGGGAGCCAAGGGAAGATGGGCTTGGGCAGTAAAAATTAAAACTGAAGTGTCCTTTTTGTCGGGTGCAGGAGCACTTGAACAGAAACTGACACAAGGTCAAGAAGACCTTTTTATAGAGGGGATTCACTGCCCTTGCATCAGTGTGCTGGCACACTGCTCCACAGCCCTTAACCAGAGTTAAAGTCAGGGAATCATTGCTGAAACCCTCTCACTCATCCTGGCTGGAATCTCTACAAGTCCAGGCTGGACAACATGCTGCTTTACACTGAGGGTGGGTAGAGTGCTTGGAACAAAAAGGACCATGCTACTTGTACTGTTTTTCCTACCTTTTAAAATAAATCTCTTTGTTTTCCTCTAAGGAGAAGCTCACCATTTCCTTTGTTGCTGTTACCTGCAATCAGTTCAACCACAGATTGCAAATGAAAGAGAGCAGCTAACACCTCTGAGGGTAGACATGGGATCAGTGAAGTGTCTCAGTGGAGAAGCTGAAGGCTCGTGCAGCACTAAGCCTGGCATACAACTGCTACCTGTAACAGCCACTCCTCCTGTACTTACTTAGGCCTGAAGTACTTCTGGAGTACTCCTTACCCTACCTGTAACACTCTTCTCCCATGCCTCATCTCCCTGTGGCTCTGTTTCCCTGGCTCTGCTCCGAAGGACAGCCGAGCTGCCCACCCTGCCTGCCCCATCCCTGGGAGGCATAAGCACAGCTGAGTCCAGGCTGGTGCTGTTATCAGTGTGATACAGGGGGTGAGTTGCAGTGTCTCAGCACTGCCTTTAGTCATGGGGCTATTTCTCACTCCCTCTGCTCTGGTGCCGAGCTCCGCTGCATCACAAGGCAGTGCTGCTGGCTGCAAGACAGGGAAGCAGTGGCTGTTCCTGGCTCTCCCCAACACTGCCTTGCAGCGTTAACACACCTTTTCTCTTCCTCATGTTGGGTTTTGGCAGCTGGTTTGAAGCTGCTCAGGAGAGAACCAGTCCAGGCAGTCAAAGGCTGCTCTTGGCAGACTCTTTCTGGCTGAGCCCAGGGGTGTTTTGCTGGGCAGCCTTGGCCTCTTTTCCAGTGTTCTCCTTAGTTTTCTCCACCACTGGGCTGCTGGGAAGCCTGCCTTCTGGGTAGCACATAGAACCACTTCATGGTCAAAACATTTCTAGGAACTCATGCTCAGAGCTGAGACATGTATGAGAAATGCATGTCAGTAATGAGGTCCCTCAGCAACTCTTTCCTAGTCCCTGTGCCAAAGAACGTGGTGGAAGCCTAGGGCTAAGATCCAGCTGCAGCACAGCTCCTGTAGCCTGGCAGGGATCATGCTGAACCAAGGAGGGTGGTGAAGAGCTCTTCCCCAGCAGTGCCTCCAGTACCTCCTGGCTGCTGCTGCAGGCACAGCTCACAAGTGACACAGAGGAATGACATGAGGGGAGGGTCAGGACAATTCCCTGCATGGCACATCTGGCAAGCCTTCCCAAACTAGAGCAGATCAACCACAGATTTCTTTTGCCTCTGTTGCAATGGGTGGGAAGTTGAATCACAGTGTGTGCTGCAGCCAGGAGCCTGGCACAGAGCCAGGCAGCACACCTGTGCTGGCAGGTCAAGTTTCTTTCACATCTGTTATTTCTGCTTTTTATGTGACAAGGCAGGAGGGAACCAAGGGAAGAGAGGGTGAAAAGCTGCTAGTCAGAGGAGGTTATGCAACACGGGAGGCATTGGCATAATTTCTGCAGGGGTCTGGTTTGCAGAGTCATTATCAGACAGTCAGTGCCCTGCCTACACACAAAGTCTAGCCAAGCTTCTGGAGAGCAGTGTGGCTGGTGTTGGGCTGTCGTGGACACAAATGTGTGCCAGCAGTTGGGAAAAACTGAAGGAAGAGGTGGGAATACAATAGGCTGCTGAAGAATAAAATGCAGATTTGGTATCTCTAGTGTGGTCCTTGCCTGTGTGCCCCCAGGTCATGGCCAAAGTCAGCACTTTGTGGAAGCTAAGAATTTATTTCATCTTCTCGCTGAAGATGACCTGTCCTGTGAAGACAAGCTATGAGAGTCAGGGTTGTTCTACCTGGAAAAGAGGAGGGTCTGGGGAGACTTTATAGCATCTTCCAGTACCTAAAGGGGCTGCAAGAGAGTTGGAGAGGGACATTTTATGAGGAGCTGTAGTGGTCAGATAAGGGGCAATGCCTTCAAACTGACAGAGGGCAGGTTTAGATCAGATATCGGGAAGAAATTATTTGTTGTGAGGGAGGCTGAGGTGCTGGAACAGGTTTCCCAGAGAGGGTGTCTATGCCCCATCACTGAAAGTGTTCGAGGCCAGACCAGATGGGCAACCTGCTCTAGTTGGAAGTGTCCCAGCTCATGGCAGGGAGCTGGAATGAGATGATCTTTAAGGTCCCTTCCAACCCAAGACTTTCTGTGATTCTATGATCCTATTATCCACTGAAGAGGAACAGGTACAGCCCTACCTCATTTCCTACAGCAGCATCTTACCTTGTGGCACTCAGAAAGTCATGTCTCGGAAAAAAGCAAAGAAGAAATCATGTAAGCCAAAGTGGGAAGACCTTTGATGATACATCATTCTATAGTTCAGCTGTTGTATGATGAACTGTATGGAATAAGGATGCCCTCCCAGAGAGGGCAAATGCCAGCCTCTGTTGGGCTGAGTGAGCAGGGGCAGCACTCAGAAGAGGGTCAGGCAGCCTGCAGATCCTCTGAGCACTGCATTTCACACCCCATGGGACTTATGCTGAGCTCTGAGAAGAAGGATAGGAATAGAAACACAGGCGTGGGGGGCTGGGCAGAGCCAGCACACAGGAAGGTGGGAAGAGCAGCAAGAAGGATTTGTGATCCACAGGAGTGAAAACTGGAAGTGCTCCTCTGGGCCTGAAGGCTTGGGAGGAATTTTATTTCATAATTTGGGCCTTAATAGTCATCTCCCTACACTCCACCTCTGCAACTGGTGCTTCATAGCATCCTTTAGAGAGCTTCCCCAACCTGCTTCTTAGTTTTTGCAGAAGGGGTTTGTGTCCTTTGCATTTGAATGATCTTGGCTGCAGACATTTTAGCCAATCACCTCAGGACTAAGATCTACTCCAGGTTAGTCTTGTTCTGTCCAAACTAAAACTCTGTCTTGCCTTTGGCCCTTGAGGTATCTGGCCAGCAACTCCCCATCAGGCTGGCTGAATCAGAAATTTTCGCTCTCCTTCCGTTCTCAACTTTTCTTGTTCTCCTTTTTCCCAGTTCTGTTTTTCCTTCTCCTCTCCTCAGTCTGGCCGTCATCTCTGATGTACACTCGAGTTTTAGGAAGGCAAACCTGTAACCCAAGCACCAGTATGGCACTTACACTCTTTTCACAAAACTGGCAGCCTTCATGTTGTTTGCTTTCTTCCTGGGCAACTTTACAGTGTATGACGACATGTTTCCTTCCCCAAATGTGCCTTAAAGACCAATTTGGCCCTCAGCCCAGACAAGGGCTGTTCCACACTACCCTTAAGCTCACTCCAGCCTGTGTCAAGTGACCGTGGAGTGTTTGGCTGTTTCTCTGAGATACAGTCTTTCCTACCTTCTAGGTAACTTTGTTGTCCAAACCGAGTGCTCTCATGGTGTGACTTTGCTTTGCAACAACATTTAGGACTGGCTACTTGACAAGGGCTTTGCTTATCAGCTTTCTCCTCCTGGTGCATCACAAGAGCATAGAAACCACTGTGAGATTCAGAAACCAGCGCTGGATTCTGGCTGTGAAGGTGGCCAGTGGGGTGTGCTTGGAGCAGATGGAGGAGCAGTGCAGTCATGAAGCCATACTTTCTCTGCCACGTGTTTTCAGCAATGCTCTGCTTAATCTTATTCTGACCAAAGTATCATTTGTATCAAAGTATCAAAGCAGTTCTTGCTGTGTTGTTCTTCCATAAGAGAACCTGATTGATTTGTATCCATTCTGCATTGTTTTGCATCCTAGAAATCCTAGTTAACTAATTCCTCAGGCTTACAGAATTGCAGAGTGGGTAAGGTTGGAAAGGACCGCATTTGGTCCAACCTCCCTGCTCAAGCATGGTCATCCTAGAGCACATTGCAGAGGATTGAGTCCAGATGGCTCCTGAATATCTCCAGTGAGGGAGACTCCTCAATGCATAGTGAAAAAGTATTTAAATTTGCTTTAATCTGCTATGTCATTACTTGATTAATATGCTCTTGTTCCTATACTATAAAACATAACAAGTTATCATTTCCGAATTACCTCAGTCACTGCAAATGGTTTTCAGCACATCAGTTTGTCTCCCTTGGCTGTCTTCTTTGTCCTATGTGTTTGATTTTCCCTTTCCCCTTTTTCACTTCTTCTTAATTCCATGGTACCTCCTCTAAAAAGGAAGGGAAAAAACCTGCAACTGATCCCCAGGCCACTTTCCCAGTTGGTGTTAACTGGTCTGAACTCCTTCTTTGTGCAGGTAGAGTTTCTCCTTGTAAATACATCTACCCACACTTTAATTTGTCATTTTATCCCCCAGCTCTTCATCCTGAGATCTCATTTTCACTACACTGCATTCTTCAGCCTCACCATCAAACTCTTCCCCCTCGCTGCTCACACGCAGACCGTTTATGAGTACATTAAAAATCACAAGCCCTAGCATAGGTCCTGGTGGGACACACTGGTGTGTTCCATTTTAAACACTGACTGTTTTCCATTCATCATCTTCTGCCTTGCTATTAACCATGGGAATAAGCATGTTGTGAAGGGGAGCAATTCAGGACATTTGGTGTGGGATCTTTCTGAAAATGTTTTGGGCATCCTGTAACATCCATCTGTACAGTCACATTCATTAAACCGGATTCCTCACCCCTTTAAAGAGTGAGACATCACTTTCTTCTGCTAGAGTGGGATTGTTCCTTCCCCTTTAATCCCATTTCTCTATGTGTCCATGGATGCTATTCCATGGCACTCTGTTGGAATTCCTCCAGAGCTCTTGGATAAAAGCCATTTGTATAATTTACTGTTTGTTTTATCAATTTGGGTTTAAACATACCCTGCTAACTGCTTTCACTTGAACCATCTGACCCTCCAAAAGGAGATTGTAGGATGGGATTTTCCCTTCATTCTTTGCTGGTGTGGATTACTCATTCTGCTTTTCTGCTGGGCCTCTACCTTCCCTGAATGGTCTTTCACACCTCTGTTATACTATTTATGGCAAAATTCCAGGGTAAAAATTTTTTTTTATTGGAATGGTTTGGTGGTTTAGGGTTTTGAGGTTTTTTTACTTTTCCAGCTTATCACTCTAACAGACTGTTATGGTTTTCCATTTCATTTGTTGTGGTTACTCTTCTTCAGAGAATTGCTTGAGGTATTGAAATATTCTCAAAGGGTGAGTTGTCTCTTCCGATATGTCTCATTTTCCCTTTTGCACGTTAATTTCATTTTTCGGAATTTGGAGTTTTCTGGAAACCCAGTAGAAAATCCTGTCAGCCACCTTTTTGCCTCTTTCAGCCAACTTTAACACCACTTCAGATTTCAGTAGGTCCATCTCGAGCTCTTTTAGAGCCACTTTGGAGGAGGTTGGAATGTGCAGGACTTTTCACAGAGGCACGAAGTGATAGGACAAGGGGAAATGGCCTTTGGAGGAAAGAGCATACATTTAGATTGGGTATTAGGAAGAAATTCTTTGCAGTGAATGATGTGAGACATTGGCACAGGTCACCCAGAGAAGCTGTGGCTGCCCCATCCCCGGCAGTGTTCGAGGCCGGGCTGGATGGGGCTCTGAGCAACCTGGACTAGTGGAAGTTGTCCCTGCCCACAGCAGGGGGTTGGAAAGAGATGATCTTAAGGTCCATTCCAAAGCAAACCATTCTGTGATTTTAAAAAGCATCCAGAGAAGGTGCAGAATTGATGCCCCGTGCAGCACCACGGACCTGAGTCCAGAGGCAAAGTTACGGTCAGGCTTTAGCCCCTCCTGTGCTACATTCACACTTGCATGAGGCTTTGGGCATTCTTTGCTCTTGTCACATATTGGGAATGCTGCATGTTTCCAGCAGAATCTCTGGAGGAAGCACAGCATATCTGAGGCTCACAGCTGCTCTGGACAGGGCAGGCCAGGCTAAAAGATTTTCAGCTTGTGTTTTGGTCTGTGCATCGAGTCTGCTTACTGTGTCTGGCGTTAGCTCTTTGTATCACAGATCCTGGCAGCTGACAGCCAGGGGAACCCCTGGTGTACCACAGATTTTGTTCCCAAGGCTGTGCTTGGCTTCCAGTCAAGCAAAAACATTTGGCAAATTAGGATGTTGGAAAATTAGTAAGAAACAGCACGTTGTCAAGAGACCTGGGAGAGAGTTTCAAAGCGTTTCTCCCGCTGCTTTTGTGCTTTGGAGGTGTCTGCCAGCAACTGAGCCCTGCTGTGGCTGGTCTGGCAGGCATCAGCTCAGTTGCTCAGTCCCTGCCAGAGGCATCGTCTCACCAAATACTGGCTGGAAGGACAGCAACAGCACAGCTGAGGGCCTGCTGAGCTGAGACTGCATCAGCCTCCCCACACTGCATGTGCTAGGAGGAGAGCAGGGGCACAGTGGCAGGTATTCCAGGAGCTTTGCACAGACCAGCGGCAATGTGGTGGCTCCCCGGAGGAACTGAGGCCATGGCATCAGGCAGATCCCAGTGAGGAACAGGCAGTTATCATCCCATCTTAAGGCTGTAAGAGACAGCTTGTGTCTCTGTATGCCCACAAGTTTTCTGTTATCCTGGATGAAGATCAAGGGGGAATGGACTTCAATCCTGATGAGTTAGATAATAGAAAATATTTGTCAGTGCAAGACACAGAAATGCTTCTGTAGAAATCAGCCTGGATTCAGGATGGTCAGCCCTGATCCACAGCTCAGTATTCCTAACACAAGCCACTTCCGGGTGGTAGAGCAGGTTTAAGGTGCCCACTGTGTTCACTAATGTTGGAGCTGGGGCAGGGAGTTGTTATCACAGGTGCTGTTCCAGCTCCAAGCCAGCCCTGCACCACACTACTCACATCAGCCAGGAGCTACCTCTGTGTCTTCACATCCACAGCAAGGTTAATTTACAAACTGTCCTCAAACAAGGGAGAGTTGGAGTTTCAGAGGGGACTTTGTATTTGAGATAGAGCTGAAAAAACATAACCCCGTGCCGTAGCCAACAACATTCAGCAACATTTGCCTTCAGCTTTCAACTGCAGTTCTCTTCTTATTTCATCCAAATTTAGATGCATCTGTTCTAGTTCTCAGAATCTAAATGCAGGACTTCTATCCCTAGTTCCACTTCTCCTTAACTAAACTTTTCATTCCTTTCTAACCTGTCTTAGAGAAAGAAAAAAAGGAGCTTCTCTGGAATCGCCTGATTTCTTTGAGGAGGCATCACAGGATGTGGGGAGTGGCATGTTTGTGCTGAGGCCTCCAAGAAGAGGTGCCATTTTTCCTCAAGACCGGTGCAATCAGGTGCCTGTCTGGTGCGTGCGTGCTCTAATTCTGTGTAGCTCCTGCGACCTGCTGCAAGCACAGGCCATTCCTCTGGTTCTGGGGCAAAGAAAACCTGGCTGCTTTTCAGCCAGATGGCTAATGGCTAGGGCAGGGGACGGCGCTGCTAGCACTGCATCAAAGGCTTAATGAATTCCAAAATCATGTGCTCCACGTGACAGCTCTAATACTTCCCTTCAGCAGCTCATTTGGGATTTGGTTAAAAACACATTTGTCTGACAAGTTCCCAGAGCTTGTTACTGCTCTTTTGATCCTGTTATCCCCTCGTGGTCCTGCTGCAGCAGAGCGAGAGGCGAGGGCTGGGTCTCCGCAGGGATGGGCACTCCATGGGCCCCACGGCTGTCCCTGGGCATTAGCCTTCTCATGGGCACCAGAGCAAGGAGAGCAACACGATGAATCACAGAGAACATGGGACTCCAGGCTCTGTGGTGGGAGTTCCTGAGTTTTTTGCTGGGATTTGCCAAGCCCAGTTTTTCTGGGACAGATTTTTGTCATCTGTAGAAGATACTGTTTGAAAAAGAGGCTGCTTTGCAGTTTAATAATAAATGGCCCAAGTTTTCCTGCAGCATGTGCAGATGACTTTGCGGCTGTTCGGGTTTTGCAATAAAGACCTGGTGTTCTCTGCCCATGCTGGCCAAACTCGGTGTGATGTGAAGCTTTTCTGCTTCCTCTTCTCACATATATACACATATATGGATATGTTTAAAATAATCACATCGTTCTCTGTTCTTTCAAAATTTTGGTGATCAACATCTCTGTTCAATGTTACCTTCCCACTGGTTCACTTCACTGACTTGGTGTACTGTGTCCATGGTCAATTTGTACTTGAACAAGTCCTTCCCTGCCTCTCCCAGCCCAAAACTGCCCAGTTGCTCTTCTTTTGCCGCCTTTATGTAAACTCCATTCTTTTCTGTAGGGGCTGCTGCCAAAGGAGATGATTGATCTAGCTGGACTTGAGTAGGAGAGGAGAATCTACTGTTTGCAGAGAGATTTTGTTCAGTAGCTGGGGACTGTCTTTAGTCATGAATTTGTAACATGAACTTTGACTTGGCAGGGTCCTATCTATGTCATCCTCATAGGACGTGGAACATGGAGCTTTTTGGATGGAACAATGTCAGTCCAGATCAAATGCAAAGGGCCTTCATTGCTCTTGAGTCCTGATAATGTCCATCAGCAGCAGGAGTGGGTATAGCACTGAGAAGCTCTTCTGCAGGAAGAGGTAGATGAACTGGGACATTAAGTCACAGCCCTGTGATTGCCTGACTTAATGACGCTTAATTTGTTATTGCTAAGTGTTTTGCTGACTCTTTTTCCCTCTAAGAAAATGGGATCCTATGTGTCAGGCAAATAATATGCTGCAAGACTGCGGGATGAGGAAATTACCTGCATCTGATAGAACTAAAACTGTACTCTCTGCATTCCTGCTGTAATTATACCTGTTAGAGAAGAGTCTCTGTGTAAGATGAAGGTCTAATTAAACTGCAACCAGGAAAGAACTTGTCAGTTCATGGGGTATTAAGTCTGTAAGAGACCACAGGATCGCCTGGCCAGAAGTCTGTGGTGGCCCAGGGGAAGGCTTTCATGCAGCCCTCACATCATGTGAGGCCTCCATCCAGGCAGACTCTGGGGGTGTGTTAGTTTTGCTGCTAATACTTGGCTTATCCCACCTCATCTTCTGTCTTCTCAGACCGTCCACTTGAGACTTGGTGGTGCATCAGCCTCTGCCAAGTGCCCTGGGCCACCTCCCCACCCGGGGACAGTCTCCTTTCCTGGTGGCTCTGGCCTGTCCTGGTATCACTTGAGCAGCATTGGAACAGGTTGCTCTTTCCTGCACTGTTCAGAACATCTGCCCTCCTTCTGCTCCCTAGGCAGCTGGGTTCCTTCCATCAGAGGCTGCCTGCTGATACCACTCTCTCCTGGGAGCACACTGCTACGAGGGCCTGCACAGACTTGTGGTCTGGCTGGTTTGGGTTTCTCCACTCTCCTGTCAGGTCAGGGCAGACGGACACCGGTGTCATGCAGAGCTAGGGGTTTTCTCATGCTGCCCCTGGGGTCTCGCACTGGTGCCTGAGGCAGCAGCGATGGTTGCACTACATACTGTGTTGCAGCATGCTCTGGGTCCAACCCTCACCACGTCCCGAGGAGCTCATAAAATTACATAATAGTTTAAATTGAAAAGGGCATAATCAAGGTCATCTCTGCCATGGGCAGGGACACCTTCCACTAGACCAGGTTGCTCAAAGCCCCAGCCTGGCCTTGAACAGTGCCAGGGGTGGGGCAGCCACAACTTCTCTGGGCGACCCGTGCCAGGGCCTCACCATCCTCATTATTAGAAACTTCTTCCTCATACCTAATCTAAATCGACCCTTTTTCAGTTTTACACCATTGCCCCCTGTCCTGTCGCAATGGACCCTGCTAAAAGGTTTGTCCCTATCGGATCCAGCAGTCCCTCTAGCAGTGACAAATTATCCCAGGAGAGGCCGGTGCCTTCTGTTAGCTTCCGAACCAAGGGTTGCCTGGTCTGGAGCACGTCGGCAGCAACACTGATGCTAAAAAAAGCCATGAGAGGTTATGAAGAGTTTTCAGGCGAAAAAGTACTGGGAGAATGCTGTGCAGAAAGCTGCATGGGGTCAGGTCCCCAGCTGCTAGATGAACATCTTGGGAACACTCCTGCTGCATTTTGCTGCCTGCATCACCTTCTTCAGGCATCACACGTGTCAGGAGCAAATGTGACTGAAGAGGAGATTCAGGAACAACTGGGTCAGAGACCCACAAAGGCCAGCTTGCTTGGTAGCACTGTTTTGGTGAGCTGTCAAGGCTGTAGAAAGATTTGTTAGGGAATCCTCTGTTTCTGCAGGAGACAAAAATTATAGCTGGTCTAAAAATTATACCACAGTGGGCTATAGGTAGGTGTCCCCAAACTGAGCTGCCCAGCCCTGAGACACCCCAAAGCCCTCATGCTCTAGGAGTGCTTTCTGCAGCTCAGGGTCAGTGCTGCTGAATTACACCCCTTTGCCTTGTGCTGTTGCCAGCCAAAAGGCACGGATTAGGGTAGTAAAGGAACCTGGTGCACGTGATACCAAGGTCCTGCCAAGAAAACAAGGGAACAAAATGATTTTGCCAATGCACCTTGTTCGGGCAATGCTCCCCTCATGCACTGGAGCTGAATGCAGAGCTTAAGCCCAGGAAAACCAGGAGAGGAGCACAGCAGGAGAGGCAGAACCAGCTTGGGGAAAACAGCAGTTAGCTAACAGATGCTGTGGTGAATTGAGACATCCTCTCCTCCTTTTCACAGTGTCCTCCAAGGAGTCATCAGCACCATCCCCCTCACACAGCTGTGAGTAGGAGTGACACGAGGCTCACACATATCCCCACTGCCTCACACCCGTGTTCTGCTCCAGCTGCTATCCGAATTCTGGGCTGCCCCTCTCCCCTCTTTGAGGAAAGAACTCTTCAGCAGTTGTGCAAGGGCCTCCCCAGGACCTGGCAGCAGCACATTTCCATAGGCTTTCCCCACGCTCTTCGCCATCTCAGCTCAGACTGTGCTGCCGATCACGTCCACCCCAACACCCCGCTGGCAGAGCTATCTGTGGGTTTTATCGCCCAACAATGCGTGCAATGTTATTGTGCTAAAAAGAAAACAAAGCCTAATCCATTTTAAATTAAAACAGTGCCCCAGTGTCGTGCATCTGATGCAGACATGGTCTGGCAGCGCAGTCCTGCCGGCTCCCCAAAGGCTTCACCCGGGAGGTGCTGGGCTGTTCACTCTGCTCCCAGCAGACATCAGTCACAGCCTCTAGGCTGGGGGGGGTTGGTTTTCCCAGGCCACTCTGGTCTGAAGCCTGGGCTCTCCTGTCTCCTAAAATGCTGTGTCACTTAGAGATGGAGCATTGCCACGTGCCAGAAGTTAGCAGCAGACAGAAACCAGGGGAGACAGAACTGGGATCTTCCTGTGGAAAGAAAGGTTGATAGGACAAGAGGAAATAGCTTCAAGTTGCATCAGTGAAAGTTTAGACTGGATATTGTGAAAAATTTCTTAATTGAAAGGGTGGTCAAGCATCAGAACAGACCGCCCAGGCTAATGGTGAAATCACTGTCCCCAGAAGTGTGCAAAAAACATGTAGATGTTGGCACTTGGGGACACGATTTAGTGGTGGATCTGTCAGTGTTAGGTTAATGGCTGGACTCAATTTAGAGGTCTTTTCCAGGCTAAATTATTTCATGATTCTATCGTGGTGTAAGGCTAAAATAGAGGCTTTGCCAGGTCTGGCTTGGGGTTTATAAAGTCTCGAATGGACTGAAGAGGGGTTGAGCATGGGTCTGGCATTCACAAAGCAGGACACTGGTCCTTTCAGCCCAAGAGAACGTTTTTTTGGCTGTACTGCTTCTGTTCTAAGAAAGTAGTTTCTCTGATGGTCCCTCACATCTGCATTTGTCACCCAACAGCATTAGTGTCTGTTCGGGGGGCAAGGCTGGCCCTGGGGTTGCTGCCTAGCCAGGGCTCTTCCCCAGCCCTTCTCCATGGGGATTTTGTTTCCAGCTGATGTGTGCACGGACACTGGCCACAGATGTGCGCAGCAGACCCATGGTGCCCACTCTGGGCTGCATGGTAGAAAATAATGCTTTGTGGTTCTGATAAGCAGGCTCACCTCCACCTCTTCTTCATCCCCAGGTCTGGCAAGATGAATACAGTTTCATCCCATTGTGATGAGGGACATGCTGTGCCCTGCTGTGCAGAGCTGTTTGGCTTGTTTGATATATAGGTCTTTCATGTTTGCACTATTGTGCAGCAGTCACGGGTGTGAGCTTCGCTCCACAGTCATCACGTGGCAGCGAGCCTTGCCAGTGGGAGCTCTGGCTCCACGTCCCTTCTGAGATCCCTGCCTGTCTCTCCTGTGCTGCTTGTCACTGCATGCAGGAGAGCCTGGTCTCCATGTACAGCTGCGGAGGATAAGGGTTGGCACCTGCTGAGGAGGCTTAAGACTTGTTAGCTTCTTTTATAAAAAGTTAAATGGCCAAGTGGCCATTAGTAAAACCTCTTTTGTTTGTGTGCTGCATCTCTCTGCATCTGGCCAGTGCTCTTCTGTGAAAGATGCAGCCCCTGCCCCGTGGCCATGAGTGTGCAGCTGGCACTGAGGCACAGAGAGGTGCTGGCAGGCTGCAGCATCCCCGGGGGATGAGCTGTGCTGCGCTGGGCTGTACTGCCCCGGGGGGAGTCTCCTCAGCACATGTTAGAGCCTCATGATTTCTGAGTGTCTTTCTGGCTCTCCTCTCCTGTGTCACAACCCTGCAAGTGTCATTTGTGAATCTGACTTCCTTTTCCTCAGCTTATTTTGCCAACTCATCTCTGACGAGGATGATTCCTAAGAACAGACGTGAAAGTCTGCACTGATCTCCCTTGACCCTGGGATACCCTGGCCTGCTAAGTGTTAAAGAGACTTCCAGTTTTCTGTCTTTGGTCTTCCATACGCAGTGCCAGGGATGCTTAGGGCATGTGAGCTCCACAGCTCAGCTTTCTGAGGATGTTTGACAGCAGAGCAGTTCTCTCCTGCTGCTAAACAACCTGCTGGGATGGCTGTCAGGAGTTCTGCCGGCATCTGGGGGTAATGTCTAGTTTGGAGTTTAATACAAGGACCCTCTGACAAAATCCCAGCTGTGCTCAAAGACTGGTGAAGTGAGAATTTACTGTGAAGCCTGAGTGACATGGATCTCTTCAAAATCATGGCACATGAAAGCCAAGCATGAGGGCGGGGAGCAGGGCAGGCTTAGGAAATAAAGGGTTTTTCTTGGAAATCCAGGTGTTAGAAAATAGTATTGAGTATGAAGCAGAATGGTATGAATTCCTACCAGGATACTGTGCCAGAAGAAGCTAATGCTTTTCCAGACAAGGATGAATTACAATGAATCACAGATTAGTTTCGATTGGAAGGGACCTCAAAGATCATCTTGTTCCAATCTTCCTGCTCTGGGCAGGGACACCTTCCAACCTGGATCTTGGATTAGCATATGGGAAGAGGGAAGGAATTCCTCCTCCATGAGCAGTTTTGGTGAGGCTGTGGCTCATGTAAAGTGTCCTGTTCTTGTGTCCACATCGTTGAAATAACTGTGATGGAAAACTGGAGAACACACAGTAAAAAATTATGGGCTCTAAGGCTGGAAAAGTGTCCTCCAGAGACGAACTAAAAGGGATTTGTTTTATCAATTTATCAAGGGGTGATATTTATTAATATTTACCAATTTATTGGGAGGTGCTTCAAGTGAGATGTGGGAAAATACACAGAGACAGTTCAGAATCCTGGACTGGCTGCACAGCAGAATGAGAAGCAGCAGCATGGTGTTACAATCAGACTAATGAAAAACAAATACAAAGCATTTAATTTCAACATCCATTGGAGGAGAGTTCTGAGAAAAATCCTAAGTCCCCTGAAGGTTTATGAGCTCCAGCTATGTGTTTCCCAGAAGTGAACACTGGATCATGTGCAAGCTGCCAGGCTGGGTGCCAGGGTGATTGGGTAAGGTGATGCCTGGTAGAATGGCCCAGCAAGCCTTTTTGCAGCTCCTAGTCTCTAAACTGCCACTGGGATCTCCCATCCCACGTACCTTCTATTTTATTTTATCTGCTTTAGGTCAATAAGGCACTGTGACAATAGCTCAGAGCGGTTATTTTTAACCCGCTCTTCCACAAATTCCACTTTCTTTACATATTTGCCTTGCAGTCTTATGGCCCCAACAGAGCCTTTTCTACTCTATTCCCTTTTCACAGAAGCTCTGAAGGAAGAAAAGGTCATCATGCAGTACACCATACAGTCATCCACAACGCCAGTGGTCTGTCTGAGTAGTCCTAACCAGCATCAAGGATCTCCTAAGCAGTGAAAACATGTTTGGTTTCCAGGGTGTAAAGTTTGCAGTGCTGGGGAAATTTCACCAGAAAGCATTTCACAATTTTCTGTAAATTACAGGCAAGATCCTCAACTCTGCTAATTTCTTATTCATTGAGACAGTGTTGCTGTTTACCGAATGCCAGTTCACAACGAGGGAGTAGCTTGGTAGTTTCCTGTGACTATAACACAACTCAGAGTTGGCTCTGAAGCCGCTTGCACCAGCCACGGCTTGCTCAATTTAAAGATCCAGGGAACTAGCCCGAGTTGGTGGTCATTAACATTGTTTCTTAGGCATGTGGAAATTATTGTAAGTCGGTCTCGTTACAGAAAATAACCTTATACACGCTGGTAACAGTTTAATTACACCAAGTGAAAGGTTACAAGTGTTTATAATCGTGATACTTAATTTCAAGGACAGAAGCTGGAGCAATAAATTACAGGAACTAGGTAATGAAGTCACCTGGACCGAGCAGCACGAGGACTTGGCGTGGAACAAAGAGTGGCATGGAATTTTTCAGTTCTCTCAGTGCAAAAAAACCATTTGAAACTTGTGTCCTGAATAATGTCTGAATATTTTAGGAGGTGACTCCAGCCCTCTGTGGTTTTATATCTATGGTGAATGATATTGAAGATGAACAAAGAATCTGAGCTGTAATAAAAGCTATCAATCAAAAAAGAATGCTCTGACTTGGAGGTAGGGTTGTGCATGGAAAACCTGAGAATTGTTCCCATTTGAAAACCTGCAGAGGAAATTCTAAAGGTCCATGAAAGGGTCTTTAGTAGCATCTGACAAAGAACAGCAGAGAGGAGGGGAACCTTGCGAAGATTAAAAATCAAGTGTTAGGGGTGACTCCTCAACTGGACAAGCATCTGTGTCCATGTTGTGACACAGGGGGACAGAAAAATAGGTCAAAACAACAACCAAGTATAAGAATGGGCCACCCCATCCAGAATAAAGTCTAGAGATTAAGGTGTTCAAAGGATTTGAAAACTGCAACCTGAGACCTGAAAAAAAAAGCAATGGCTGGCCTACAGATCTAGAGTCCAGAAGAGATGGTGCCACAGGAGAGACTAAAAAAGGCACCTCATTTTCAGTGGAGAAAAGGGATCTGGATGTCTTCGGAAGAAGGAAAATTATAGAATACGCAGGAAGAAGGATAGAAAAGGAATACAGATTTGCTACTATGATTTTTTAGCATACTAATCTAGATTCTCTCTGGATAAAGGAGATGTTCTGGGTTCCTTTACCAGGTTTTCAACATGTTTTTAAACTAATTTCAAATGTGAGTATTAGAGTCAAGAAGATAAGGAATGCAAAGATACAACTTAAAAAGGAAAAAATAATGGGTCATCCTAAGAAAAGAGTCCCTGCACAGTAAAGAAGATATTACTGAAATGCACTGAAGTGGGTTTTAGGACCCACATTCATAAATACTGTCATTAGGGACCTTCCCAATAGGGAAGAACGTGCCAATGAAATGAACTGGGAAACACTGCTGTGCAGCTGAAAATCAAGCTGCTGCAGCAGGGGTGTGAAGACTGCCTGTCATGGAATCTCATGTTCCTGAGTGCTTATGAGCTGCTAATCAGAATTCCTGGTATAAGGTGCTGTAGGAAAACAAAAAAAAGAAGAGTATGCAAACCATCTGATTGTGTGCTTACTGTGAGTGGTTTCACATGTGGCAGGAGAATGATTTTCCATGTAGGTTAAATGTATAATTTAGCATGTGTGCATTCAGAAAAGATTATTTAAAACCTGAAGAGGTGCAGAGGGTAATGAGATCCAGAGTAGAAGGGGCATTTAGTCTCTGACAAGCTAAACTCTTTCAGACTTCAGCCTAAACTTTCAAAACACAGTTTGGGAAGGGATAGAGTTGCTGTGTATAAATACATCAGAAATAAATGCTAGCAAAAGGGCAGCCTTCATATAGGAGCAAATAAATTCTCTTTAAAGGAAAATGCAAAGAAGATTCATAAATGCTGAGGTTTTCTAGTATGGCCAAGAAAACACAGGGCAGGAGGAGGACAACTGCTTTCCGCACGTGGCTTCACCAGATCATGGGGTAGGCCCTGAAACTGATTTTTATAAAGGGGGGATTAAACTCAGTGCCCAGGCAAGCATTGTCAGTCCTTATTTGGACACAGCTATAGGTAAACTCTCATTCTTTTCACTGCAATTATAAAGATTGATGTATTCACTACTAAAGAGAGATCATGGCGCACTTCAGTGCTCTTGGAAGTGCTTGCCAGGTTCAAATCTCCACATTTTTGTCCTGCTGGGACAACACTATAGCTGGTGCTTGCCAGCAGCTGCTGGGGAGGTTGCTTTCCTACCTGGAACATACTGACATAAGGATCCAGAGGCTCCTAGATAGATTTTGCCTGAAGTCAAACTTTAAAGTTTACAGAAGTTTCAATATTTTGAGACTCAAATCTGGAAGCAAGCCTCTTAAAATAAAATTCCACTTCCCATTATTCAAGTTGTTTTTAGCAATAGGCAACAATGAGTGTGCAAATATTATACATTATAATTGCATATAGAAACACTGAAATGTGTATTTTAAACCCATCCCTACTACAGCTGCTAGAATTCATAGTTTTAAAGCAGCTCACACACCTCAGGTTGGCCCAGGTCCAGGAGCTCCCAGGCCAGCTGGTTCCCCTGGCTACCTGTTTCCTACAGTCTGGCTAGAGAGAAGAGCAGAGCAGGACCTAGACTGGGTCTAGGACCCCACAGCACAGATGCTGGGGTTACTCTGAAATTAGGAACCATTACCCTAGACATCCAAGGGAACGCAACCAGCTAATCAACACCCTTGCCTCAAAATATCCCTTGTCACCCTACCCTCAGGCACTGAAAGTTGGTTATTTGCTGGAGACAAGCACTGTGTTGGTGTAGGGCTTGGGCAGCCGACAGCACCAGCGCAACAAATGTACAGATGGGGAGATGAAAGTAAAGATAACTGGGAGGAGATACTTTTTGCAACTTTTGTAATTGCAAAGCAGACTTTCCTCAAAGGAAAGATTGTTGTTTAGATAATTCTACCCAAATCTCAGTAATGAAATACAAACTGCAGGTGCGGGTACCTGGGATTCACCTCAGTGAGTGGCATAGATCAGCCTGATTTTGTTTGGAAATCTTCCAGAGAACTTAACTCTAAACTGTGAATAGGCACAACAGCAGCACTGATAAAGTAGTGTCCACAATTTTTACGTTAAAAGTAACAGACAAAAAGCCCTCAATAAGCTCAGGAATTCACTGGTATAGCCCATGGGAAAGGATTACTAGCACAGTTTTGAATCAGGCCCAGAGTGCCAAAATTCTTTTAGACATCCAAGCCTTTCCTTAGCATGAGTTAATTTTCCTGGGAATTACACCCTTTTCCTGAGAATAAACCCTTTTACAAGCATTTAGAGGTTGTCCCTCCCTACAGCACTGGAGCTAAAACAAGACCAGCCAGTGTTTCCAGAAGTACACCCACTCCATCTCAGCCTGGTGCATCTTGTGCTGCACAGGATTGGAGAAGCTCCCTGGTAGGCCAGTGCTTTGTGCCTCGGGCTGGATCCGTGCTGAGCTGAGCACAA
Source organism: Dicrurus megarhynchus (assembly GCA_013399195.1). Lineage (NCBI taxonomy): Eukaryota > Metazoa > Chordata > Aves > Passeriformes > Dicruridae > Dicrurus > Dicrurus megarhynchus. The sequence goes on along the minus strand of VXAD01006705.1, from coordinate 266,452 downwards.
GTTTGGTGCTGCACATCTCCAGATAGCTCACAGCAAAGAAGGGCACAGAGCTGGGCTGTTTGCAGGGGCCTGGATCCATCTGATCAGATCTCCTCTGACATAATTCCACCAGAAAATCCCAGGGGACAGATTTTGGTGAGGATATAGCACTGGTGTGAAGCTTGCACAGGACAACAAACCCTTTGTGCTCTTCCCTGTGTGGACTGAAAGGCTCATGGAATGTGGCTGTGATCTACAAACCCCAGCACTCCCAGGAGGCACCCTCCAGACCAAGTGGCCTGATGATGGAGTCACCTTTCATTCTAAGTGTCCACAGCTGCCAAGTATCATCTCTACAAAAGAGCTGACAAAGTGTAAGGGATCATAGGTGGAAAGAAGACACGCGCGGTTACAGCGGCTGATATGATATGTTCATCCTCGAAGAGCAATAGAGAGGGAGGACAATGAAACCTAAGAAAGTCAGGGCAGCAAAGAGAATGCAGGGTAATCTCTCTGGAGAAGCAAGCAGAATTGACAGACTCAGGTGTGAGGTGGGAAGTCCATAGGGCTTGTCCTGAAAAAAGGATAGGCTGAGCCTGTCATTCCTCTGCTGTATAAAACTGCCTTCTTCGTCTCCCTCCACAATAAAAGACCACTTAGGTAAACCACAGGAACATCAGCAGGAAAGAGCATTGGAATTACGGTTTATGGTTTGTTTACCCCCCACAGCCCTGTTTTCTTGAGCCTTGACAAATGAATGTCTTCTTATCCAACGGTTCCATTTATCTCGTGTTGGAAGGAACAAGGTGGGTCAGGATAATTGCATTGATCCTACCTGCAGGTCACCCCTGGAGGCACAGTTCTCCGGCGAGGCCAGGAGTGAGGGACCATCTCTGGCCCATGGCAGAACCCCATGGTGTCAGGTAGCCAATGGCCAGCAGTCTCTATTCCCAGCTGCCACCTTTTTGGCACAGATTCCTTCTTCTCAGCAAAAAATCCAGCCCCAGCCAGATCTTCTGTACTGCTTGATGGATCTTGAGCCCTCTTGCAGTGATGGCAAGCCTGTGGATATGGATGTATTCACAAGGCTACGCTGAGCACATTCATCAAGGAAGGTGTTGGGATGACCAGGGACTTGGGCTGGGAAAGAGCTGGGCAAACTGGTTTAGCAGAGGCGTGGAGCCTATGGGGCATGGCGCAGAGCTGGGACTCCGGCAGTGCCACAGAGCAAGGCACAATATCCCATTAACTTGTCCAGTACCTTTTTGTGTGGGCGTAAATCACACGTTGAGGGAAAGGATTTTCCTATTCCCTTCTGCACCACATGAAAAAATAATTCGCTGGTTGCACTCAAACTTCCTGCTGGATGATTTTTTTGGCTGTGCCGTAAATCCGCTATCCCAAGAGAGTAAGTGCTCGCTCCCTGCTCTCCAATACAATACAAGCCAGGGTGCTATGGGCACAGAGTTCACTCCATCAGGCTGGGCAGCCATGCCTGCTTTGCTCCTTCTTTATGTGGAAACCACCCTCAGCCCTCAACAGCCCTGGGGCCCCATGCATGCTGTTTCTGTTCCGACCCCTTTCGTGATGGGAGAAACAAAACCATGGGCAAAAAATGAGAGGAGGTTTCACCCAAGATTTATTCAACATCAGAATGGGGTGGGGTTTTTGGTTTTGTCTTGGTTTTTGTTTCTTTCTTGATAATCCCTGATGCTTACTTCACTTTTTTCTTGGCAAGTGGTGAGCTGACATCACCATGACTCTCTGGTCTCCTCTGTGAGTTTCATTAGCTGATTAAAGCCCACCCTCATGCCATGCATCATCCTTGATTCATCAAATGTGCAGCACTTTTCATCTACCAACACGGATCACAGTCTCTTGTCGAAGTGCCCCGTCACTTTTGGTGCAGGACCTTTGTTCAAAGCTTTTTGGTATCCAGGTACACTGTATACACACACTGAGCAGCACCCTGCCACCTCTGAGGAGCAGGAGAAAGACTTCTGCCCAAAGTGGAGTTGTGGCATCCTCTAGCATCCATGGAAATGCTTTTCTTAACTGTACATCAGTAAGAGGGGACATCCACCACTGAGGAGTCCCTCACCTACCACTGAGGAGAGGGAACAGCCATGGTTGAGGGGTCTGCACCCCATCAGGGTCCTTCACCCGTTGCTGAGGAGAGCGGACACCCACCACTGAGAGGCCCTTGCCCTCCCAACACCGTTACTGAGGAGAGAGGACAGCCAGTACTGAAGGGTTCTTCACCCGTCTCTGAGGAGAGAGGACACCCGTGATGGAGGGCTTCCTCACCCACCACTGAGGAGAGGGGACAGTCATGGCTTAGGGGTGGCAACCCCGTTGCTGGAGAGAGGGGACACCCACTGCTGAGGAGAGTGGAAACCTTTTGGCTGACAGATCCCAAACTCATCACTGAGGAGAAGGGATACCCGCTGCTGAGTGATCCCAACCACAACAGTGAGGAGAGGGGACACCCACTGCTGAGGGGTCTTTCACCCGCTGCTGGGGAGAGGGACGCTCACCTTTGAGGGCTCCTTGACCCATCACTGAGGAGAGGGGACACCCATGGCTGAAGGGACTGAGGAGCCGACTGGGCTCCCCCGCCCCCGGCAGGGGACTGGGGAAGGGTAGGGACACCCCCGGGGGGAGTCCCGGGTTCGAGTCCCGCGTCGGGCGGCTCACCTGGCCGGACCGTGCGGCGGCAGACTTTGGCTCCAGCCCCTATAAAAGGTAACGGAGGCGTGAGTCAGAGCCGCCGCCTCCTCCCCGCCCGCTCTCACTTACGTGCGGCCGGGCGGGAGGGCAGGCACGGAGCCGCCGTCCCGCACCCGAGCACTTGCCGGAGATGAACCGCGCCGCGCTGCGGGTCTCGCTCCTACTCCCGCTCCTGCTCCTGCCCTCTGTGGGCCGTGCCGGCTCCGACAGCGAGAGCGACCAGGAACACGGCGGTGAAGAGCCCCCGCATTCCCCGGGGAAAGGTGAGCAGGGGTCCCTCGGTGCGCGGGGCTCCACGAGGCGTGGGGCACCCCGCTGCTGCCTTTGGGGTGCCCGTGCACGAGGCGCTTCGGAGCTTAGTTTGGGATGGCCGGTGCCTGAGCACCCTGACGCGTGCAGCACCCCGATACTGAGTTTGGGGTCTCTGATACATGGAGTACCTTGATGTACAGGGTTCCTCTCTTGCCGGGTTGAGAATCCTTGATGAGTGGAGCGCCACAGTGCAAGGGGTGCTGGATTTGGGATGTCTGATGCTTTGTGGAGAGGTGTCCCCAATGTAGGGGAGTTCTCCCCTTGCTTGGTTTGGGGGCGGGGGGGGGCTGCTGTACCTCCTACTGCACCCTTGTTAGGGCTCCAGGTGCGCCCCAGGGGGAAATGCCCCTATGGAGATGTGTTCCCCCAGCATCGCCCAGCTGCGGGCGCTGCACCCCCCAGCACGTTCCTGCCTTTGTCCCTGCTCCCGCCAACTCCCGTGCGGCTCGACTGGCCCGACCCCTGCCCAGGGGCTGGGCCCTCGCTTTGTCCGCAGCCCTTTTCCCTCACTGAGTCCCGCTTGCATCAGACTGAGGGGCTCAGGACTTACTGAGATGGGGGTACAAGGGTTGTGCACCAAGCAGTCCCTGCTTGCTCCCGCGGACCGCCCGGAGTTTCCAACCCTGCACCCCGGCGTGGCGAACGATGGCCGGTCCCCTTTACCCTGCAGCGTGTCGGCTGGGCTGCCCTGCATCCACCTGGTCCCCCCGCGGCCCGCCAAGAACGAGTCTGGCCCTGCTGCAGAGTTGGAGGGGGGCTGCTCCACTGCTGACGATGGGGGACGGGGGACGTGACAGAACGCAGGACCGCAGGCTTGTGTGCCCCTCCTCCTCTCCGTGAGATGTCTTGCTGGTGGTATGGGGGCTTTCAGAGTTAGAGGTTCGGGGGGAAAGTCCTGGGTCTTTGGTCTTGGTCCCTTTTCTGATTGGAGGCTACGGCACCGCCAGGACTCTGCAGGGATTTTGGGGGAGTGCTGTGGATTTGCCTGCCTGGGGATGAGTGCTGCACTGGAACGTTGCTGTTCCTGGCTATGCACCTTGTCCCCTCTTTGCCCACAGGTTTGTTTCCTGGGCTCAGCCTCATAGCGTGTCCTTGGTTTTGCCTCTGGTAAGGAGCTGTCCTGACCTGTGCCAGGACAGCTGCCCTGTGGTAAGGACCGGGAATAGTTTGGTGCCAGGAGCTGCTTTTGTTATTGCAATGAATCACTTTTCTTACCACTCTTGCCAGGCTGAGCACCGGACAGAGATGGGGATGCAGACGGTTCTTGCCACAGAGATTAAGTAACCCAGGCCACAGGGTGGGAGGGTGTCGGGTGTCCAGCATACTGGAGTGCTGCACTGGCCAAGGGGCTGGACACCATGTGAGGTTTGGGATAGAGGGGTGGGAAGACTGGGAAAAGGGGAAAGGAGGTGGCCAGGAGGTGGGTAGGGAACAGGCAAGTTAGCCCGTGCTATACCAGTGTTAGAGGCTGAAGGTAAGGTCTGGATGGAATCCCATGGGAAGCAGGTCGTGGCTGGAACCCTCCAAGGCTCCTGCCAGGTGCCAAGAGCTGCGTGCCTCGGCACTTCTGCTGGGTGATGAGCTGGTTCCCTCTTCCTCGAGGCTTGTGCATGAGGTAGGGCTGGTGGCCCCCCAGCCCTGGGCACTCAGCACATGCTCAGGGATTTGCCATGAGGTTGCTCCCTGAGAAGACTCTGCTTGCCCAGAGACCTGAGTCCTGTGCTAAGTGTGTCTTTGGGAGACAGTAACTCCCTCTCCCTATTTCCTCTCCCTCCTATTCAGATGTGTCTTGCTCTCAGTGTCCCCTTCTTGGTCATTCCCCAATGTCCTTTTCTTCCAGGAGAACCTATTTTTCTTGCTTAATACTCCCTATTCATCTCTCTCCCCAGCTCCAAGCACTGATCTGTCCTCTGGGATTTCCCCATTTTTATCCCTTTTGTTGGGATGGCCCTTTTTCTGAAGCGCTCTGGTTATTTCCTGTTTCCCCCAGCACCTACTGGGGCAGCTGGATTCAGAAGGAGCAGGAGCGTGCCTTGGAGTAAATCCTGCCCTATGTTTTCCTCTACCCAAACCCTTGCCCCTCTCGGGGGGAGCTGGTACAGTCTTGGGCTCCACAGCCCTAAGAGTGCTCCCCCAGGAGAACAAAGAACAATCCCTGCAGTGACCTGTGCTACCAGTGGCAGATTAAAAGCTGATCCCAAAGGCTTGCAGTGGGTCAGAGTTTATAAACACAAAGGGGCTTTAATGCAGGCAGGCTTGGGAGGGATCAGTGTCCCTATGGGCAACACATGTGGTGGTGTCCTGGGCTGAAAGTACATGGATGCTGCTGCACGGGGGTGTGTCTGGAGGGAGAAACCAGGGAGGAAGTGGGGCTGGGACGCCACAGCCCTCCCATAAACCTGCTTCCTGTGGGGCTTGGCAGAAGGATGCTCAGGTTAGGCACCTCCCTGTCCAGACCCTCTGCCTGTGCCATGTTTGCCACAGGCTGGAGAGCTGGCTTTGGGCAGCGTGAGCACAGTCCAGGTACCATGATCAGGTTATTGCTTTCAAGGGATGTGGTGTTTGGATGTGTTTTGTAGGCTGGGACCCAGCTGCTGTGGCTGGTCCCTACTCTGGGACCTGCACTCTGTGCATCTCTGTATGTCCTGGTACCTCCTGGCTTACTGACCCTTGGGAATAACACCCCACTTACCCTCTTTTCTGGGCCATGAGCTCCACTGATCCCTCCAAAGCCTGGGACTGATCCATAGACAGGGCACAGAAAGGTGGTCCTGGTCTGGCATCTGCCAGCTGAACTCATCCCACAGGGCTTTGACCCTGGTATAGCTCAGGATTGAGTCCCAGTGGGAAGAGGAGGCTCTGGCAGGATGCCAGCACTGCCCATGGCTGAGCACAGGGCATCGTGTGCCTGGCCAGTAGGAGAGCAGGATAGAAGAGCTAGAAGTGAGCCCGCTGTCCTGCCTGCCACACAAGAGCCATCCAACTTCGGAGCTCAAGGCAAGCAGGCAGCAGCAGTGGCCGTGTTGCTGTCAGGCAGCATGCACGCTGTGAACAGCACATGTGTTTCGGGGTTGTCAGGTGCCCTGCAGCAGCCTCAGACTGCACAGACCCTAAAATACGAAAAACTCAGGATGGGAGGTGCAGACCTATAGTGCAAACCCTCTGATCTCCTTCCTTATTGCCTGGCTCTGCTGAGGGTTGCCTCCTGGTCTGTGCAAATGATCCTGGGTCCTTTGGGTGCACAGTCCATCCCTGTGTGCCCTTGGTGAGGTCTCCTGGGAGCAGCTTGCTGCATCAGTGCCTTTCCTATGTGTGATTCACAGCATCCAGTGGTTGAGCTGGCTCCTCATGCTGCCAAAAGCTGCTCTTACCCTTCCTCCCCAGCTGCAGGACATGCGGAGCAGCACGCTGGTAATGGCAGCGTCTGCCTGAACTCGGCAGGAAAGTGTTGTTGGATGGTGTTGGATGTCAAGGAGGGGAGGGAGCTGGCACTTGCAGCAAAGCCTGTATCCCAGAATGGGAGGGCTGAGTGGGAGCAAGGAACAGCGGGAGAAAGCACAAAGGGAGGGCGGAAAGGGGGGAAACTCGTGGGAAACTTGGCTGGATCGCGGGCTGCTGGGGAGAGGCGGGCGGCAGGCAGTACTCAGGTGAACCGGGGGGCTCTGCGCGGCTGAGCACGGAGGCGTTCTCGCCTGCAAGGGTAGGCAGCTCCTGTCAGCACCCTAATGTGTTTTCCTGCTGGAACCCCTGCAAGGAACCCTCTTCTTGCACGTTATCTCCCGGTGTGCGTATCGCATCACCAAGGCTGTTTCCCCCCACGTTTTTGGGAGCGTTTTACAGTCCCCGCCGGGGCAGTGGGTGCTCAGAGGTAAGGCAGGGCATGCAAAGAGCTGCAGCAACCGCTGCCGGGGTGCAGCCGCGTCTTTTGTGGTGAGTGGCAGCAGTTCAGCAGAAGGGAGACCTGGCATCACACAGCTTTCCGAAGGAGAAGACGTGCTCCGGCGGGAAGTGTGGGAGGCAGACTGAATTATGCAAATCAACACTTGGGCAGGGCAGTGGGTTAATGTTCATGGTTGCGAGGTTGCAAAGGCCCCCGGGTGGAAGGGATCGGAGCAGTTAGTGCAGGGCTCCTCCGAGCCGTGCCGAGGCAGGGGCTGATGCTGAGAGCCTGACCCAGCGCCCGGGCTGGGCTCGCCTCGGCGCTCTCCTGCAGCGCTCGGTGCGTGTGCCACGGGGGCCCAACCCTGCGGCTGCGCCCGAGGGATGCCTGCCCGTGAGGACGGCCTGGCTTTGCCATCACTGCCCCCAGATCCACGGGGTGGGAAAACACACCCAAGGGGGCTTCAGTGGATGGATAAGAGCTCATGGAACCTTTTGGTTTTGATGCCAAGACGTCCCTGGGGAAGTCTGTTGTGTTGAGGTGGATTTAACTGGTTCCTGAGTGCAGCTGCAGCCGGCAGGGTGTCCAAAGCTGCTGAGCTGAGCTGGCAGGAGGCTGCAAGGAGGGTCCAGAGCCCCCTCAGTTGTGGGGATAGATGTGTGCTGGGAGATGTGGGAACCTGAGGTAATTGGCACAGTGCTGACACAGCAGGGCAGGTGTCAGCACGGGGCTATTGCTCAATCGGTGATACGATGCTTGAGCTGCTTTCTGTCAAGGCAGAGTCCCTGGAGGTGAGCAAAAAGTGGGGTGTTAGGGCAGGCTGTGCCAGTTGAGGCATGTGCAGTGAACCGAGGTGCCGTGTGCCAGCCCTGGGGTGCTGCGCCTCACCTGTGCCAGGACTGCCCCAAAGTGAGTGTTTCTCTGTGCAGAGAGTGCCCAAAGGGGTAGGAGAGTGGGAGCAGGGTGGGAAGAGATATATGGTGTTTCCAGAGGAGGGTCTATGTCCTCTCAATTTTGATGCACAGTCAGTGTCTGGGTAGCAGGAATCCTTTGTGTGAGCAAGGTGGGCAGGATAAATGAATCCCAGCTTGCTGTAGCACAGCTGGGTGCATTCCTGGGCAGTACCACGCAAGCAGACATGGAGAGGCCGCTGCAGTCTGTCCTGGGGCATGCAGCTGTGGCTTGGCCAGTCCTCTGCTTGCTGCTCCATCTTCCTTTGCCTTTGGGAATACCCAAAGAGATCCCTGAGCATTGCTCCTGAGCATCAGTAATGCAACAGAGGTGAGTCACCAGTCATGCTGGAGGAAGCCCTGAGATCTGTTCCCATCTCCTCAACACACTGTGCCCCTAAACACCCTCCAGCCCTTCCCAGCCCAGTTTGGCTGTGGTCATCCACTCTCCTGAGCAGCAGATCCTCCAAGACCCCCAGCAGTGCCCATGCCTGGATCCTCACTGAGTGGAGGGCAGGATCCTGCTGAGCTTGGGGCCTTGCATGGGACATCTGGGCCTGGGAAAGCTTGCCTCTTCCTTTCTCACCCCTGAGCTGGAATCCACTCCTATTAATAGCGAGTGGGTGTCGATAGCTCTTGTCAGCAGCAGGGATCGGAGCCGGAGCAGCTCCTGCTGAGACCCTCCAGGATCCTGGCGAGGCTGGCAGGCAGATGGTTCCACCAAGGAACAGAGATGATATTGGGGCTCAACTGTACCTCTTAAATGCACGTCCATGTCATTGCTGCTGTGTGAATGCCCCCCTTTGCCCCAAACCTGTCCCAGTCTGGCACTCTCTGTTCCTGCACTCGTGGTTTGGGAAGTGCCAACAGCCTGTCTGCAGTGACAAGCTTGCTGGTAAGGACAAGTCAGGAGGAGCCCATGAATTACATGTTTGCCAGTCAGAGCAGGCACATGATCCTTTTGTGCCATGTTTCCCTGCTTGGGGCAATGTGAGCCCCACATCCCTTTGTCTGCACCTGGTTGTTTAGAAGGGCTGGTGATAGCCAAGGCGTTTGGCCGGGGGCATCAGAGAAGAGGTTCTGGCGCACTTCTAAGGCTAGCTCCAGTTATGTGCCAGGAATCCGGGCATTGCTGACAGCTCTGGAGGAAAGTGGCAGTGTGAGGGCCAGCCTGCTGAGTACTGGGTACTCTCAGGACCTTCCCAGGAGGGCTTTGTCCCCTCTAGATCTGCACAGTGGGCACATCACCAGCTGTGGGAAACTCAGGTCACATCTTGCCCTGCTGTGATCACTGTGTGACCCATGGGTGACACAAGAAGTGCAGAGGCCCTGGCATAGGATCCCCCATCCTCCCTCCTGCTTTTCCTAAGGAAAGGGTTTTGCATGATAGGACCTTATGCAGCTCTGTGTGGGCTTTTGGGTGGTCATATGAGTTACAACTGGGGACAGGAGCTGAGCATTTGGCCTGGCACATTTTCCTGTGAAAGCCCATCCCCACCACAGGGGCACTCGCTGATGTAAAGAGAAGGTTTTGATGCTCGTTTTCTTCCTCTGCTCTCAGTCCCAGGGCAGCTTTCCCAGGTGGGAGGAGGGTGTCTGCATGGTGCAGTGCATCTTGCTGCCCAAACTCCTCGTGGAGTGTGGGAGCTGCACTTGTGAAGTGCCTTGTCTTGGGGCAGTGGGAGGTTTTGGCTGCTCTGGAGCAGCTGCTGGTACAGCTGCTCGGTGATGGAAGCCAATATCTCTGATTTTTCCTTTTTAAGGGTAATGACAAAATGTCAGCCCTGGGGTTTTCCCTCTGACCTACAACTGCAGGGGACCTGGCCGTGCTCTGAGGAGGCAGTACCGTCTGGGAACATGCCCTTTGCTGGGACAGAGGGAGGAGTGGGAAAGCAAAGGCAGGGAGGGGGATGGATGGAAGGCAGTGGGAGCACAGAGACCTGCTGCCTGGCAGAGGTGTGTTTGCTGACAACCTTTCCCTTCCATTCATGTGGTTTTTTCTTTTCTTTTTTTTCCAAGGCCACAGCCACTGGAGCTATGAAGGTAAATACCCTGCAGTTACTTCTGCTTTTTTCCTACTACCCAGCAGATCCTGGGCCTGAGCCAGTGGTGGTTAATGATTACAGGGCTTCTGTGCACACTCCACGACTCACCCTTCCCTCCTGCCTGACCCTGACACAGTGCCTGCACTCAGGCATGGATGGGCTGAAGAGCCAGGTGCGCTGCTCTGATTTCACCAGGAAGCAGCAGCTCCAATGAGGGCTTTCCCAGCCCCTTGGATGTGGGGGGATGCCCCTCAGGGAAGGGCTCCTCCCTGAATGAGAGCTCCCCTGACCCTGTGCCAAGTGGGGGAAAGGGCTGCTCTCCCCGGGCTGGACTTGCAGTCCGTGCTGGGACTTTGACCAGCCCAGGGATTAGCTTGTCTTCACCTCTGCCCTCTGTCACCCTCCCTCCCCATCCTGCCTGGCCCTGCCTTCCCATCAAGGCTTGGGGGGCTTCTCCACAGCACCCATGATGGGCATCACCACAGTGCTGTGACAGATGCACCCCTCACCCTACTGCACCATCACTCTGGCGTTTGGCTCAGCTGCTAAAGCCCAGGTCCATATTTAAAGGGGTCCTGTGAGGGGCTGGCCTGGGGACAAGCCTGGGTTTGCACTGGCCCATGACATGCTAGAAGCAGCCCTCTGCAGTGCAAAGGGAGGTCTTTGGGGCATCAGCCATGCTTTTCCCAGCTGTGGCACTGTCCATTTCAGTGGCCAACTGAGCCATGTGAGCTGGCCCTTTGCCACAGAACCCAGGAACATTGTGGTACCTTGCTCAAGCAGCAGTGGGGGTGATACCTGCCAGAGGCCAGGCTGTGCAAGGCAGCAAGTGCGTGATGAGCTGCAGGGCAGCAGCTGCTCAGCTTGCCAAATCCACTTGTAAATGATCTTCTTGCACTCTTCCTAAACACCCCAAAAATAGACTTTCCTGGCAGCTCACCATGCTCTGAGACCTTTCCTGATCCAGCTGCATTCGGTCACATGTTGGCATAAAGCTGCTCCCAAGCTAACTTCATGGAAGCTAAACTTATGTGCATGGCTAATTCCCTGGCCAGTGCCTGTCCCCTTCCCCAGTACCCCCAAACCTTCTTTCTGGAGGTGTCCTCAGCCTGGTGCCCTAACTGACAGTCCCTCCCTTCCTTCTTGCGCCAGACCTGAAGCACTGGAGTACGGACTACTCGGACTGCGGGGGCACCAAGCAGTCACCCATCAATGTTGACACAGCTCAGGCCACCTTCAGCCCTGACCTGCGGCCGATCCAGCTCTCTGGCTACAGCCTGCCTGCTAACAAGCAGCTCAAGCTGAAGAACAATGGGCACACAGGTAGGGGCAAAGACACCTGTAGAGGCTGGAGCACAAACAGAGGACACTCAGACTCTCCCAGCAGGACCAGGCTTCTCTGATGCCCTTCCCCTGGGCTCTGGGAAGGAAATTTTCTTGCAGGCTGCAGTCCTGTTGCCTTCTAGGCCAGAACTGAAGCCACAGGCTGTAAAAATTTTACAGGTCCTTGTGTTTTCTTGGACAAGGTGAGAAGCCCCAAGATGTCAAGAGCCTTTGGGAGCTGGCTTCAGAAATTTGTTAACTCCACATTCTCTTTAAAAATGTGTCTTGGTATTTCTGATACAGGTTTTCAGACACTGGTTCCTCCCCTGCATTTCACTGTCAAAGGATTCAACAGTCTCTGGATGTGACTTAACCTTTAAGCTACCCTATATCTGCCTTTTAGGGCACAGCTTTGACCGCCTTACTTTGTTTGTACTTAAGGATTCTATCTCAAGATCTTAAAAAAATTTTATAGGTCTTTTGTTTCCCTTCTCCAATATCAGAATGGTTTTTGTAAAATTCTGGACATAACTTATTCATGTTATTTTAGTATCAGCCTCAGTATGCCAGATATGGAGGAAAACCACATCTTTCCAGAACTGAGGATGGTTGGACCTGGTTGCTACCAGCTTTTTCTTGGAGGAAGCAGAATGTTTTGTGCACACTGGTGTCTGCCAGTCCCCAAGCTAAGAAAAGGTTATGGAGAAAGGGACTTAAGAACTTGCTGACGGTGTGATAAGGTACCTCCTTGCCCTGGTAGCCAACGAGATGAAGCTGACCTGTGTATACAGCAAACTTGACAGGTCAGACTTGCTGTGTATGGTCAGATCAGCCGCATGGTGCATGCACAGAGCTCTATATTGTGGCCTCCTGCCCTAATGTGTCTGCAGAGTTAAACTAGTTGAGCTCAGTAGTTGCTATTTTAGACACCCTGGCATCTGGGGTTGCTTGATGTTTAGGAAAGCAGTGAGAGCATTTTCACTGGGAAGGGGGGAAGTACTTTCTCACATGCTTTTAAGATGCCTTTTTTTGTTGTGGCAGCCACTGGTCTGCTTTATGAAGATCCATAAATAAATAAAAAGTTGCAAGTCCAGTAAGATATTTGTACAGTTACTCATTTTGTTAGCAAGGTATATATACTATATAAGCATTTTTTGAGGGCCTGAAAATGACTCAGGTAGTTAGGAGAAGGGAAACAATGGTTTAGCTATACAAAAGAAGTGTAAAAGCAGATAAATTCATAGGGAGGGAACAGTTTCTTACTTCCTGTATTTGAGTTTTCTATCTCTGAACCCAGTGGCAAGGAAGTCGAGATGGCCAATGACTCATCACAGCCCTGTTACGTGGTTAATCCCGAATCTGTGCCCTAGCTCGGTGATGTTACTAAGGGGCACCTCATCTAAAAAGGAGAAAGGGAAAGGACTTACATTAAAAATTAGGAAAAGGTGCTTAAAAGGATAGGACAGCCTTTCTCAGGGTCGAGGGACACTCCTGATATTTTTGCCACATGTCCAGGTAACTCAGTTTTAGATTTGCCACATTGCTGCCTAAGTCCAAAATAGCTGGATAAACCACATTAGAGTAAAAAAAAAACAACGCATGAATTTATGGTATCCAAAGAAGCAAAAATTTTAGCTCTAAGTGCTTTCAAAATATTTAATGCTTCCGTGCCACTAGCTCCAGTGCTGTCATACACTTACAGGCTGCTTTATTTGAAAGGTCCCAGCTCGCCAAGAGTTGCAGCTCTCTGTCCAACTGCCCTGGTCTCATAGATATCCACCACTCTGCCAGTATCTTTCTCTGTGAATTTTGTCCATGGTCTCTTTATATTATTCTCACTTACTGAATAAATTGTTGGATAACATTTGGCTTGGAGCTGGCCCCGGGAGCCTTTGCAGAGGGGCTCTTCACTTTCCAGCATTTTCGCAGCAGCTATTTTTGAAGCTGATGTATTTACTGTAGTATCCTACAACCTTGAGTCAAAAGTTGAACCCTGACACATTGGCAGGCTTGCCCACAGCCTCATGACACATGGAAAGCAAGGTTTTCTGTTACGACCAATTTTTTTTTCAACCAGTGACTGTTTCCCTTGAGACATCTCCTTTGCGTACCTGTGGAACGGGCTGGGTTTTATGTTGTATTACTGCCCTCTTCCTTCTGCCTCCACAGTTGTCCTTGAGCTGCCCGAGTCCCTGGCCCTCACTGGTGGCTATGCCCAGCAGTATCGAGCTGTGCAGCTGCACCTGCACTGGGGCTCCCCGTTGGGACCTGGCTCAGAGCACACTGTCAATGGGCGACGCTTTCCTGCCGAGGTAAGGAGCCCTCATGGTGCTGTGATGGATGCATCTCTTCCCCCATGGTGCTGGGCAGGGAAGGAGCTGGAATGCTGTCATGCTTCTCGCCCATGGCTCTGGTTGTCATTGGATGTAGGCTGTAACCCATGGCCAGGATCCTGGGCAGCTCTGCAGCGGTGGTGTTCAGTGTAGGAGGCCACATTTTGGTGCTGAGCCAGACTCGTGCTGAAGCCTGGTCCTGGGCTGATGGAGCAGGAGCTGTGGCAGTCCCCAGGCTGTGGAATCCAGCTTCCCTGGCGGCTGTGAGCCTGCTTTGGGAGCTACAGGGACTGTTTACTCTGTACACACTGTCCTCTTGCTCTGCCAGCTCCCATCTCGTTTTATCCCTCCTTCTCTAGCTGCTGTCATCAAACTGAGCCTGGCTCTGCAGTATGAGCCCCTGGTATGCAGGACAGAGTGCTGGTTTGCTGTTCCTGACCAGGGAAGTTCCTGCAGGCGGACCTTTATGCTGGCTGCTTTGCAGCAGCAGATTTTCTTGGTCCCACCAGCATTTTCCCTTCCCTGCAGGGGTACTTATCACATCTGCATGTCTCTCACAGCCCTTGCATCAGCAGGCTGTAGCCCTGTGGGAGTGAGCATCTCCCAGTGGTGCCCATCCAGCACTGGGATTGTATGTTTCCCTTCCAGATCCACGTGGTCCACTACAACACCAAGTATGACAGCTTTACAGAGGCAATGGTCCACCCAGATGGCCTGGCTGTCCTGGGAGCCTTTCTGGAGGTGAGTTCCATGGATCAGCCGGGGGAGGATGGGACTAGGGCAGGCAGAGTTGGACACAGTTTTGGGGACTGGCAGAGATGCAAAAGCACCTTGGAAGAAGGGGAGAGGAAGGGCAGAGCAGCCCTAATAAGAATGAAGGGGTCACAGGGATAGGGTGCCTCTCTCAAGGGGTGATACCTCTTTGCTGGCACTGCCATCACTGTCTTGTCTCCTTTTGGCCCCTGTCCTTGCCATTACCACGGTGTTTCTCTGTTGCAGGTTGGGCATGGGGAGAACCCATACTACCATGAGATACTAAAGCATCTGCTCGAAATCCAAGAAGTGGGTAAGGCCCTCTCCCACCTAGTGCTTTGTCTCAGGGGCTGCAGCCCCACAGAGAAGCCTGCTGCTCGGCAGAGCAAGGCTGCAGCAGGCAGCCCACCTGCTTTCCCCTGCCTCCCGGGCAAACCAACTGCTCTTCCTCCAGTGGCTGCAGTGGCACATACAGTACCAGATTGCCCATGATCTTCATGCTGTTGTTCTCCAAGGAATTTGTACCTGTCTCACTCCCATTATGTTTTCTCTCCCAGGACAGGAAACGTTGGTGCCCGGATTCAATATTGCAGGTCTGCTGCCTGCCAACCTGAAACTCTACTTCCACTATAATGGCTCTCTGACCACCCCTCCCTGCTACCAGACAGTCAAATGGACAATCTTCAACCAGACCATGCTGCTCTCTCATCACCAGGTCTGTGAGGGCAACGAGCTCCGCACTGGGTCTTTCCCAGCCTGTCCCTGTAAGCTGGTGCAGGTGCCCTGTGCCAGTGCTCTGCAGCTCATCTGGCTCCCAAAGGCAGGATGATGCTATTCTGTTCACACTGTTCTCCTTCCAGATGTCAATGCTGGTTTCAAGCCTGAGAACCGATGATGACAAGCTTTTGCAGAACAACTACCGGCCAGTGCAGAACATGCACGGGCGACAGGTGCTGGCGAGTTTCCAGACCACCCCTTCGGTGAAGCACGCTCCTGGTAAGGAGTGTGTGAGTGTGCTCAGGCTGCTCCCAGCTGCAGGGATGCGGTGATGGGGCGAGCAGCAGGAGTCAGTGCTTTGTGTCTCTTACAGAAACACGGTATTTGCATGGGTTAGAGGTGCCCGGCAAGTGATGTGTGGCAGCACTGGTCTTAGAGTCCTGCTGTCTCCCATTTCTGCACTTCTTCCACACTGCCTGGGGAAGATTGGTTTCTAGAAACTTATTTTGTCCTTAGTCTTGCAGACATAACAGTAGCAGGACTAGGGGATGCATGGTCAAGAGCAAACTGGCAGGTCCTAGCACTCCAGCTAGCTACTTCAATCCCAAATGCATTATACAAATTCAGTAGGAGCTGCCAGAGGGACAAGCCTGCAGTGAACGCCCCCTCCTCCAAATCCTGCAGGAAGGGCAGTGCTGGGGACCCCTCCTGAAGGCTGTGGTCCGCTAGTAGGGCCTCACAGCTGTCCTGGCCAGGCACACAGTGCCCTGCCTGAGAGATCCCTGTCTGCCCACCCTTTATTTCTCCTTGAAGGCCTTTCTTGCCTTGGTGATTTCCAGGCATGAGTAGTAATCACTATCAATCCTCAGGTGTGACTATCGCTCTGCATCACTGAATTTTTGCCCTTTGCTGCTCCCCGAGGTCACTGGGGTTTTTCTGTTCAACAATCCTGTTCCTTTTCTGTTCTGATGGCATTTCCTACACCTTTTGTGAAGGTGACTAATGGGAACAGCACAGGGTTGGTCCCAGGCCTCTGGGCAATGCCTCGATAACCACACAGTGTGGTGCAAGGCACTTCCCTCACCATCCCACCTACAGCCTGCTTGCTAATGGCTTTAGGCTTTTAATCACTGTGGTCTTCAGCCTGGCTAGCACTTTCCCATGTGGCACTGCATCAAATGCTCCACTGAAGCTGGGAGAGATAAAATCTACCGCATTTTCTTTGTCTAGAATATCACTTATCAAAGAAGGATATCGGGTTAGGCTGGCATGCTCTATCTTTGGTAAACCTGTTAGATACTTAATCATATTTTCCATTTACCTCCAAGCCTTTCTTTTACTACTTTCTTGCAGAAGCTGTTCCAAAGCCTCCCAGTGCTGGGGCAAGGGGGGAGTTGCCCAGACCTACTTTTTTTTCTTTTTCTTTTCATTTTTTTGCCATTTCTCTACAAAACTCCCCACTGTAACAAAGCCACAAATCTCTTGTTCCTGAAGTGCCAGGAGAATGCCTGGATGAGGTCACTGGTCCCCTGCCGTGTGTGCACAGGATTGTTGGGGGTTTCTCCCCACGTCAGTGCTGACTGCCTGCTTTAGCCCTGGGGCTGCTGAGCACTGAGATGGGGTGCTGTGGGGTCACATCTTGTTTTGCTTGTAGCTGCACCTTCTGTGCCCACGCTTATTCATCTTTTTCCCAGTCACCCCCAGTTTGGGATAACCGCTCCTACCCTTGGCTGCCAGGTGGAGGTGGCAGCTTTCCTGCAGCAGCCATGTAGCTGGATAG
The DNA here is from genome assembly GCA_013399195.1 of Dicrurus megarhynchus. Taxonomy (NCBI): domain Eukaryota; kingdom Metazoa; phylum Chordata; class Aves; order Passeriformes; family Dicruridae; genus Dicrurus; species Dicrurus megarhynchus. Next base: position 249,650 of record VXAD01006705.1, on the reverse strand, counting down.
AGCCCACAGATAGCGCCACTCTGTGCACAACACCCGAGCCGTGTACAGATGATAATGCAGCTCTTTAAAAGCCATGCTTTTATGCTGGGTAAACATTTGTCCAGCACAGCTCCCTCCCAGCATGTAGGGCCACCAAGCTATCCCCATGCCAGGTGCCCTACCTGTAGTGTAGGGCACCTCCTACACTACACTACTTGCCTCCTCCCTGGGAGCTGCTGACCATTTCACTCCAGGCAGCTGTTCCCACAGTTTCTGCCTGCTGGGCTCATCCCATGTGCCTCTCTGGGGTCTCCTGTGGGGTCCAGTGCAGTCATGGGGTGCTGCAGTGCTCAGCACCCTGCCTGCTTCCTAGGCTGTGGCAGGAGCAGTGAGGAGAGTTTCTGGCTGGTCTCAGCAAGGCTCAGGTGTGGGCTGTGGTTCAGGGATCCCTTTTTCTCCCTTTTCCTCATGCTTCTGCCAGAGTGTCAGGGCTGGACTTCCTGCAGCAAGATGCTGTGAGCTGCTGGGGATGTGGCAGGCAGCTCTCCCCTGCTCATGGGTGATGGGGAGCCTTGAGGGGAGCCCTACTTTGGAAGTGGGGCCTGAAGGCCTGCAGGCTTGAGACTTCCCTCTCCAAACACTTCAAAGGCAACTTCCTGACTGTGTTGTCTCTCATTACAGGTAGTGATGATTCAGCAACAGCAGGTAGGTGAGGTTCTGGCACGAAGGAGGGGAAGGAGGGCAGGGGATGTACCTGCCTGGGAACTGGGGTCCTGTGGAAGCCATGTGCTCTGGGAGCAGGCAGCCACAGTGGGTTTGTAGGGCTGCTCTGGCATCCATGCTGCTGGTTCTCATCCTCCGGTCTTTGTCTCCTTTGCAGAAGGACACTCTAGCTCATTTCATGCAGGTAAGTGTGCTCAGCCAAGGCTGCTTCTGTGTGTCCCCTCTGCCCCCAGGCTACCAGCCTGCTCCTTGCCTCCTCTTACTCAGCCAGAAGTCGCAGGGAACCATCCCCAGAGTAACACACCTGTGCTTGCCTTGCAGGAGACGTGCTGGCCGTGCTCTTCGGGGTGCTCTTTGCTGTCACAGCACTGGCCTTCCTGCTGTACATCTACAAGCACCGCAGCCAGAACGCACGGTGAGCAAGGAGAGATGCAGGACAGGGCTTGGAGGCAGAAGGGTCCAGGGCATGAGAATGGGGTTTAATGGTAGTTTCAGGCAACAAGACCCCGTGCCTGGTCTAACACTCCCCCCTTCTTTCTTTCCCCACCAGGCTGGACTCGCCGACCAAATCCAAGGTCATCTACACGGCAGCCAGCACCGAGAACACCGCATAAACTCCACACCTCTGTGGCAGTCCCAGCCCCACAGGCTCAGCCTGCCACCTCACCTCCCCTCACTCCCATCCCAGGTCAAGGAAGAGCAGTGCTCCAGCATCCCTTGGCTGCACGGGCTGCCCACATGCACTGTTTGTCTAGGGGCAGCATTTGGCCCCAACAGATATTTTTGTTATAAAAAAGGTAAAAACTATTAAAAAAAAAAAAGTAAAACCCTCCCATGGTACCAGCTGTCTCTGCTGTCTTTGTGAGAAGCCGTGGGGCAAGAAAGAGCACCCTGGTGCAGCTGGACCCACAGTGGAAAGGGGCGTGCAGGGACCCCTTCCCAAACGGCAAAGACAGCATCAGCCTCTGTGCACTGGGCAGAGCTCCAGAGTAAGCAGCAAAAGGCTTCTTGTACAGCCCAGCCCTGCCCTCCATCACTCTGGGACTTCTTCCTCCTCTTATTTGTGCAAAGCATTGGAAAAACATAGCTGCGGCTTGGTAGGACTGAAGAAGGGCAGAGCTGAAGGTGGCAGCCACCGCTCGCTTGCTGGCCAGCCCCCACCCAGTTCACCCCTGGCTTTATCATAGCTAGATTAGCCAGAACAACCCTAGATCCGTGGCTACCTCCCACCTTTCATGGTGGCTCCTGTGGAGCTGAAGCCAAGTCCGAGGAAGCTTTATGGCCATGGCAAAAGCAGGAGAAACTGGCCCTGTCCAGGAGAGAGGAACCTGCAGGTCTCCAGCCCTCAGCAGCCTCCACCCCAAAGCTGTGAAACTAGAGCTCAGCCACTGTTAGAATGGACAGAGCAGGATCAAGGCCTGCAGGCAAACAGGGTCTGCAAGTGCCAGACCATCCCCCTCCAATCATACCAGCACAGGTCACTGTCACCACTGCCAGTACCCTCCCCACAAGGACAGCGCTGATGGCTACACACACTCCCACTTGTCTGTGGTACTTAATTTTATTGGTATAAAAGCCCACTGTGGATAAAACTGCCTTTTCAGCCCGATGGCAGTTTCTCCCTCCCAGCCCTGTGGCACAGAACCAGGGCTGGTACCCGCCTGAAAATCCCCAAGAACAGGAGAGGGCAATGATCCATTGGAATGGTCCCTTGAACCCCCTCCCAAATCTGTGCCGGCAACAGCTGTGGCATTGCATCTCCTCCCAAGCCCTCCACCACCCTCCATGTCCACTGGGTCCTTTGCATACTGTCTTTTTCCCTCTCCTCCTCCCATCCTGCATGCTGTCAGTACCCGTGGGTCCCCCAGCACCATCCTGCTGCACCAGGATGCCAGCTCACTGTGCTACTGCAGAGCAGCGCCAGGGCCGTGGCTCCAGGGACAGCAGGACTGGGCAGAGAGGTGGAGAAAGGAGCACTACAGCAGTCAGCCACGACCCACGGCACAGCAGCACTTTGCAAAGCCCCTTCCTCCACCCTGCAGTGAGGAGGCAACGCAGGCCCCCTGCCCTGGCATGGGGGGCAGCACATCTGTGGCAGCAGGGGGAGAAGCGATGGGTTTCTTTGGGCTCAAGCCTCTGGCAGTCACAGGCAGGCTAACTGGGGCTGAGCTCACAGCAGGGCCAGCAAAGTCAGGTCCCCCAAAACTGAGGTGTTTTATGGGGACTCCCAAAAGGGCGTTGGAGTGAGCCAGTCTCAGCCACACCGGTCGGCTGGCTGCCACAGCTGGACCCCAGTGCCTGCCCCACCAGGGCTGGCCAGGGTCCCCCAGTCCAGGAGAAAAGATATTGCAAAGAAGGTGATGGCCAATCCTGCCGCCAGGATAGGAGGGGAGGGGTGGGGTGGCTGGGGACTGGAACATCCTGCAGGGCCTCAGGAACCTGGTTGGGGGCTGGCTCCACTCCGTAAACCTGCAGGAACCAAGAAGAGAAGCGGTGAGTTTTCACCAAGCTCTTTACCCCACTTCTCCCAGGAGAGGCAACAACCTGACCATGGCCTCAAAAACTCCCTGCTCCTCTAATCTGGGAGACAAGGGGATGATGCCCTTGTTCAAGCCACAGAGAAAACCTCTCGCCACCCCAGCACTGGTCCTGGTACCCCGGGAAGACCCAAAGTGTCCCCCACCCCCTTTTTGGAGCAGCACTTACAGAGCAGGAAGCGCCGCAGGTTCTGCGCAGATCCCCCCGAGAGTAGGTAAGCCCAGGCAGCGGCAGCAGCCATCAGCAGGTAGGAGGGCACCAGGCTGCCCACGTACAGGGGGTTGCAAAACGACTGCAGAAACAGGCACGAGAAGAGAAGGGTGAGCAGGCAGGAGAGGACAGGGACAGGATGTGAGGCAGTGTCAACAACTCAGTGAATTGAGTGGGACAGGTGACACCAACCCCAGGATTTGGTTTGTAAAGGGCCAGCTGCTTTGCTAGTGCCAAAGGCTGTTTTGCCCCAGCACAGGACCAGTACTCCGAATATAGGTCCCAGTGCAGAGCCCTACTCCCAGTTAGTTACTCACCGACCCCGAAACAGTGAGATGCATGATAATGACTGCTGCGATCTCCCACCAGCGCCGGTGCTCACAGCCATGAAAGAAGAGGATCCCCCAGAAGGTGTGAAGGAAAATCAGCACCATGGTCATAAAAGCTGCAGGTGAGAAGCAGAGGTGTCACCAGGGAATCACCCACCTCACCTGGCCTGCAGGCCTGGGGAAGGGATGGAGATGAGTCAGTAAAGGGAGGACAGAGAAACAGCATGGCTGGACTGGGAGGTGCTGGGTCAGACTTTGAGTGTGGGAGACATGGAAAGAAGAGCAGGGAGAGTCAGAGGGAACAGCAGGAAGGGTTTGTCACAGAGAGATGTGACAAGGGACTATAAGGAGCTCAGGTGGGTGAGGGTGCAGCATGGACAAGACAACGTAAGAGGGAAAACTCCAGCAACTCATCTGCTGCCTCCGTGGTGGGGCAGAGATGTCAGCGAAGGGTGCCAGTTACTCACCTGAGGTCAGGAAATACAGCTGTGAATCCCCATGGATGCCCACAGTGCCAGGCCCTAACGCGTCTGCCAGGAGATTGATCATGGAGAAGGCGCCGCTCATGAGACCAAAGCCCACGCCAGCCACTGCCAGGACAGGGACACTGTTAAGCTCTGAGCCTCCCAAGGGCCACCCCATGCACCTCCCAGCCAGCTTTGGCATGAGAAATCTCTCTGTGCTCCCAGCACCACGCACAGCCCTGCCCAGCCTCGCCCCCTGTCCTGTGCTCAGGCTGCTCTGCTCTGCACAGCACTCACCATATGCCATTTGCTGAATGGAAATGGGGGAGCAGCCGTCCTCACTGAGGGCCACCAGCCCCTCGATGGCCTTCCTGTGGGGTGAGAGTACACTGGAGCCCAGCACAGCCAAGCCACCTCCCAAGGCATGGTGCAGTATTCACTCTGCACCATGCCACCTTCCTGGCAACCTCCCCTTCCCCGAGCAACACCCACCACGGAGATTGTCCATGTGACTGTACCACCAGACACACCAGGCATGTGAAAATCACGTGAGGCCACAAGGAAAGATTTTCCACAGAGGAATGTGGGTGCCAGCCAGCCCGGCAGAGCAGGGCTGGTGTGAGCGGGACGCTTGGTGTAAGGCAAGCAGCACCCCCGCATGGAAAGCAGCCCCACTGCAGGCGTGGGAGGCTGTACCTGATCTCCGCACTTATACTGAGAAGATGTTGACAAACAATGGAGGAGGTGCAGGGAAGAGCTCGAAGAGCTAGAAAATTTCTTTAGGGGGAGAAACTGGGAGAGGAGAGGCTTCATAATTTGTGCCAACTAGAGGTGTGACAGGTGAGGAGGATGCCAGGCAGCTCCTCGGCCCGGGGAGGACAGCAGAGCTTGGGACCGGAGATCCGCAAGGCAAAGGAAACGCAGTGGTTTGTGTCAGAGGCTGCTCCGTGGAGCTCTGCTACCCTCTGCCTGCCCGCCTCCGGCAGTGCCCTGCCGCAGGGAACAGCGTGGCCTGCAGACACGCTCCCCCCCAGCATTCTCCCAGCTTCCAGCCAGGAAGACTAGGGAGTATGAAGGACACCTCCCTGTGCCTGCCTGCCCAGCCCCAGCACAGTGTCCGTCCATACACAGGACAGGGTGCAGCAAGTGCCCCCCCAGCAGTACAAACCCCTGCGCTCCAAGAAAATGGTATCAGGTAGGCTGGGAGCTGCCAAAGCTGCACTGAGACTGTTTCCCAGCTTTGTCAGGGCACCAGATCCTCCAGAGCTTACAGCTGCTCTGCCCCACCACCTGACATCCACTAAGGTCAACACATTGAAACAGGTGCCACCCATGTGCTCCCAGTAAGCACTGAGGCAGCTTCGTGCCACACTTGACATTCCCCCCAGTCCAGCAGCTCACAGCTGGAATCTGGCACCACCATGGCTGGGAAGACTGTCCAGCAGTGCTGGCACAGCGGGGGAGATGCTGTTACCTGAGGAGCTTGTAGTAAAGGAAGCGGAAGGCCTCCTGCAGCAGCACAGAGAACATCACCCCAAAAATCAGGAGCCCCTTCTGCAGCCGCTCATCCTGGGGGTCGCTGGCTTTCACTGCGATAAACCAGATGAGGGACGAGAGCAGCAGCGACACCAGCCAGAAGAAAGCCCTGTAAGAGACAGAGCTTGCTGGCACCGGTGCTGCGCTGGAGCCCCTGCCGTGTTGGGACTGGCACTGGCAACTGTGCCCTGGCCTTGCCCACTCTCTGACCAGCACCAGTGCCATGCTGGTGCCAGTGCTGGGCAGGTGGTGCCTGTACTGGTCCCACCACCGTGTTGTGCCTGCACTCCTGCCCCACTGGTCACCAGAACTGGCACCGGTGCCCCTGTTGTGGCCACAGCAGTACCAGCACCTGTGCCAGGCTCATATCCATGCCAGTACCAGTTCCAGTACCATATCCTTCTGGTCCCACAGTGGTCCTGGTACCAGTTTCCCAGATGCACACATGCACCAGTACCATTACCAACCCTTCACTGGTACTGTATGAGTGCTGGTGTCCACAATGTGCCAATGGCTGTGACAGTAAGAGAAATAATATTTGCGCTCTTGTCATGCAAGCAACAGCACCAGTATAGGTACTGGTGACTCCAGTGAGCCCACAACAGCACCAGCAGAGTCCTGGTGTGTCTGCTACACCCACGACGGTGCCTCAGCCAGTAATCACATGCCTATCACACCCCTGATGCTACCAGCACCCTGTCACACCCATACTGGTACCAGTACTCCTGTCACGCCCGCACTGTACCAGCACCGCCACTGGTACCAGCGCCCCGGTCACGAGCACAGTGATCGTGTACAGGCACTGGGACCAGCACCCCGACACATCCGTACTGGTACCAGCACCAGCAGCAGAATCAGTGCCCCCACCACGATCGTTCTGGTAGCAGCACCGGCGCTGCTCCTAGCGCCCGGCCACGCCCACACGGCTCCCGGAGCCGATCCTGGTCCCACACCCCGGCAGCACCAGAGGCCCCATCGCTGACTGACCCGGCGATGAGGATGATGATGCGGAGCGGGTCGCGGGCGATGGTGAAGATGAAGAGACCGAACGCGGGCCCGAAGGCGATGAAGGTGCACCCGAAGAAGACGGCGAGCGTCATTTCGGCGGGAGCGGGGACACGGGACCGGGGTCGGACCCGGAGCTCGGACCGGACGGGCCCCGCGGCCCCTTCCCCCTCCGCCGCCCTTCCGGGGCTGATGACGTCACACGTGCGCGCGCCGCCGCCGCCGGAAGCAGCGTCTCGGGGCCGGCCCGGGGGGCGGGGCCAGGCCCGTCAGTCACGGCGGGCGCGGGGCGTTGGATATCGGGAAAGGCCCGTCCGGAGGGTGTCGGGCACTGGGACAGGCTGCCTGGGCAAGGGGTCACAGCACCAAGCCTGGCAGAGCTCAGGAAGCGTTTGGACAACACTCTCAGGCACACGGTGTGACTCTTGGAGTGTCCTGTGCAGGGCCAGGAGCTGCACTCGATGGTCGCTGTGGGTCCCTCCCCGCTCGGCATGTCCTGTGGGAACGCAGCTTGGCCTTGTCCCCACGGCCCCCCGACACTGGGGCCCTGCGCAGCCGCCCAGGAGCAGGGGCTGGGTGAGGCGTGCAGGCTGTCCCACCCTCAGTGGTTCTGTGTTCCCCCCACTTGACACCTCGAGTCCAAGCCCATCTCAACGAGATTGACACAGAAAGGCACTTCAGGCACTTCCCACTTACTGACACCCACACCTCAACACACACCCTTTCCACCTCCAGAAGACTTTGGACAGGAGCATTGGATGTAGAGTTCTGCATGTGCTGAACTGGCAGAAGCACCGCACCCATGCCACATGCAACAAGGTCAGAGAAGGCTTTTGAGGGGTCTGGGTTTCATTAACTCGTGGAAAACAGGCCCCATTTCTACAAGGCACAATACACAGCAGAGCACTCCAGCATGGAGTACAGAGGGCTCTCATGAACCAGGGAAATCCCAGGGGTGCAGTGAGATGTGGGTCCCAGCATATCCCCTCCAGCTCATGGGCTTACCCTTGCAGCCAGCAAGCTGGTAGCTGGAAACAGGAATCACAGGATCTTTTTCACTTGTTCTGGGGACGTGATTGATGTTTGATCATCAGGGTTTACAGGGCCATGTTGTGCCCAGTACAAGGGATCCCAGAGGAGGAGAGAGGGGTATAGTTTTGTCCCTGCCTAAGATTTCATATCTTCTTTGCAAAACAGCTCAGAGTCAGACCACCTGGCCCAGAGAAAGTCACACCTCACTCTGTAAGCTAGGGACATCCACTCACAGTCCCTGTGTTACTTTCAATTACGGCTCTGGGGGATATGCCCTCTTGGTCAAGAGAGCCTCTGTGAGCTTGCTCCTGGCTGAGGATGGCTGGGACCCACTGAGGGGTGCAGATGAAGGCTGGGGCTTGCCAGCTCGGAGATGTGGCTCTGGTGGCTGCAACATCAAGGAGGATGGGTCACAACAGGAGGTGTCACCAGGGACATCACCAAGCAGCCCCAGCCCCACCACAGCTGGATTCTGGTGATGGGTGAGTGTGCATGCAGAGGAATGCTGGGCTGGATAGGGACAGGGACAATGCTCAGGGGAAGAGAAGAGACACAAGCGCCTCAGGGCAGGACAGGGCACAGAACTGTGCTTGGGGCTGGAAGAAGAGGAGCTTAGGGCTCTCAGTGGTGGCAGGTGCCCAGAGAGGCTTTGGGGACACCCTGAGTGTCCCTGCTCCCTCCCACCCAGACCTGATGAGCTCCCTTTCCATCCACCAGGCCTTGGCTCCAACATTTGTGTTCTTCCTGGCTCTGCTGACCATCCAGCCCAGACCGCGCCACCATGACCAGACCAAGACGGACACAGCCAAACAGATAGAAGAGTGTGAGGAATATCTGCATCATGAGATGACTTGGCTGCTGCAGGTGATTGAGGGGAAGAGGGGCACCATGGAAGCCCCACTCCTTTCTGCAGTGCAGCAGCAGTGACTGTTTTGAGGTGCTGTAGCAGCCCTGGTCCTGGTCACTGTGGGCTGCTGGCTGGGCAGGTGAAGGAAGCATGCCTCTGCCAGCTGCAGGGAGCAGGAGAGCTCCAGCAGCAAGGAGAAGGACAATGGCCAGGAGGAGTTCAAAGGTGCCCACAATGGTGTCAGACCTGTGTGACCACCCCGTCCATCACCAATGGGAACATTCAAGCTAAGGCTGGATGGGGTTGTGAGTAACTTGATCTAGTTGAGAGTGCCCCTACTCATTGTGGCAATGGTCTTTAGAGATCCCTTCTGACCCCAGCTATTCTGTGATTCTAAAGCAGGATCTGCCCAGCAGATGAAGCATGGGCCAGCGTGATAGAACCAAGACCAGTGATTTTATCATCTCCTAAGGCAATACTAAAAAGTTCACCAAAATGATGATCCTATCCCAGTCCACAAAGACAATAAACATCACCATAGGGAAAACATCCTGCAAGAAAGGCATCACATAACAGAACCCTGATAACAAGTGCTTTTAATTTATTGTCTTTTGTTCTGAAAGGCAATAAATCAACCTTATGACCAGCAACTGCTAAACCAATGCAATGAATGCTCCCCAAGGGTCCCTTGCGGCCTGTCACCCTGTTGTAGGCCTGTCTTGAAGCAGAGATGCTCCAGTGCTGCTCCCAGATCCCCTGAGCAAGTGGAGCAGGGGCCAGATGTCCTCCTGTACTGCACACTTCACCCTCACAGGCAGCACAGCCCCAAGCACTGCATATGGGGCATGTTCATACAAAAATGAGATGGCACCACGTGGTCATGGCTATCCATGCTTCCCTCCAGCTGCCTTGTCCTCTGCTTGCATTGACAAGTCAGTAATATTGATTTGGGGGCTGGGAGATTTGTGTGGCACTTGGTTTTAGGGGGCCTGACCTGTTTTGAAATCCTCCCGAACCTTGCAAAACTCTCACAACTCGGCAACACAGTTTTTCTGGCCCTCACTCCAATGTCTCAAGCTGTAGATGAAGGGAGGGATTGGGGGGTGGCAGTAGTCTGTGCCTGGCTCTACACAGCTCCACACGTCTCATCCAAATATCTCAGATGCTCTTTGTGTGGTCCTCCCACTCCAGCATGTAGTTCAAGGGCATTGAACAGGAAGGATTCAAAGGTGAAATGAGGCACTGCAGAGATGAGAGAACTGGAGCAGAGAGCAGAGGTGAGAGGCTGCCGAAGGTTAATGTGCTGCTATATCAATGGGGTGGTAGCCCACGGCAGGGCTGAAAGCACTTTGGGGAGATCTTCAGTCTGCTAGGCCAAGATAAACAAATCCAAAGGTTGAAATTGCATGGGAGAGGTGGAGAGAAAGGAAGGGAGGAGGGCACAGGCACTTCAGTCCCCAGTGTGGGTCTGTGACACCTGTGGGGAGACATGCTCCCATACCAACAGTTCCACAATGCCCCAGGCTTCCAGAGCTTTCCCTGGTCTGCATATTTCTCTGTGGGGCCTCAGGGGAAAGGAGATGGGTGGGACAATGGAGGAAATGCAAAGCTTTGCTGAACCATGACATAGCTCATGTCTTTCCCAGGCTGAGCATCACCTGGGAACAGCAGTCAGGATCTCACTGCCAAATCACAGGCAGTTCAAAGGAATAAAAAGTCCCTTGCAGCAAGGTGTAAACAGTTAAGTCAAGTGGACTGGTCCAAACCAGGAGGCAGCGGCAGCTAATGGGGAAAAAACAGTGGGTGTGAAAGGGCTCTTTGTCCCAGCAGGAAGGCGAAGGGCGCCCAGAGGCTGGGCACTGGAACGCACCCTGACCGGGGCACAGGGCAGGCTTGTTTGCAGTACAGGGTGCAGGCTTCCAGAGAAGAGGTGCTTTTACACTCTGGTTCTTTTCAAAACCAGACAACCCCCTGCCTGGAAAGTGCTTTGACTAAACAACAGAATGGCTCAGCTGATGCACTGCAGAAAAGGAAGGCGGGCCCAAGGAGGAGCTCCAGCCCTTGCGCAGAGAACAGCTCAGCAGTCCTAGACACCATGTACTGTCCTCCCCTCCAGCTCCTCCAGGCCCAAGGTGGGAGGCTGCAGCTCACAGCACACTTTGTAACTTTGGGAGGATGAACTGAAAATGAGCACCTTATGCACAGGGAGCTTTTTTCCCTCTTGTAGAAGGCCTTAGAACCACGAAACAGAATTACTGGGCTATGGAGAGGGCGGGAGGCCAGCAGCACCTGGGCAGGAAAGAGATTGAATCTCAACACCCTCCTTTCCTGACCCAAGAGGCGCAGCAAATAAAGGAAAGCAGATAACAAAAGCTATCCCTGCCGGTCTCTTGCTGGGTCTGGCTTGACAAGAGGTCAGCATGAGTTGTGTTTCCTGGCAGTATGTGGATGTGCTTTTAGAGGGATATCCGCTGGGTAGCATGGGACAACAGGGCTCAGTGCACATTATGGAGGGGCCTGAAGCGAAGGGCAGGACTAGATAATGGTTTTGGGCATCCCCAGGAAATCCAGCCCATTTTGGTGGCAGCAATGAGACATATCCGGCTGCTCTTCAAATTGCGTTGGAGAAAATACAGCAAGCCAGGAAGAAACTGCATTAATATTTGCTAGCTTATACAGCTGTCCTTCAGGCAGGCGTTCAGTCACTGGCAATAGAAATTGCAACTAGTACAAAGGGTGAGCAGCTAATCCCAGACCTGGAGAAGACTGTGACAACTAATAATGTGTGCATGCATGACCATGTGCCTGTGTGTTTCCTTATTGTCATAAACATGAGCCCACCATGGAGAGGTCAAAGACCTTGTGGCTTCCCCAGGTGCCAAGACAGTAGCATGCAGACTGTGGAAGGGGTCACACCAATGACATGGTTTATTACTGTGTACTTGAAGAGGATGGTGAGTTTGGACTGAACTTGAGACCTGGAGGTTTCCTCTGCGTTCCAAAGAAGTGATAGAGATGAGGGAACACAGTCCAAACCACGGGGTTATCCTTCCAAGCCCACCACAGCCACAGAGGTCCTGCAGACCCTCCTTGCATGAACTGAGGAGGGAGACCCACACCTCTTATCCCAGTGTCTGTACCCACCCAAAGGACCAAACATAGCCATCCATCTTGTCAAACTGCTTTAATATTTGGACATAAAGACAGGACAGAGCCATTCAGGCTGTGCACAAACAAGATCCCCTTGATCAGCCACAGTGCAAGGCTGCTGAGCTTCCCTTCTCAAAGGATGTGTGGATTTGGCCAAGATGCATTTCAGCTGATGACATCCTGAGCATGCCAGTGGGGTGCATGTGTTGGGTGGGGAAAAGGGATAGGGGCTTGCCAGGGCAGCTCAGAGGTTGTTCAGCTCCAGTAAGGTCTGGTCCAGGACCTGGTGTATCCCCACATTCTCCTCTTTGGCACTGGCCAGGCTCTCTGTGAATACAAGGGACACCCAGCCACGCACACAGACACAGCCCAAATGTACCCAGGTGCAGCAGGACCCACACACACCACACCAAGCACAGAAACACACACACACAGATGGACATTTCAGTACAGCTATGGCCTCCAGTTGAACGGGGCGTCCCCTGCGGAGCATAGTCCACACAAGTAGCCCCATTTCTGGCAGGGATGAGTCCAGCCAGTCTGGGATCTGCCAGGGAGGCCAGGCCAATTAGGCTGGTCTCTGCGGCAGGCAGTTACCACTCTTCAGCATTTCCATCTTCCCAGGGTGCCCCACTGCCCATGGCTGAGCACTCTGCAGCATAGGTGCTGATGATGAGTACCATTATTTGGCCAGACACTGGGGCATCACCACTGGCCAGCTGTGGGCACGTGCACAAACCCTTGGCCAGCAGAAGCAGAGAACCAATGCCTGCTGCATGACCCAGCAGTGCTCCGTGAAGAAAAGGAGTGTGAAAACAGCCCATTAAGAGCCCAGGAGAGTGGGCAGAGGACAACAGAGAGATAAGGAGCAGAGCTAACAAGGCTACAAGGATAAGCTCTGCCAGGCAGCCTGCTGCCAAGGCAGCCTCCCTCTGGTGTTCACTTCCAAGTGGCATCCTGCTTCCCCAGAGGTGAGGATGGAACAAGACTGCTGTCCACTCAGCCCCATCTCCCAGTGTGCCCTGCTAGCCTCTTCCCTGTCTGTTTGGGGCAGTGGGTGCTGCTGGATCCCCAGCTCCTATCCTAGCCTTCCCAGCACCCTGCAAAGACCCCTTTCTAAGGGAATCCTCCCTACACAGTTTGGGGTGACCAGAGTGAGGAGGAAGAAGCTGCCCAGTGACTCCTGGGACAAGGGGAGGAAGGCAGCAATACAAACCACCGCATCCCTCCCCAGCAGAGCCAGGATAATGCCAGAGGACAGCCATCACTATATGGGCATCCCAGGACATCACAAAACCCCTCATATCTCTCCCACAAAAAAAGTGACCAACTCCAGAGGGGCTCCCTGTCCTGCCCAAGCACAGTAGTTACCCCTATGAGGATAAGGCAAAGCTTCACACCCTGCCTCACCCCAGCGGGGCGGGGCTCCCAGCCCTGAGCCAGCCTGGCCAAAATGGGGCAGGAAGGCTGGGCCGGGGCCAGGAGCTCTGGGCAGCTCAGTTGTTAAGTTCAGTAAGGATGACCCGCAGCTCGTTAGTGAGAACACGGTTTTTCTCGGCCTCCTGCTGAGAGCGCTCTAGAGAAAATGGAGACATCAACGCAGCACAGGAAAGAGAGAGAAAAAAGTGAGTTAGTGAAAAGAGACAGCATTTCTGAAAGCCTTCGCTGGAAACACCACAAGCCACTCAGACAGTGGTGGGATACAGCTGGACTGGCAGGAGGAGGCAGCCAGTCTTGGTGCAGGGACAAGGCTGTAGGTCCATCACTTTGGAAACTGGGTTCTGGGACATGGTAGGGTGGTGAGGAAGGAGGAGGGGGATCAGGACCAATTTAGGGATCACAAGAGATCACTGCTGAAGGGTAGCACCAGACCCTTCACCAAGGGAAAGGGTTGCAGGAGCCATGACAGGGCTGAGATTGCTTGTAGGCAATGTCTGGGAGTGGAGACAGGGAATGGACAGGACCAGGTCTAACCCTGCTATTTCACACCAAAAGACTCATGGAGAAGATGGCATGAGATGGGGAAAGCTGCGTACGAGAGTCAGATGGTGGCTGGGGTCAGCAGAATGGCCCCATCCCGCTCAGCCTGGCAGCACAGGAGACTCTTGGGTCCCAGCCATGGTCACCCCAGGGGGCCCGTGGCTGCAAGCTGCCTGCAACCACCTCCTACCACACTGCTGACAGTACCCACATGAGACAGGCAGGAGATGAGGGATAGAGTGGCATGAAGAAAACAAAGGAGAAACCAATGTTAACATTTTATTGATATCAACTCATTAACCCAGAGGGACAGAACACAAAAGAAAAGTCATGAGATGCAAACTGAAGAGCAATGTGCAAAGGACAGAAGGGTGAAGGAGGAGCAGGGGTTGTCTGCCTGCCAGGGAACAAGGTGTCTGCACAGTTGGATCCAACCCTCTATCCCCCAGGCCTGAGCTTTGGCAGTGGAGGTGCCGCTTCCCCAGTGCAGGTCATCCCCATGCTGGGGCCAGCAAGCAGCACCGGGGGACTTTGCTGGAAGTATGTGGGGGGGGGAAAATGGTCCCCCCAGCCCCAGTGCTGCAGGGTCCCCAGTGCTTCTGCTGCTGGGGAGCCAAGGAGGGAGCTGCTGGAACAAAGGGCTTCTGGGCACAGTCCTCATCCCCAGGGCAATGCTGTGGCATGGGCCTACAACTACACTGTCCAGTCAGTATGTGGGGCTGCTCTCCTGCCCTGAACAACAGCTCTAAGCACCTACATCTTGTCTCCCCAAAGAGGGGTACAGCGGGAACACCCCTGGTCAGCTCCTGTCCCAAAGGAGCTGATGGACAGGCACAGGCTAGGTAGGACAGAGGAGGGTAGGGAGAGAGGAGGGATGGCCAGGCAGGCAAACAGCTGAGCTGGGGAGGGGAGAGACAGGCAGGGAGCGGGTGCAGTGCCCAGCGTGGGGCTCAGAGGGAGGTGATGTCATTAAGTGCATTGTCCAGCTCCTCGCTGATGGCTTTGTACTTCATCTTCTGCGCATACACTTCATCTGCAGGTGGAGGCAGGCAGGGAGCAGATGGTGGAATAGAGTGGAGGGTACAAGGTGGAGAGAGAGAGTGGCTGTGAGCAGCGGGCTGAGGGCAGCAGGAGTGTGCGGGCACAGGCAGCATGGATGTGACCCTATTCCCCACCCGAGGGCAGAGCCCAGACCCCAGGAGCTCTGCACTCCTGCACCAGACACCGTGGCATCCAGCCTCCCCGCTCCCAGAACTTCTGCCCATCCCCTCCCCCTGGCCAAGCACTGTCCAACCCCACCAGGGGCATGGTGTGTCCAGTGCCACCCCAGGAAAGAGGGACACAGGGCCGGTGGGAACATTTTACCTTCTAGGTCATCAATGGTTTTCTCCAGCTTTGCCACAGACCTCTCTGCAAACTCCGCTCGAGTCTCAGCCTGTGGGAAGCACAGTGGGGAAAGGGTGAGCTGCAGGACACGACAGGGGAGGTGCAGGCTGCACTGCACTCCAAATCTGCCCCATTTGCATCTCTGGTACCCTTCTCCGGAAGCCCTCCCATGGGAAGGGCAAGGGACAGAAGTGACTAGGGCTCCACGGAGCCTCACACCCTAAATCAGAACAGACCAATGAAGGTCATCCCAGATGCAGGTACCTGCTATGCTGCAGGGCTGCAATTTAGGAAACCATGAGAGGACATGGGCATAATGGGGTCAAAACCCATTCAGGATGGTAAGCTGATGCCTGTACTGATTCAGTGGTGGCCCTGCAGCCCTTACCTCCTTCAGTTTTTCCCCTAGAAGCTTGATTTCCTCCTCGTACTTATCCTCCT
Organism: Dicrurus megarhynchus; assembly: GCA_013399195.1. NCBI lineage: Eukaryota > Metazoa > Chordata > Aves > Passeriformes > Dicruridae > Dicrurus > Dicrurus megarhynchus. The sequence goes on along the minus strand of VXAD01006705.1, from coordinate 234,030 downwards.
TGGTGGAATACTGCAGAGACAGAGACAGGCACCTGTGAGTCCCAAGGCATGCCTCCAGCTGTCCTTCACCCCAGCAGGAGACCACAGCACTCCCAGCCCCCAAGCATTCCTCCCAGCCCCCACTCACTCTTCCCAACCCCAGCAGCTTCACTGGGTCCTACCTTGTCAGCCTGGGCCTCCAGGGACTTCAAGTTGTTGGTGACAATTTTCAGCTCCTCCTCTAGGTCACCACATTTACTACATCCCAAGCAGGGCCGGCAGGAGGGGGGGAGTGGGGCCAAAGGGCAGGAGAGAGGCAGGAGCAGAAAGAACAGGCACGGGGAAGCAGGAAAGAAAGAGAGAAAACAAGTTGAGAGAGGAGAAAACTCAGTGCAGGTGGACCAGGAGCAGAGCCGCTGCGAGCGGGAGCTGCCGGGACGCATCTGTTCATCCATTCCTTGTGCTTCCTTGCACGGATACCTCGTGCATCACCACTAGCCAAGCTCTTGCTGGCCCCGCCAAGGGAAGCAGGGATGGAGGGATGGAGGAGCGTGCCCGGCCTGCACCCACTGGAGAGGGAGGCGAGGGGAGGCCACTGGTGGAGGCAGTGGTGCAGAAAGGAGAGAGGTGGCTCGCATGGTTCGAGAGACAGCGACAGAGAGAGGGGGCTGCTGTACATTGCCCCGTGCCCCTGCCCCAGTACCTCTTCCTCTGAGGCAATGAGGGATTTGAGAGACTGGTCCATGGTCCGCAGCTCTTCTTCCAACTGTCTCACTCGGCTGGGGTGGAAGAGGGGCACCCCGGGAGGGGGACAGCAGAGAACAGGGTCAAGGATGTGATGCCGGTGGGTTGGCACCCCCCCACCCCCAGCCTGCAAATCCTAAGGACCACCCCAATGACAGACCCTGCTGCTTCCAGGGAGGGACATCCCCATCCCCAACCCCATGTCTGCCAGGAATTTGGGGCAAGGGCTGTGTGGGACCCCGGCATGCTGCCCACCAGGAGCCCTGCTCACCTCTCTGCCACCTCTGCCCTCTCCTCTGAGCGCTCCAGCTCTCCCTCAAGGACGACCAGCTTGCGGGCGACCTGTTGATGGCAGTAAAAGGCCCATGTTGGCCCTGTGCTTGCCCCAGCTGGGGGCACAGGGCTGTGAGGAGTTGGCTCTAGGTGCTGCCAGGGTGTCAGGACTGGGGAAGTGGGTACAGACCTCCTCATATTTGCGGTCAGCCTCCTCTGCTATGTGCTTCGCCTCCTTCAGCTGCATTTCCTGGAGTTCCATCTTCTCCTCATCTTTCATGGCCCTGTTTTCGATGACCTTCATGCCTCTGAGGAAAGAACATGCCAGAAGATGTTACTGCCATGGGTCAAGGTGTCATCTGCACATCCTGCCTGCCCATCTGTACATCCTGTACCCTAACAACACCACCCTCCAGCTTCAGAGACACAGGACATTGCTTGGGGAGGATGGCACTCAGTAGGATCACACCAGTAGTACCCCAAAAATGCTCCTGTGCAGAACTACAGTGGAGCTGGCCCCAGGGCTATGTTCCAGAGTGAGGTATGCCTATGGTGCCCCTCAAGCAGGCAAGTCCTGAACCCACGTTCGGGGGGGGGTAAGGTGTGCAGCCCAGGATGAGCCAGCCACAACCTCCACAAAAACAGCCCAACAGGCTGGCAGCCCGAAGGAAACACTGGAAAACATCCTGTGGCAAAGCCTTTCTCATTCTGGGTAATACTCACCAACAAGGGATTACCAAAACCCTGCGAACCCCCACAGAAGGGACTCCTGCAGACTCTTCTCCTCTCACTCAGATGCTGTTGCTCAAACTTGTCTTTGCCAATGGAGGGAAGAGCTCACGTAGCTTTCAGGAGTGCTGTGACATGTCTGGACACTCCCATACAACCTGAGTGCCCTTGCCTGCACAGTTCCAGTCTGGAAAACCTGCTTGCCATGAGGATGGGGCAACACACACCCTGTAGAACTCTCTTTCAATGAGGCTGTCTTGTTCTCAAATCTGACCCTAGTTAACAGCACCTCCTGGGGTGTTGTTGTGTCTTTGAGCATAGAAAGCTGCTCTGGGGAATAAAACATGCTCATATCTTCCTCTGGCTTTGGTTACAGTCTGGTGCTTTTATAAATACAAGATAAAATTTTTCAGGATTTAATGTGTGCTCTGGATAAGAATGTCTGTATTTGGGGGACTTCTTTGCATTGTGGCTTTATTCTCTCCCTTCGAAGTCTGCAGGAAAACCAATATAAACCCCAATAAGGTCACTTCAGAGGGACCTCACTGCAAAACTAAGGGGGCTGTCTGCAATCAATGGTGACTTGCTACCACTCCCACTGCCTCTTTCTATCCCACCTCTCGCTCTCATCAGCCGCCTTCTCAGCTTCCTCCAGCTTCTGCAGGGCAGTGGCCAGGCGCTCCTGGGCACGGTCCAGCTCCTCCTCTACCAGCTGGATGCGGCGGTTGAGGGAAGCCACTTCAGCCTCAGCCTGGGGGAACAGAAACCCCTCAGTCATCCCATGTCACATACATATATTGAAAAATACATTTTCAATGGTTACTCCTACATTTACTATCTGGAATGCCCCTTGGCACTGTGCAACAAGCCCATGTTCGCTGGAATGGCATGCCTGACCATGCATCCCCTCGCCTCTCTATAGGGTTATCTCCATCCCTAGTGGCTGTTTGATGCTGGCTGCTCCCAGCCCTGCAGCCCCAGCCTGGCATGTGCAGCCCCACCATGTCCTCGCACCTCCAGCTCCTGCCCTGGAGGGGGACAGGGTATGTTCACTGGGGTAGGGTGGCCATAGCAGCCGTGCCGTCACGGGGATGGTATTTGGGGTTTGCAGAGCAGTGAGTAAAGGGGGAGGAATGCCCTGTTCGTCTTCGCTCCTGAAAAGGAGATCGGAGCTGCTTGTGGATTTCCTGTTTACAGAGGCGGCGGAGTGAGCCGGGAGCTTCTCCTGCGGGAACCCCCAGGGCCCTGTGCAACAGGGCAGCCTGAAGCCAAGCACGGAGCCCCCCCAGCTGATGCACAGCACAGTGCCGGGGGCAGTGGAGCGAGTCGTCCTTGGCAGGCTGGCACCCGGCCAAGATGAGGCTGGCAGGACCAGAGCCCTCCCTTTCCCAGGCTCCCCACGCACAGGGCTGGGAGCTGGGGCTGGCCAGGAGCAGTGGCCCTGGCCCTCTGCCAGCCCGTTGACGCCTGGCCTTGCACTCTTTCCATTTGGTAAAGGCCTCCTGCTCCATCGCCACAGTCGGGAAACGCTGCCTCAGCAGCTCCCAGCCCCGCTTCCCACCAGGGGCATGCGAGGAAGACAAACCCCTGAATGTCAAGGGATGGGTCGCAATAAGACCTCACTGTGGGGAGCAGCCCCATGAACCAACCCAGGAGATAGTGTCTCCTGCTTATTCACAGGCTGCAGCAGGACTGGCTGGCCGCGGTGCCTGGACACATCCAGCCTCATGCTCCAGCACTGGGAATGCCCCAGGGAATATTACCCAAGCACAAGGCCTATGGGAGCAGCAAGGAGCTGTCACCCCGCATGGCCCCACTGTGCACCCGCAATTCCCCGTGGGGAGGTGGCAGAGTGGGGACAGGCGCAGCCGGCACCTCTCTGAGAGGGCTGCCAGCCCCACAGATGCCAGCCCCACAGCCGCCTCCGCCCCATGAATTTCCTTTCTACAGACTCTCCGAGAGATTGTCCCTAGCCGGACTGCCCAATGGGGAGCTGGAGCTGGCCCCCACAGGGCAATGCTCTGCCCGCAGCATCAACCTCACTGCGTCGGTAGATTTTTTTTCCCAGGGAATCACCCCCAAAGTGGGTCAGACCTGCCCGGATGGACATTTGGGAACATGAGCTTTCCCGGCAGCTCCCAGTGACTGGGGAACCCGATCTGAGGCTGCAGGAAGGGGCCATTTCCTCCGCACACAGCCCGAGTGACAACAACCCGGGTACCGCACCCAGCTCTGCCGCTCCTGATATGGTGAGAATGTTGAATGAGTGGGCATAGGAAACAGAAAGAAAGGAAGAAAACAGAAAGCTCCAACAACTAAAAAGACAAACCAGGAAAAAGCTGCAGCTTGGGAATGCCATCCCACTGCCAGAATGGAAATTTTGGCCTGAGGCAATGTGAAGGGGTGGCTTGTCCCCACGAAGAGACAGGCTGGAGAACTAAAAACCTCTGCGGCCCGGACCGCAGAGTCCGCTGGAAGCCAGACAAGAGCCTGGGCGTGGGATTCTGAGCTGTGCACGCCGGCATTCGAGGGAGAGGATCCTTTCCCAGGAGGCGCCCGATCCCAAGGCAGGGCTGGCCGCTGCCCGCTCCCAGCGCCCGGCCAGCCGGGAAGCCCTGGGGAGCCCCGCTGAACGCAGCATCTTCTCTGGGAGGAGGGAGGCAGCTGGCGGAGGCTGCCCGCAGGCAGGGACTGCCCCGAGCTCCCTAACCCCGGGGCTCTCGCCAGCTGGGTGGCAGCTCCCCGCAGCTCCCCGGGGACCTCCCGGCGCTCCTCCACCCCGCGGGCATCCAGCCCGGCTACCGGGGCTCGGGGGGCCGGGGCCGGCCCGCCGGAAGGGATGCCGGCAGCGGGGCCAAAGCCGGCGGGGCATCCCGGGGAGCTGCCGGGGTGCCCCCCGCCCTCCTCCTCCCATCCCAGCGGCCCTTACCCGCTCCCGGGCCTGCCGCTCGGCATCGGCCTCCCGTTGCAGGTGCTCGGCGCGCTCCTCCGCCTCGTCGGCCACCTGCTGCAGGCTCTGGATCTTCCTCTTGACGGCATCAATGGAGCTGGCGCTGGCCATGGCGGGGGCTGCCGGCGGGGAGGCCACACCGCCAAGCCCTTTGTGGGATCCGCCCGGCTCGGGCAGGAAGCGCTCAGGCAGCGGCCGCTCCCGCCGCCCGCCCTGCCTCCCTCCCTCCCTGCTCCTCCTCCTCCTCCCCCTCCTCCTGCTGCTGCTCCTGCTGCTGCTGCCACTGCTGCCTCCGACCGACCTGCTCCGCTGCTCCCCCGGGCAAGGCGTGCGGTGGTCACCCACGGCAGGAGAGAGTTCCCACGCCGGGAGGGATGCACAATGCCCCTCATCCCAAGTAGGACAGAGGGTGCCCCCGGGCAGGGTGCGTGGTCCTCCCCCCGCTTTGGTCACCGTCTCTACACCCCCGCCAAGGCAAGATGCACAATGGCTTCTGGGCAGGGCACACTGGCCCCCCACCCCGGGTCAGCACGACTAGTCTCAGGCAGATGCATGGTCCCCACTGAAAGGGCACATGGTACCCCCAGAGACGGCACAAAGTGGCCCCAAGGCAGGGCACACGCTTCTCTCCGTGCCCCGGAGGCATGCTGCCCCCCCAGGCAGGGGTGCACAGTCACACTGAAATCCCCCGAGAGCAGTGGAGAGGACCCCAGGGAAACGGACTCATTTCCATCAGCCCAGAGAGTCTGAGAGTGCTGGAGCCTGTCCTGTGTGAGCCCCCCTGGCCGCAGGAGCAATGTACCCATGGGTACTCCCCAAGCACCGCCCTCCACAGCCCTTGCTGCAGAGCCAAGGAGGGTTGTGGAGTTTTTCCTTATGGAAAGTCAGTAAGAGGCATGAGCAAAGCCCGCTCCTGGCTGTCCTCTGGGGGTACCTGGGCTGCAGCCAGGTCCCCAGCATCCATCATGTTCAGTCCCTTGGTATCTGCTCCCCAATGTGAGGACCTGTCCGGCAGCCCCGCAGAGACTCATGGAGCCCATGGACACCCTGGCACCTCCAGCCTGGGGGCTGTGCCCTGTGGGGGAGGTCAAACCTCCAGCTCCTGGCTCTCCATCCTGGCTTGGGCACATGTCTTGATCCATCAGAAGAAGTTGGAGCTGCTGGCACTCGATCCTCCCTTAAGAAGTACTGACAGCTCCCTGGCTGCACTTCACACCTGCCTCCAGGAATGCCAGTTCCCAGGCTGACCTCACCAGCTGGCATCAGCTCCAGGGCCAGGGGTCCTGGGGGTGACTCAGCCGCACTGCTATCTGCACCTTGCAGATCCACGTCCCCTTGCCAAGAGGCAGCGGAAGAGGCGATACTGTGGGTCCCCTGGGAGCACACAACCTTGGGCTTGGCCTTGGGCCGAGCTGGTACTGCCTCCTCCCAGTCGGAGCCCTGGATGCCAGTAATGCTCCCAAGCACAGGACATGGGGGCCCAGAGCAGAAACAAGGGTTCCTGGCAGCAGTGGGGCAGGGATGAGCCAGCTGCAGGCAGGAGGGGAACAGGTTGCGGGTCAGCCACCCTGGCCCCGCAGCAGCCAGGCTAGGTGCCTCCCGCTGTGGCCCCACCCCGAGATGCAGTCACACTTCCCAGCAGAGTCCGGTTCCCTCCCACCAGCTCAGGGAATCGCCAAATAAGAGCAAAGTCTTGGCTGGGGAAAGCAGCTGGGGCGGGAACATGGGTGAAGCTTTTGGGATCATGGCCTGGGAATGGCAGTTTCCCTAAGGCCCCTCGGGGGTGGCTGGGGACAGGCCATCGCTGGGGATGTGGGGCGATGGAGGGGGCTGTTCTGGCTAAACCTGCTGTCCTGGCTGTACTGTTTCCAGCAGCCCTTTCCCATCCTGACATGAGCACCATGGGCTGTCCCTCTTGGCAAGATCTGTGGAGTTGCTGATCAGGAGTCAGGCATTCCCTGCCACTATCTGACACCTCTCCAAGTGCCTGGGGCATTGTATTTGCACTCTTTAGTGCAGTCTCCATGGCCTTCGTGCCCCAGCATCCAGTGCCAGCAGCAGGGCAGGGCCATACTGAGGTGGCTGTTTATTCTTTTAAGGCATTGACATTTTTGCCAAGAGCAGGAGGCTGCCTGGATCGCTGGTATGAGTCTGAGCCGTCTCGAGAATGGGGACACTCTGTGCTCACAGGCACCCACTGTCCTGACAGCCAGGGAGGGCACGGGGGTGCCTGGGCTGGGTGTGCTCCGGGGGTCTACCCAACGCTTCCTCTGCTGGAAGCAGGAGCTGTGCTGCTCCTCGCACCAGGGAGGAGGTGACACCAGCCCTGGCACTTAGAGCTGTCAGCACATTCAGGTCCCTGGCGCCAAGGGGTGACTCCCAGAGCCCCACACACAGTGCAGCCTGTCCAGGCTTTGGCACGGATCTGGGGGAGGCTGTGCTGGTGATGGAGCCCTGCAGCCTGACACTGCTACTTCACCATGGCTCCTGCTCCAGCCCTTTCCTGGTGGCTCCTGCTCTAGCCCTTCCCTGGTGGCTCCCATCCACTGTATCTTCTGGTACAGAACTCTCCGTGCTGAAGCCCACAGACTTGCCAAACTGCTGTGGACCAGAAGCCAGGAAACACCCTCCCTGCCTAGGATGGCATCACACAGCCCACTGCCAGCAGCAAACCACACCCCACAGCTGACATCTGCCCGGTACCACTGTTTGCCCCTTCCTCTGAGCCCTGCCCTGGGGAACATCACATCCCCTTTCAGCCACACTGAGTTTGCCCTGTCCCACACCAGCATGGACCCAATTAGACCAGCAGGAACCCCACTGCACACAGCAGCCACCTTGCCCAGCTTGACATGGCTGCCCTATGCCAGGTTGAGTGTGCCCTTCCAGAGGATTCTCAATGTTTTAAAGGAGAGTCATCTGTAGGATCAGCAAAGAGGTCTGAGAAGACCCCTGGCTGCTGCCCAGGGGCTCTGGGCTGCCAGAGGACTGGTGTTGCCATTGCTCGTCCTTGTTCGCTCACCCCTGTCCTTGGCGGCAGCCTCAGAGATTTGACGCATCTCCCCCATTTAGCTCCATAAACCAGCTGGGATTGAATTTTTTGTTCTCAATCCTAAAAAGCCGCGCGATGCCCTGCTGGCTGTACTCCAGACGGCTCTCCTTTAGCTTCTCCTCCAGTTTCCAGGGTAGGTTTTCATCAAAGAGGGGCTGGCTATCAAAAGGAGGATTTATTTATAGGGTGTCAAATACCCTGTATGGCACCACAGGTCGTTATATCCCATTCCCAAGCGGCCCCGTGGCCGCACACAGCTGTTCCACCCTTCATCCTGGCCAGGCACAAGCCAATTTCAACACCTTCCTAACATCTCCCCAGAGGGATCTATTTCCCAGGAGGAACATCAGTCATGGCACTAAATAAAACTCTTCCTGGCCTTGCCTTTCTCAGGGTACAAAGTAGCACACCGGACCCCAAATCCACTCCACACACCCCAAGCATTCTTCCTTGCAGCAGCACTCAGCAGCCAACCACAGCAAGAGATTTTTTCATTTCTCTGCTCTGCCACAGTTTAGCAAGCACCACAGTTTTTCCTACGAGCATTGAGGAGGTGCATGCCTGGGGACTTGTGACACAGCTTGGACATTTGTCCCCCTTAGCTTTGGGGAGCCGGGTTGGAGGCTGTCCACAAAGCTCAAGACAGGACCAGCAACCCCAACACTGCCCCCCACAGCCGGCCTGGTCCCCCCACCCCACACAGGACCCATCAGCTCAGTTCAGTGTCAACATCGAAGGAATGGGATCCTGACAGTCTTCCCCTCGGATGCTTTCCATATAAGGGCCCCCTCTTCCTTTAACCCCCCCGAGGTCCAGAGCCTGTGCAGGGGAGGAGCTGTTGGCGTGCCTACTTACATCTGTAGCTTTCTTCTCTGCCTGCTCCAGCTTCTCCTGGGCCTCCTTGACGGACTCAGAGTACTTTTCCACCTCATCCTCGGTGCCCTTCAGCTTCTTCTGCAGGCCCTGCTGTTCCTCCTCCAGCTGGGAAAAGGACAAATGGTGGGGGTCAGGGGAGATGGCGGTGTCAGCAAGGCTGGAAGGGGATCTGTCCCCCCATCCTCCTCCTGAGGACACCTATTCTCCTCCTGGGGACACCCAGACTGTGGCTGGCACAGCAGGAGAACATGGATGTGTCCTCTCTGACAACTTTGGGTCTACACATCCTTGGGGGGCTCTTGGTGTAGAGCAGCCCCCGGGACCCCCATCATCCCTGAGCCTGGAGGAGGTAAGGCGGTGGTGGTCTCCCTCCTTTTATAGGGGACTGGAGAGCTCTGACTTGGGGATACAGCTCTGGGGACACCAATCTGTGTTCCCATCTCTGTGTGGTTGCGGTGGGAGTATGCAATCCCCAGGGTTCTCCCTGGCACGGGGACAGGGAGGTGGCACTGGGGTGTCCCACTGAGATGAAAGATGTTTGGGGGAACCAGTGTGAGGGGTCAAGGAAAAGAGACTAAAGCGTTGGTTCCTGGGGATAGACCCACATGGGGTGAGGTCCCTGGGGACACGGTCCCAGAGAGGTAAGATCTCAAGGGCTGTCAACCCCTAGAGCTGGCATCCACAAGCAGGCCACCTAGTGGGGCAAGGTCCTTGGGCCAGGACATGCTTAGGTCAGGGGACTCCAGGCTGGACAACCAGTGTGGGGAGATCAGTGTGGGGACTGGGTGAGCCTAGAGAGTTCAGTGTCCCCAGGCTGGATGATCAGTGGGATGGAATCCCCAGGGCGGGGCGCCCAGCGGGATGGGTTTCCAGGGCTGGACACCCCTAGAGTGGAGGGTTCCCAGGTAATGCCGAGGAAGCCCGTGGGATACCCACCTGCTTGCAGCGGTCCTCCGCCTGCTTCTTGTCAGCCTCCGCTTGCTCGGCGCGGTCGATGGCATTCTCCTTGTCCAATTTCAGCATCTGCATCTTCTTCTTGATGGCCTCCATGGTGGCGGGGTGTCGGCGGCGGGGCGCGGGACGGCAGAAGGACGCGGAGTACCGGGAGCGGCGGGAGTACCGGGAGCGGCGGGAGCACCGGCACTGCGCTCCCCGCCCCG
>VXAD01006705.1:185602-224175 GCA_013399195.1 Dicrurus megarhynchus | reverse complement strand
CCCGCCGCCCGCCAGCACCTTTTAGGGACTGGCTTGCCACCGGCCCTCGCACCGAGCGGGACGGGGGGGGCGGCCCCCCCGGAGGGCATCGCCGCAGCCCCGGCGCCCGGCACCCACCGGGGCACAGGGCGAGGGACACCCCGAGTCACTGCGCTGGGGACAGTCCGATGGTACTGGGCAAGGGACACCCCGGGACACTGTGCTATGGGTACCCTGGTGGCACTGGGTGATGGACACCCCGGGGCAACGCTCTGGTGGTACCCCAGTGACACTGGGTGAGGGACACTCCATAGCACTGAAGTAGGGGTACCCCAGTGGCACCAGGCAAGGGACATCCTGGGGCACTGAGTAGGGGTAACCTGGTTGCACTGGCTCCAGAGTTGTCCTCATGCTTGTGCCCTAGGTATACCACGTGCCCTGTCACAGCACCCTGGGGCCTGAGGGACCCTGCTCTCTGGCACTAGCTTGGGGACACCTCAAGGGCTGGCATGGCACTTGGGAACACCAATGAATTGGCCAGCACTGAAGGGTAGGGGACACACTCAGGCCGTGATTGCACTGAGGGACACGTTGTGCTGGCATTGCCCACATGGGGAAAATCCCCCAGGGGAGAAGTGAGCAGAGCCCCCGACATTCCCATCCAGCTGCTGGTGGGGCAGGAGGACCAGAGCTCTCTGCAGACTTCTTGGCACCCCCCTACTCTCTGTTTTGCACCTTGGTGCCACTGTCCCTGGCACCCACAGGGACACCTGGCATATGCACAGCCCATAGAATGGCATTTCAGGGTGACACAGGGCATACATGCAGCTCACTGCCCCTCTTCATTTTTCTACTCTAAATAAACTGTATTCCACAGGCAAAAAAATGCAAAACCTCCAAATCCCAGCTCCTCCAAAAATAACCTGTACTTTAATAACGATCGTAAATGCTTCTGGCACATTCCCAGCTGCAGGGTGGGCTGTGGGTCGGGGGGGCTGGAAGGAGCTGGTGGAGGGGCCATGGGAGCCGTGTGGCACGTGTGGAAAGCGGGGATGGGATGGGGACAGGAGGGGTGCACAGGCTCCCCCAGCCCACTGCCCCTGGGCTGCAGCCAGCCCTTGCTTGACGCAACTTCTCGGCACCAGTGCTCCAAGCAGAGAGGAACAAAAAGTTTTTGACAGCTGGAGAAAGTGCCTTTTAGGAGCCCTCAGGCCCAGATGGTGGAGGGCATAGGAGGGGTGGGAGTAGCTGAGGACTAAGGGGCTGCTGGCTCCATGGGGAAAGGAGAAGAGCCACTGCTGGACTCTGGAGAGCAGCTATTAGTACTGATGAATTAGGCACATATTTGGACAAGAAGAGTCTGTAGCTGCCAGTGTGTGGCTTCTGAGGGGAGGGGAAAGATCCATCTCCCATCATTCCTGGGAGAGAGTAATTGTTTTTTCTGCAAGATGTTTCAGCCTGGAGCAACTTCATGGGCTTGAGCAACTTCATGTACTCAGTGCATGGAGCAAAGATAATGATGGGCATGGTGCAAGCAGCAAGGAAGTTGCCCTGGAGCCAGGCCAACCCTCGGATGTGCCCCCAAAGGATGCTGCTTTCCCTTTCCGCCCCCTCCCCTTTGCTCCAGGCGTCATAGCCATGTCTGATAGACACTGCTGGAATCATCCAGGTGCTGAGGTCCATGACTCTGCCCTTAAGTCCATCCTCTGGGGTAACCTGTGGGACAACGGGGTGCAGAGAGGTGTGGGTGCATATCCCTCCCATTGCTGCCCCATGCCCAGGCTTGTCCTAGGCTAAGGTCTCCAAGGACGGCAACCCCCTTCATGTTTCACTCTAGGGTCAGACCTTACTCCCAAGGAAAGGCTTGTCCTGACAACTAATGGGACCTTCCCAGGTGCAATCCATGCTGCAGCCTATCGCCTCATCCCTGGGCTCCCCAAGAAGTTGGGACATGGTTTGCCCACTAACCTCCAACTTAGCTGAATTTGGATCCCTGCAGAGGCCTGGCACCTCATGACTGTCATCCCAGCTCCAAACTTCTGCATGTGCTTTCCTGAACCTGCCTGCCAAAATAACCCTTTGATCAGTGTGTGAGACTGAGGGGCAGTGGTTAATCACACCCCCGTGTCCCTCCCCTGCTGTTTGTGCCACCACCTCCTGCTCATACCCAAGCTGGAGGACACAGCAGTGGATATGCTTGCAGCGCTGTGCAGGAGGTACTGCAGCTCCCTTGTCCCCAGGATGCCAGGGTGAGGCCAGGGCTGCTGCCACGCTGTGCCCGCTCACTGTCCTTGCCAGGCACTCAGAAGGGCTCCATGTCCAAGCCGGTACCTGGGTGAGAGCCTGGTGCCGGGTCAGGCCAGCGCAGATTGTCAGGGGACAGCTGGGAGGACTGGGATGCCTGTGAGAGCCACAAATCCACCCTGGAGCCTGGCCAGGGGTGAGTGTCTTAGGAGAAACAGCCCCTCCACACCCCCAGGGACGTGACCACAAGGGGACAAGGCTCTCTGGGATACTGTGGGATGCTGCCCTTGCCACTGATGATGTTTATAGCTCACACTACCAGGAACAGCCCCAGAAGCAAGGGACACCTGCCAACCTGCCCGTGCCCCTGTTGCACCCCGCAATGTCCCTGTTGCACCCCACATCACCCCTGCCCGCCCTGCCACTGCTTAGGCCCCCCAAATCCCTGCTGAGTGACGGGGTGGGAACAGGTGGGGACACATTGGGGCAGCTGCTGCCCGCACAGGTTGGCTCTGGGGGGCTATTTCGGGGCGTGAGATCAACGCCGGCAGCCGGGAGGGCTCCGGCCACATTCCCAGACCCACACCACACCAAAGACTGTTCCCCACTGGTGGGCCACCAGTGACTACGGGGTGGGAGGTCCCCCACCTGCACCCTATGGCACCCTACCCAGGAGTGTATATGGCTGGTCGCGGGAATGGGGCCAGGAGCTCAGCTCCACACACATACATAACCCCCCGCCTTCCCTGAAGCCCAAATCCCCCAGAAACAAAATCCCCAAGGCCCCCTCCTGCAGTGGTGGCCCCCCGGCAGCACCTGCGAGGCCGGCACATGGCTGGCAGCAGGGGTCCGGCCTGCCGGGTGCCCGAGGCTGGACGTGCCTCAAATATTTTCCATGCTGTATAAGCACCCGTGGTACACTCCCCCCTCCCTTTGCCGGCAGGGAAGGTGCCCAGGCCCCCCTGCCCTCCCCGTCTCCTGGAGAGGCCCGTTGATACCCAGTTGGCAAGAAAGCAGGAAAACCAGATTTTATTGATGAAAGCGTCTTTCTGAGGAGACACTGGCATCCCCCACCCCACCCCGGAGGCTTGGGGGGGAGCTGGTTTCCTTCAATCTTTAATACGGGATGCTTAAAGTATCAAAATGGTGAGAGAAGCCTCAGCGAGTGCAAAGGGGAAGGGACGGGGGTCCCGGAGCCGAGGAGGGGTGGGATGCTGGGCTACGGGACCCCGGCGAGAGCTGGGTGTTAGTGGGCAGGGCATGAGCTGGCAGGGAAATAAATGAACTTTGAAAGCTGCAGGCTCAATACTAGAGAAATGGAAAAGTTACAAAAATACTGTAGATCTTGGAAAACAATGCAGGCACTTGGGAAGAAGGAGGAAGGCAGAGCTGGCTGGGGCCGCAGTTGGGGGGGAAGCCCTGCGGGAAGGCAAAAAACAGCTCTGGGGGTGAACTCATCATATCATCCCCCATCCTGAGTGGAGGCACTGTGGCTTCCAGCCCTGCTGCTCCCCAAAGGGGCCTGGGCTGAGGAAGATACTCATGGGGTGGACTCAGTGCCTTCCAGGGTAGCTGTAGAGGAAGAGGAAGATTCAGCCAGCAATAAGGCATTGGAGGTGAAAGGCAGCTCCGTGCGAGAGCTTAGCGAGGGGCGGCTGCTCCCTGCACGCCATCGCACAGGAGAGGGCAAGCCCCCCGCCTGTCCCCATCCCGCACGGAGGAGACAGAAAAAAGGGGCACGAGAGGGAACGAAGAAGGCACAAGTAAATATCCCCTTGCAGTGGAGAGCTCTGTGGGCCCGCACCCCGGGGCTGGCGGGTGAGCCCTGAGCCAGTGCAGCCCCGGCTCCCACCCCAACCGAGTCCCTCCGAGCGCTCTGATTGTGCCTTGGGTGTGCATGGGAAGGTGGGCTGGGCAGCGAAGCGGAGTTGCTGGTGCGGCACCGGCTTGGAGGGGCAGCTGAGTTAGTCCCGTTGCTCTGGGTGCGGGCAGAGCTCTGGTCTAGCCCAGACAGCCCTTCGCTTGTGGCGGGTCGTCTTAAATAGGAGCAGGCAGGTGGGCGGGCAGCAGTCTGTGCGGTGAGCGGCGGGAGGGCGTGCGGCTCAGTTCTGCTCCTCGTCCCGCAGCTCCGAGGGCAGGAACTTGTACTGCTGCTGCCGGATCATCGCCAGCTTCTTCCGCGCCTCCTCCAGCTCCCGCTCCTTGCGCAGCATCTCCTCCTGGGCGGCGATGATCTGCCAGGAGAGAGCCCCAGGGTCACAGCTGCCTCTCACAGGGATGGCCGGAGCCTCTGCCACCGGTGATGTCAACCCCAGAGCCGGGTTCTCTGGCTGCTGCTTCCCTCCCCTCACAGCCACTGCCTCACTGGGCATGAGGGCTGTTTGTCCCTGGGCTGGCAGCATGGTGCTCTGGAGATAAGTAGAACAGCACAGCTCCCGGGGCTCAGCCCCATGTGCTGGGTAGAGGGTCTCAGCTGCATGGAGCCAGCACTGGGACTGTGGTACCCCACACTAGGTAGATCTCGCCCTCTATCCACTGCTCTGCCTTTTCCATGTGTCACAGACACTGGGATACTGTGGGCTCTGCACCAAGGAGGAGCCAGGGCTTTACACTCCTAGGAGCATGCACCATCACCCATTGCTACTTGTGGCAGGACAAGGTGAGGCCTCATTGTTTAACTGGTTCTCAGTGGGATGGGTGAACCCACAGCATTTTTGTGAGGCTCTCTCAAGACATGACCTGTGCTGGTGGGTGGTAGAACATGCTCCTGAGACCGGCACACACAGGTTGTGGTGGCACCTAGAGCTGCTCCTGTCCTGTTGGAGCAGCCTCACTCCTCACCTGTGCAATTCCTCCGACCATCTTCTCCTTCACCACCACCGTTTCATCATGGTCCTGGAAGGCAGCTGCCTTCTGTGCTGCCTTCACCAGATTGTCTGATGCCCTCTTCACGGCATTTCCAGCAGCCTGCAGCAGGGAGGAGGAGTGTGTCAGTGTGAGTCACAGCCCCAGGGTACGATTGCTGCCCGGGGGTGTGAACGAACTCCTGCCCCAGGCCGGGCCAGCAGGCAGGACAGGCAGCCAGGAATGCTGGGAGCTGCAGGCAGGGATTCCTTTACATGGCTCACTGCCTTGTCACCCGCTCATGACCATTTCAGGCGCTTCTGCTCCCAGCCAGGCTCTGGCTCCTCTCGGAGCAGCGGGGCAGGGACTGCGAGGCGGCCCTGCTGACTCTTCCCAGCCCTCAGCCCCAGTGCTGAGACCCCAGGTTAACCCCCCAACACAAGGGCATTAACCTCTTGTGTGCCATGGCCTTTGAGGATTAACAGTACTACAGAACATGCCCCCCACACATTAACCTCTTGAATGCCAGTGAAGAAGTGCACCCATTTCAGGTATTCCTGTGCCAGTTCATTGTTCCTGAATGCTGCCAGGCTGAGCAGCCCAGCATCCCTCACATGCCTGGCACACAGCTAGCAGTGAAATCCAAACAACCCGGAGCCTGTTCCAGTGAATTTCCCACTGATGGTACACAGTCAGGGAGCACGAACCCTGGAGAACATCCACATGCCCTCACCCCACTCCCAGCCACCCCTCAAGAAACAGGGGCTGAAGAGGCAGCCTAGGACTCACCTGGAGTCGCTTCATGGCCTCCGAGTCATGGTCAGCCTTCACCTTGCAGGCCACCAGGAGCTGGGCTGTGGAAGCAGCCACCTGCTTGGCGGAGGAGATGAGCTTCTCCTCGCTGGCATGGCCCTGCACCGCGGCGTTGGCGGCTTCGCACAGGTTGTTGGTGGCAGCAGCCACCAGGCGTGCCTGTGGCAAGAGAGGCTGTCAGGGGAGGTAGAGGAGCCCTGATTGGCTCCAGGGAGGTTGTGGGGCATGGGATGGAAAAAACCAGCTTCCACGGCATGTGGGAGACAGAGGAAGAAGCATGGCTGCTTCTTCCACTGAGGAGAAGCAAATAGGCAGAGCATCCTCATGTTTGAAGCAGGAGTCATAGAGGAAGGTTTCCCCCTCAACCCCTCAGCATGACCTTGATACTCACGGCTGAAATGAGACCCTGGGACCACTGTCCATCATCCACTGCGTTGGCTGGGATGGCACCCACCTATGAGGAAGGAGGGGAGGAGTAAAGGTCACCACCCTGCACACCTCTTGTCACGGGGCATGAGGGTGACAAGCAGCCCAAGAAGAAGGGAGAACCCTTCTCTACATTTTCTTCTTCTCATCTTATGGTCTTACTTTTCCTTGGGCCACTAATTCCCGCTGGGCTGCTGAGGCTGCCTTCACCAGGGCACTCGTGGCTGCAGCAATGGATTTGGCAGCTTCCAGGATCTGCTCCTCAAAGTTCAGGCTCTCATCTGCTTGCTGTGGGCAAAAGCAGAGTGTGAGTCCCAAGCAGGAGTGCTGGGACAGATGGAGCAGAACAGAAGGATGGCTGCAGGGGGCTGAGGGGGGCACATATAAAGCTGGATTAAGGGCTGTGGGGTGCAGCAGGGCATGGGCTACCTGAGGAAAATCCAGCTGGGGATGTGGGAGGTAGCAGGAGTCCAGGAAGAGGGATCAGCTGTCAGATGGGGCTTCAAACCTGGCTAAAGCACAGGCAGGAGAGCCCCAGCCCACCCCAAGCTAAGCACAAGGGTCAGACAAGGCTCAGCACTGCTACCTTGGGCTTGGCTCTTGGTTTCAGCTGCTCCAGCTTCTTGGCTGCAGCCTCAATGGCAGCTGCTGCCCCCAGCAGCTCATTCTCAGCGATGACAGTGGGGTCTTCTGGGTCAACCCACTCCGTCCCTAGGAACACCGGGAAACCAGGCAGGTTACACCTGCATGCAGCCTCATTTCCAACTTTCCCTACCTCCTCCAGCAGCTGCTGAGTCCTCCACCCTAACCCCAGCCCTTGGTCCTGCCCCTCTGAGCAGGATCTTTCCTTACCTTTCATGGCCTCGGCTGCCTGGATGAGCTCGGTGACGGAGCTGGCCACGCGCTTGGAGTAGCCTGCCAGCTGCTGCTTCAGCTCGTGAGTCGGCTTTTGCAGGATCTGGGGGGAAGGAGCAGATGTAAGCACCTGGAAAAGGGGCACTCCATAGGTCTGTTTGGGGTGCGCTCCCCAGGGAAGGAGGGTGAGATCCCCCAGGCCCTTCCCACACGCGTACACATCAGGCACTGTCTGAGAAGCTTTCTCAAGTGACTCTGGCTATTCTCTTTGTGCCCCAAGATAGGATGAGCTTCCCCAGGGTCCTTCTGCATCCACAGCTTCTGGGACATCTTTCAGACACAAGACCCTCAGCACAAGCCTTTCTGCACTCAGCAGCTACCCACACCAACATTTCTCCCCTGCAAATAATTTCAACCTCCAGAAGCATTTCCCCTTCGCTGTCCCCATTTTGGAGATCGGTTTGCAAATGCAAGCTGGGCAAAGGGGGGTACCCTGGAGCCACGTCCCCGCCGAGGAGGGCTGGCCCCAACAGGATGAGGTGGCAGGCAGTGCCCTAAGGGTCCTTCCCTGGTTTGGAGGGACACATGCACACACCACAGCACACATGTGCACACACACAGGATCTGTATGCACAAGCAGAGCGCACTGCTGGCCCGACTTGCACCACACAGGCAGCAGCTGCCCATCAGCTAGAGCAGGGGTGAGTACACACAAACACATGGACCCCAGGGTCCCTGTGGATACACGCAAGTGCCACCCCAGCACTGGGCTGGGCACACAGACACGCCATGAGCAAGGCTCATGCTTAGGTTAGAGACCAGCAGGCACCCCAGTGTTGCCTTACTCACCGGCTGACAAAGAGGAGGGAGAAGAGAGAAAAGACAGCAGTGAACGCCTCAGCCAGGAGGAGGGGAGATAGGGGAGGGTAGGGGAAGGTGGGTGCTTTTTGGTGAGGGGTGAAGGGCAGCCAAGAGGAGAAGTGGGAACAAAGGACCAGAGATCCTGGGTGGGGAGCTGTGCTGCCATCACTAGCTCTTACTTCAGCCTTGCAGGGATGGGCAAGGCAGGGCACCTGGATGAGGCTCCCATAGCCAGAGGAGCCACCTACACTCAGAGTAGCCACTCTTTTCCTCACACCCTTTACACCTTATTTCTCCCCACCCTGAATTGCTTCACTGCAGTTTTGAGCCACGGAATCTCTCTGCTGTTGGAGGGAGAGACCTATTGTTACCAAATACCAAGTCTCCATGGAGGTTCGAATTCCTACCCCTCCCCAGTGAAATATGCAGGCTTTCCCACTCCTCTGCCGGGAGCCATGTTTTCCAGCCTGAGACAAATAACCCTTATTCTTGAACCCTAACCATACTTGTTCACGCTCCATGGAAGGCAATGGTTCCCTTGGGGACACAGTGTGGAGCAATGACCTTGCTGCTGCTGGGGAATGAGGCTGCACCCCATCCGCCATCTGCCCTCCCATTCCCCTAGATCCTTCCTGCTTGTGGTTTTCCAGGAACCTGCTATGCTCTGATAAACCGGACCCATGAGCTTCACTCCTGCCTTTGCAGACCAGAGTGCTGTGGAGACTGGGGGAACTCTTGGCTTTTTCCTGGCCTTGTGTTGGGCCATCCCAGTAGCGTGAGGCGCAGAGTACTCAAGCTGACGGCACACAGTGATGGCTGGTTTGCCCTCATGAGCACATCTAGTCTAAATGCCTTATTATTAACCCTGCTGTCTGCTCTGACAACGTGTTTAAAACTGCTAAATGATATCTGTCTGGAGCTGAAGGCACCCCGGAGGCTACGAGCTTACTAAGAGGCACCTCCAGTGAACATTTCAAGGGATGTTTCAATGTATGATAGTCAAAACATTGCACGGCAGTGGGACGGTAACACCCAAAATACAGGGGAATGGCGTGTTCCTGCAAGTAGGCTGACCTCGGGCACTGCCACACTAAGTCATTAGCCTAATCATCTGTTAACAACAGGTCAGCCAGAGAATTTCTACTCAGCACTCCAGCCTTGGCTGCCATGATTCATGTGTGCCTGAAGCATCTTCCAGGCAGACATTTGATCTAGATGCGAAGGATGGAAAACTCACTGCTCCCCTTGGAACTGCACCCCAGTGGTTACCTCCCTTTAATAAAACCACCCTTTGACTTCTCCTCTGCTCATCTTCAATTTCTAGCCATCAATTCCTCCCCACCTCCTCCTGCTGCTGCCAGTGCTGGCTACCCTCTGCCTAAGGGAGCTTTCCCTGCAGGAAACCACACCCTGGGCTCCATCACTTTGTATCTGGTGATCCCAGACAGCAGACACTCACTAACCAGCTTAGTGCAACCTTGACACAGAGCTGAATCACTGTCACTCTTTGTCCTGACCCCAGTTTGAGGGATCTCACAGCACGATGGGTTGAGTGTGCACATCCCCACAGTGCCCCTGACTCCACTTCTGTGGTCTTGCCAGGAATGCAAACTGTTGGAAGGACTTCACTGGATCTTTTCTACCATGCTAGAGGCTTAATTTACTTCTTGTAAACTAATGTTGCAGCTGAAGTCCTTGGAAGGACTCAATCAGAGGGAGACTGGATCAAAAGGGTGCAGCAGGCGCTTGCAGTCATTATCTTTGCTCTGGCGGGCACTGTCCATCTCCCACACATTGTGCTGTGGCATTACATGCTTTGTTTTCCCACTGCCTGAGGACTATTATTCCTGTCACTTTTACTGGAAGCTGTATTTTTACAAGATTATGCTACTGTGTTGTTGATTTCCAGCCTCCATCTGCTTACAGCCAGTTAATCTCCACCTGTTGTTAGCAAAATACCTTTCTTAGAGCCTGTTGAGCTCTCTGACATCTGCTTCCATGGCAGGGCCAC
Organism: Dicrurus megarhynchus; assembly: GCA_013399195.1. Taxonomy (NCBI): domain Eukaryota; kingdom Metazoa; phylum Chordata; class Aves; order Passeriformes; family Dicruridae; genus Dicrurus; species Dicrurus megarhynchus. The sequence continues at coordinate 214,142 of VXAD01006705.1, read as the reverse complement.
GGACACACGCTGTGCCAGCACAGGCAGTGAAGGGGGCTGTGCAAAGGCCTCAGTGGGAAGAGGTGAAGAGCCCAGAGAACCTTGGGGATTTGAGGAACACACAGGCAATCCACGATCAGCTTCTGCCCACCCTGGGAACCGGGGTGGGGACACTCACCACCAGCACATGCTCCAGGAGCTCCAAGTAGCCATCAGCACACTCCTTGCCGAAGCGCAGCGCCCGCTGCCGCACGTCCCCGCTCACCTCCGGGTGGTAGGCTGCTTCCTGCAACCCGGAGACAGGGGAAACCCCGATTCACATCCAGCACCATCCCTGCCTCCACCCACAAACCCGTGCTAGAGATCCACACCCGCCGCCCACCCCACCTTGCAGGAGCGCAGCATGTCCGCGATGGCCCGGCGGCTCAGGTTAGCCGTGGCGATGACATCCTCCTGCCGGCACGAGTTGCCAGCAGCCACCGCTTTGGCTGTGGCCATCGTGATGCCTTTCGTCATGCGGATGAAGTCCTCTGGGGTGGAGACCTTGGCGGGAGGCACAGGGGAGGAGAAGACCTGCGAGGCGAGAGGCAGCGGTGAGGCGCAGGGCTGCGGGCAAGCGCTGTGGCAGGGGCAGCACTGCGGCCGTACTCACCGCCAGCTCCTGGCGAATGTGCTCGATCGTGGCCTCCAGCGCCCGTGTCCCCTTCGTGGCCTCGTCCTCGACAGCCTTCACTGTCTTCAGCAACGAAGTGACGTTTGTCACCATCACCTGTGGAAGGAGAGAGCCAGGTGAGTCCCCACACCCCACACAAGCTCTGGCCTGCTGCCCGCACCTGTCCTTCCCTTGTGGATTGGTCCAAAACTGTCCCATCCCCATATTCCACTCACACTGCCACAATTGCTTCTCTGCATGCTGTGTTCCACCTTTTACATGCCCCTTCCTACCCTTTTGTCCTGACTGCCCCCCAGTTGTGCTTCTGTGCCCAGAGAGGCAAAAAAAAACCCCTTCTCTTTCTCCAGCCCCACTGCCTCATCTGCTCCTTCCCATCACAACCAGCCAAACCTTGGCAGAGTTCTTCAGCTGGTAGACAGCAGGGTCATCCCCAGCTTTGCCAGCAGCTGCTTTGGTGGCACCGATCAGGTCTCCAAGTGCCTTGGCCACATCCTTCACAGCATTGATCAGGACCACCTGGGGAGAGCAAGACCAGGGGAATGGTTGAGCTACGGTCACACTCAGGCTGGGGATGGCGTGGCCCAGCAGTGAGAGATTTGGGCACCACAGGGAGTCCAGCTCAGCCCAGCCCCGTCTCTCCCCAACTCTTGAGATCCAGCCCAGAGCACCACATGACATCTGCATCCCTCAACCCCTCCAACCAAGCTTGCAGCAGCCTCCACTCAGCCCACACACCCAATCACACCTGGGTTTCTGGGTCTTCAGATCCCAGGCTGGCAGCACCCAGCTTCACCACCTCTGCCAGGCGGGTGATGGTGGACACAGAGGACTGGGCAGCCTGGGCTAGCTTCTCCTGGCTGGCCGTGGCGTTCTGCACCAACACCTTGGTGTCCTCCACCAGGGCCTTGGCTGTCTTCAAGATGCCCTCCCTGGGGAGCAAAAGTGAGTTAGGGAGGACACAGCCCTCTGCTGCACACATGGTCCTTGGGGTACAGCAGGACTGGGGACCCTGGGTTTTTTATGTACAAGCTGGAGTTTTGGGAAACTGAGCCAGCATGACCTGAGCTTGGAGCTCTCCTTGGGGCTGGTCAAGAGCTCAGAAGGACCACTCTGACACCCCTGTCTCTGGCTGAGCAGAGGCTGGACATGGCGCCCGGGTACCTGTGGTCAGCAAAGGTCTCAGAGTTCTCCCGGTTGAGGGTTCCTGCTGTAGCAAACATGATGGTGGTGTCAAGGTCAGCAATGATGCCGGAGACAGCACTGGCTGCTGTGATGCAGGCTTGTGTCCCACGGTTCCCAGCCTGAAGAGCTGCCAGCACATGAGACACCTGTGGGGTACGAGTACAGTGACTGGGGGAGCAGAGCAGGCTCAGGGAACCCTCACTGCATACACCTCCAACACCTCCAAGGGTGGAGCTGCTCCATATCGCGGAGAGGAAGTGGGAATACTTTGGTCTGCACACTCCTTCTTAGCTTCCAGTTACTTATTTTTACCTTGCACCTATCATGGTAGGTAGTCTAACTAGCTGGACTCTGCTAGTTTTCAAATTAGTAAGATCTCTTACTAATAATGGGCATCAGAACTGCACAACATCACAACTTGTTCCTTCTTTTAGCTCTTAATTTTTGTACTTGGACAAGCACAGGAGAACAAGCTTCCTAATGGAGAGCAATTGTGGAAAGGAAGGACCTGCAGGAGGTCCTGCAGATGCAGGTGCCAGGCACAACTTCCAAGTGTTTACTTTTGTGTTTGTGCTTACAAGCACTGCTGCTCTACCCTTATCAAGAAGACTTTTTAAGCCACACTTTCATCTGTTCTTCAGAAGCATGCTCTGCTCTTTAGATTGGCTTGATGGACAGAATGCCAGCAAAAGGTGGAGACTGATCACTGAGCACAAGCTGCAAGCACTGCTGCAGATGCTTTGCCCAACTCTGCAAGAACTGATCTGGAGAGCCCTAGCCTGCCACCAGTGTGTACGTCAGTTTTCCCAGGCAGGCTGCAGCACTTGGACATCACACTCACCCACCACAAGCACCAGCTGCTGTTATAGTGTCTGCAGAGGTGGATCCATACTCCACCCCATCAGCTGGGCAGGGGGAGCATGGCCAAGAGAGCCAACAGAATCCAACAGGACCAGGAGAGGACCCAATGTGGTAGCTCCAAGGGCACATGCCTGAATCCAGCATCCCTCCCAACGTCAGCATGCTGTCAAACCCCTCTCTCGACCACCTACCTTCTCAGAAACCTTGCGTGCACTCTCTATCAGCTCCTTCTTGGTGTAGGCATCGCTGGGGCTGCACTGCAGGGCTCCAGCCTTGGTGACCAGGGCAGCACAGCCATGACCCAGCTCCTGCACCCGGCGCTTGATGTGGGAGCCAATCTGTAGAGGAATGTGTGCGTGACAGAGTCAGCAGGGAACTGAGCCCTCCATCTGTGATACCCGCTGGTAAACACCCATCACCCAGCTCCTCTTTCCCAATCCTCCCACTCAGGAGAAGGAAAAAGGAAACACAGCTTTGCTCCTTGTTTCTATGCCATGTTACAGGGGAGGTGTGAAGGCTGCCTGCCCCCAGCTCCAAGGGGAGGCTCAAGTGTCCCTGTCCTCTGTTCTCATGCCCCAACAGCCCCTGGACTGCCTCACAGCACGCTCCAGTGCTCTCCCCAGTTTCGCACCTCCTCGTTCTCAGCAGTGAGGGCAGCTGGCTTGGCCTCTTGTGCCAGCTGCCCATAGTCATGGGTGAGTTGGTTGGCCAGTATGCCCAGCTCATCTGGGTTGGTGGTGGATTTGGTGACCTGTCAATGGAAGAAGAGCAGGAGTTGGACAGGGCAAGGAGGGCAGTAGCCTGACTGAGTATCAGGCAGTGCATTCTGCAGTGACAGGCTCGCTTGCACCCACCATTTCCTGCACAGTCACTGCGATAGCCTTGGCTGTCTTCACCATCGTGGTCTGGTAATCCACAAAGGTACCTTCTGGCTCACCCATGGGCCCCTCGTCCAGCTGCAAGAGACCATCAGGAGATTCTGGCTCCAGCTCTGGCCCACAAGGTCTTTAGCTTGTAGGGTTTGACCCTGACTGTTCCTCTCTCCCACACTCAGCCCTGTCCAGGTCCTCTCCATGCTCCCCTCACCTGGTTGATAGCTTGGGTGATGGAGTCCACCATGCCCCCCACAACACCTGCAGCACTGGCTGCCTCATTCAGGGTGGTGGTCAGGTCCTCCACTGCTTCCTTCATCATCTGCACAGCCTCTTCCAGAGCCTCCTGAGTGTGAGCAGCTTGCTGCAAGGAGAAGCCAGTGTGAGGGAAGGCAGGTGGCAGCTCCCATCCCAACAGGGATGCCACACACTGACCCTGGGGTTTTCATGTCAGGCACACATGTGTGCACCATGCAGCACCCACAGCAAAGGAGGGCACACCACTGACATGTGCCCCTCTTGCTCACCTTGGGGTTCCCACCAGCCTCCTTGGCTGTGTACAGCATCTGCAAGGCGGATTCAGCCAGTGTTTTGGTTTGGTCCAGGAGGTTCATCTGCTGCTGGTGGTTGGGTGTTTTGGAGGCAGCGCCGACAGCCGCCATAATGAGTGGCTCGAAATACTGAGCCATCTGGGACACCTAGGGAAGAGCAATGTGAGCACCAGTAGCTTCCAGCCCCAGCTGCCTTGTGCTCCTCCCCAGGCACCAGGTGCCTCATCAGCACCTCCACACCCCCATTACCTTGTGCCCCAGCTGCGAGGCCTCAGCCCTTGCTGCGGCAGCCACAGGCTCGATTAGGTTGCTGATCTCCTGGACAGCTGTGATCATCTGGTTGTGCAAAGCCTGTGCAAAGAGAGGGTGTTGCATGAGGCTGCAGCAAGGCTGGGGTCCCTGCATGCTGCTGAGAGTCAGGGGAAGGATGCCACTCCCTTAGGCTTGCCCACAGCGTGTCCTTGACCCACCTCCTGGGAGATATCTTGTCGGGGGGCCAGCTGCTGGCTGATGGCAGCGAGGGACGCCTGGTCCACCTCCCGCAGGCATCTGTTCAGGACCTCAATGGCCTCATCACACTCCCGTTGTCCTGGAGCTTTGTCCCTGTGTGACAGATGAATCAGCCAAGCGCTGGCAGCTGCTATACCACCCCTTCACCCCCAGCTTGGCTGGTGCTGGTGAGGGGCAAGACCCCTCTCCTGGCATGATAGAGCCTGGGCACAACAGTGTGTGTCCCCATCAACAACCCACATGAGAACTGGAGGAGCAGCTTCCAGGAAGGACAAGAGGGATAGCATCTTCCATCCCATCCCTTACCTGCCTGCACCAGCTGTGTCCAAGGAGATGATGAGCCAGAACGTCCCCAGGAATGCTCACTCAGAGCAGGGGTACATGCCAGAAGGGACAGAGCCACAGCCCAGAAACAGGACTCTACTCACCTCATGTTGGTGATCAGCTTCTTGATGGAGTCTGAGACTGTGCGCGAGTGGCCAGCGAGCACTGACCACTGTGGCGGGTCCTTGGGGTTGACAGCCAGAGAGCGGGCAGTCTGGATGAGGCCAGCAGAGCTCTCCAGCATGGTCTTGGCTGAAATGACAATAGGCTCCATGGCTCTACGCCCCTGCACAGGGAGACAACAGGCTGGTGAGGTAAGGGACCGTGCATGGGAAGTTGCTTCCTCTCCCATGAACCTTACCCTGGAGCAGCCCCTTGAAGCCCAAGGCTAGCTGCCACCTCCCCATCACACCCCCTCAATGCATGCCCCCCAGGCTTGGGAAAGGCACAGCTCCTCTCCACCCCACAGCAGAACCTGTTACAGACAGGCTCCATCCTCCCTGTCTCAGCAGCATCCCACCTCTGGGCTGATCTGGGCAGGAACGGTGGCGAACTCTGGGTTGGAGGCGAAGGCTGTCAGGTTATCCACAGCCTCTATGAGAGGGGCAGTGGCAGCACGACACCGCTCCCGGTTCTCCTCGTTGAAGTCGCCATCCAGGGCCTGGTGTGGAGAGACCAAAGCAGTTACCCAATTCCCACCATGCCCCAAATCCCATCACTACCACATTGCCTCAGAAGGGACACCACACCTTGATGGTCTTCACCAGGTTGGCCGTGCTGTTGGCCACCTCTTTGGCCGACTGGACGAACTGGCGCTTGGCCACAGGGTTGGCGGTGCGGGAGGATGCCAGACGGCATGTGTTGCACAGGGCTGAGGTGTGTTTTGCTACGATGGTGGCTGCTGACAGCACCTGCAGGGGAAAGCAGAGTAAGGCAGGATCCACCACGACCCCCTATCCCTACAGATCTCCCTTCCCTCCCACCCACCCTCTGTAGGGCACCAGTGACCACAGGCATCTCTCTTGGGACCCAAGAAGGATCACCAAGATCCTGCATGCCCACAGAGCCCCCCATCTGGACTATGACCATTGCACCAAAGGTGCCAGCTGGTTCCCAGTGCAGCTGATGAGGCCTGATGAGACACTAGCCATCATCTTGGCCAGCTCTTGGGATGCAGCATTTCCAACCAGCCTCATACTCTTTTTGATGCAAGCAAATGACTGTAATGGAGCCCCACACCACACTCACCTGGGACTGAGTACAGGCAGGGTCCACCAGGTTCTGGCAGGCCATCTGGATGGCTTGGTTAGCTCTGGCAAACTGAGTGGGGTCCACCAAGCCCTGCTGTCCGGCCTGGCTGTTGGGGTCTGAGACACCCACAAGGTAGGCAGCCTAGGAGCATGGGAGAGGTGGTGAGAGAGAGCTTGCGCACTGCAGGGAGGCTCAGAGAGGGCACAGGCTGCCGAGGAGTCTGGCAGCACCGTCCCACTGATTTGGAAGGGCAGGCGTGGGATGCATATGACAACTGTGCCCCTGGGGTAAGGCTCAGGGCTGGGACTGAGTGTGTCTCACCTGGGCAGCTGCCTCTGTCAGCCCACAGAGAGCTTTGGAAGCGGCACTGATGGAGTCTCCAAACTCAGGCAGTTTGCTGTTCTTGGCGTTCTGGGAGATGCCAGCCATGGACTCTCCCAGCACCTGCAGGACACACCATGCACTGATTACAGAGACCGCCTCTGGCTCCTGCAGTGCTCCTTAGGATCAGAGCTCACCGTGCTTTGTCAGTAGGGGAGGAACCACCTTTCCCTTTGTTCCCATATCCTTCCCAAGCCCTCCCTGTCCTTCCCCAAACCTCCATTCAGGGCTTACCTTGGAGTTCTCCATGACACTGTCAAGGCAGTTGAAGTAGGACATGTCGTTGACAGTCTGGGTGGGGTTCTCCAACAGTTCCTTCACCGTCTGCAGGGACACAGGTGTCACATCCAGAGGAAAGTTCTGCATCCTCCACTTGCACCTCCCCTTCATTCCCCCTTGTTCCTTACAGTGGGATACAGCTTCCCCCATACCCAACACCTCAACCTCTCCAGTGCCTTGTCAATATGTGGCTTCTTACCTCCAGCTCCCGCAGGGCATTGTCACATTCCTTCTGGCCTGGGGCCTGCTGGGTGCACATGGTGATCAGCTGGTTAATGCTGTCAGTCACAGCCCTGCCAGGGACATGGGAGAAAGATCCACAGATCAATGCCTGCCCCACCACCCAGCCCCACTGCTATGGCCAACAGCTCTCAGGGAGCAGTTCATCTTACCGTGCTGCAGCTGCCAGCTGATTCTTGAGGTTGGGGGCAGCAGGGTCAGCAGAGAGAGCCTTTGCAGCCAGCAGCAGCTTGCTGGAGGACATGGAAATGCTCTTCAAGTTCGACACCACCTGTGCCTGGTCTTCTTTATTCTGCAAGAAGAAGCCAGTAAGAGTTATCTGCAGCACCTTTTTAAAGCCCACACCCACCCCGGGTCTTCTCTGGTGATTTTCTGGTTCCCTTCATCCAACTTGTCCGCCAACAGCAAGGATACAACAGCAATTTTTGCTGAACTAACCCAATCCACCTTCTCTCTACTGCTGCAGTTTTTCACAGCTCCAGTCCCCATCTCCCTGGCTGCATTGGCTACAGCCACCCTAACCACCACTGCCTGGCCACCCTGCCTTTGGTCAGCCACCTCCTCAGGTATCCCAAACCTCACACTGCACTCAGGATGCCCCAAGAGGTATTTGCTCTCACCGGGGACTGGCTGGCCATCTCCACTCCTGCCTGCAGGAACTCATTGAAGTCGTGCCCGAATTTGCCAGAGGACTTGGCCAGGTCTTGAGGGGTGCCACGTGACGCCTGCACCAGCTCATTGGCGGACTGGTTGAGCCCTGCTGCTGCCTGGTTCAGCTGGCTCTGTGCCTCCTGGAAGCTCTTGGTGCTGGGAGGGAACTGAAAGGAAGGAGAGGGGTTAGGAGAGGCAGAGAAGTGAGAGGAGATGGAGGATGAAACTCAGGCATATGCTTGAGGATATGCTAGTGGAACCCAATGCAGCTGGACCAGCTTGCATCACCAGAAGACCTCCCCCTTCCCCTCCCACCCCAGCTCAGCTCACCGAATCCGAGAGCAGCCTCTTGCTGGCCTCTCCCACCATGCGGATGGCAGCGTCCACATCCCGCTGCCCTGGCAGGCAATTAACGCAGCGGTTCAGGGCCTGTGACACGGCCTTAGCCACCTACAGAGAAGCAAAGAGCGGTCAACACCACTCAGCCAGCCTCACGCCCTTCCCACAGCCTGACAGGGCACACTGGGTACCCACTGTCCCCACCTGGGCCAGGCGCTGCTGGCTCTCTGGATCACCGGGCTTGGCCACTGCTTTCCGCGCCTCCTCGATGAGGTTGTTGGCTTTGTCCATGACGTCGCTGGCGCACTCCAGCATGGCACTCTGTGCCTGCGGGTCGGAGGTATTGGCTGCCACACCACGAGCAGCCTGGCTGAGCGAGCGCAGGGCCTGGGCCACTTCCCGGGCAGCAATTCCTGGTGGGGTGGAGAGGTCAGTGCCTGTCAGCTCAGTGCCCCTTCCCCCAGCTTTCCCCTGTTGTTGAGGCCAGTACCTGTGTAGTTCTCGTTGCCTTGGGCCACCTCTCCCAAGAGGTGAGCGATGGCAGAGCTGACAGCTTTGGTGCTGTTTCCCAGATCCTGGGCACACTTCTCCATCTGCAGGTGGATGAGTTGGGACATGTTGGTGAGCTGCACCTTTTAGCAACTCCACTGCCCCAGAGTCCTCCCTGAGTCACCCTTCCCTGCACCCTCACCGTCTCTCCTGGCAGAGGCTTGAGCTTGCCATCACGGGCAGCTGCCTTGGCTTCCTGCAAGTCCCTCTCCAGGCTCTGCACCAGACCCAGCGCAGAGTCTATCTCCAGGGGTCCGCACGCCTCCTGAGCCTGTGGTGGGGCAGAAGGGAAGGTGAGCGGGTGACCGCTGAGCCCACCTGTCTCTGGCTGCGGGAGAGACCACAGCCTGCCACCAGGCTGTCCCCACCGTTCCCTGCTGCTCTGCACAGGTGGTGTCTCACTGCAGGATGGGACCCAGCCTCTCACCTTCTGGGCGGCTGTGCGGAGCTCAGCCAGAGCTGCGGCCAAGTTCTTGGCACATTGGCTGAGCTGCATGGCAGAGGCTTGGTCCGTAATGGTGGGGACCGTGGCCTTGGCTGCAGCTACCATCTTCCCACCAGGCTGTAGGGCCAGAACAAAAAGCAGTGAGAAGAGGACAAACATGCAGCGTCTCAGCTGCCTGTGTGCAGAAGATCTCCCAGTGTCTTAAAAGAGACAGGCATGGTAGGAAAGCTGTAATGCCAGAGCTGGAATGGGAGGCTCTGGGCAGCACGGGTACCTGCAGGAAGTTCTGGCTGGCAGCAATGAGAGCCAGCTGGGCGCTGGGGCTGTCCGGCTGGGACTGGCTTCCTCGCACACCTTGCACCAGCATCGGGATCTGCTCTGCCACCACCTGCCAGAGTAAAGGGTCATTGGAGAGGATCGGTCAGAAGGACACGAATTCAACCCAGGACCAGTGACCAAAAGATCAGCTCCTAAGGGACCTAAGTGAGGACCCCAAGATCCAGTCTGACCACTGTGGCTGAGCAGGAAGCACCAGCATGGCTGATGGGAGATGAGACAGGGAGAGGGAGCACTGGAGATACCAGGATCAGGCCCAGGCCCTTACCTTGCAGCTCTGCACCAGCTGCTGCTGCGCGGCGGGGTTCTTGTTGGAGGAGGAGGCGTGCTGCGCGGCGGCGATGGTCTGAGTGGCCGAGGCAGCGGCCTGCTTGGCTGCGTGCTGGCACAGGGAGGCACAGGTTAGCACTGGCAGTCTGTATCGAGCCCCCCTGCCATGACCAGGGCCCAGATCCCCCAAACAACTTCTCCTGTGCCTACTCCTGTGGCACCTCAGCATCCTCAGCACTCTCAATGCCCAGCACCCCAAAGCAACACGGTGCACACAAGGGAAGGGAGACCTCTCTGTGATGCACAACAGACATTGTACTTGAAAAGGACTTTATCTCTCTGCAAGGTGGAGGTATATGGGGGCTCGTGGTCAGGTTTTCCTTACTGACTGTGCTTGCTTGCCCTCTGCAGATCCTTGCCCAGCATCTTACCTCCAGCTTGTGCACGAGCTTCTTCTTGATGGCATTCTGGGCTGCGGCATTGGTTGCCATGCGGAGCCCTTCTGCTGCCTCACGCAGCCGCTGCTGCTGCTCCTCGCTGTCTGGGTGGGCTGCAGCTCCCTGGAGAAAGCAAAAAACCCATCACAGCTTTCAAGGACCATGGAGTCCCTCATCCTCCTGAAGCAGCACCTCTCCTCTGGCCTGATGCAAGGGAGTCCCCTACAAGGCAGTCTGGTTTATGGTGCTCGGTAGATGCTCAAAGTTTCTCCAGAAGAGTCCAGCAGCAGGAGAGGTAACAGCTCCTCTGCGACCACCCACAGCTCCCTGAAGCTCCTCCACAGGAGGAGCCCACCCTACTGCACAGGTCCCTGGCTCAGTGCAAGACCTTGCTCTGGGAACTGCTGCTCAACCAGGGGCTGCTCATCCCCTCCCCAGCACTGAGCCAATAGCATTGGACAGGGCTGGGGCCAAAGCCAGCATCCATCCTTCCCCACACACTGACCTTTGCAGCCTCCACCATCTTGGCAGTGGCATCAGCCAGGATCTTGGCTGCACTCAGAAGCTTGCGTGAATTCTCCAGGTCTGTCTCTCCCTCAGCATCGGCTTTGATGGCATTGACAAGGTCAGAGGTGGCCTGGGCCAAAATACGAGCCTGACGCACCATTTCCCCTGGAACAGAATGGAAGTTTGGCCTGTTAACAAGTCCTAAGGGCTCTCTCACACCTTGCTATCCATTGTGCTCTGCCCTGGGTGCCTCAGTCTCACCTGCATCACCCATGGAGCTGAATATATTCTCGGTGACGTTGAGGATGGTGTCAGTGGCCTGGTCATAGCGCCCGATGGGCTGCCCACCCAAGGCATGCTGCTTGATGTGCTGCAGCAGGTCATTCAGGGCCTGGGTGACAGCCGTGGCTGCCACCCCCACCTGCTTCAGGAGCTGGTCATCACTGGTGGCTGCCTTGGAAGCCTCCACACAGCCCTCAGCCGACTTGGCCACCAACTTGCCAGCCTCGATCAGCTGCTCCTGACAAACTGGTGAGCTAATTGTGGGAGCCACAACCTGGAAGGCAGGAGAAAGGCTGGGCAGCGAGCGTGGTATGCTCCTTGGAGGAGCTATCCCAAAATTCTGCTTCCCCAAAGAGGATCCTCATTGTTTGGGCACAGTGGCAGGGACTCCAACCTGAGCGGAGCCCACACTTCCTGTGCCAGACTTCCAGTGTCCTGCTTTAGGACATGTGATCCTGGCACACCTAGGACCCCACCTCAAAGCTGCCTCCCAGCCAGGTGAAACTCACAGCCACACTGAGGCAAGGGTTAACCTTGCTGCTTACCTTGGTGCAGGCCACCAGCTGGGAGGTGGAGAGGGCGCACTGGGTGGCCGCTGCGATCACCTGTGTCTGCAGCGCGGCGTCCTCTGTTTTCTGAGCCACGTTCTTGGCTTTGAGCACCAGCGCAGCGGCAGCATTGGCCACCGCCTTCGCCAGCTGCATAAGCATGTCCTGGGAAGGGACAGAAAGGGTCAACAAGGCAGCCATGGCAGTGGGAGCAGCCGCAGCCATCTGCAGGGCTCTTGTGAAATATTCAGATGGGAAATGTGAGCCCTCGAGGGCCTTTCATCCACTCCGTCCCAGCACCAGCAGCACTGAATACCCGGGAAGGCTGGCAACACCCATCTCCACTGTGCGTTACAGCTGACAGCGGAGCTGTGGCCTGGCCCTGAGCTGCAGCCTGCACTGCCACAAACACCACCCACAGCAGCTTGGGCGATGCTCAGCACCACCCCACTACCCACTCCCCAGGCAACCACCCATCCCCAATTGTTCCACAGTGTGAACCTGCTGCAAGGCACTGCTGGTACTGCCTGGATTTGATCGGGTTTGCAAACATTTGAACAGAGAGAAAAAATGACAAACCCGTCCAGCCAAACAGCAGGCAAAAGCCAGCCACGGCACACCCACACCATGGGCAGCTGCCAGCAAGAGGCAAGTGGCAGATGCTCCCATGTGAATGCTGAAAGCATGGGTGCAGAGAGATTTCTCAGTTTTCTGACAGTGTCTGTGTGAAAGCCTTGCTTTCTTATGGACGCTATGGGAAAACAGTTGACAGATTTTGTAAACTATTGATACCAAAGAGAAAATATCTGAAGTGTTATTGGGTTCAGCCAATCCCTCTGAGGGTTGGTTAGTCAGTGAACCAATGACCTCATGCCAGTCCAGCGTGCTAAGGTATATAAGCGAATTTGTAAATTAATAAAGCGTCGGTTTTCATATCACTATAAACCATCCATGTCGCTTTCTTCTTCGGTCTCTGCCCGCTAGTGACACTCCCATGCTGGTCACCTGTACTGCAGGCATGACAGCTATTTTTACTTTCAATTCTAACTTGTTGGCTGGCAAGCTAGAATACATCTCTGCTGTTATTCCCGAGGCTAAAAGAGAGGTATGACGGGGCAACCAGCCTTCTCTCTCCTGGGTGGCAGGTACACAAGAGGTGCCAGCAGGCAAGAGGCAGGGACCAGCACACGGCAAACTGCTTTCCTGCAGGGCACCAGACATGACAGCATGCTGCCTTCAGGATTAGCCCCTGTGGCACACTACTGGTGCCAACTGGCAGCACCAGCACTAAACAGCAAAAACCCTGGCAGGCAGGGCAGGCCTCTCTGTCTGCTGCAGCTGCCAACCTCCTGCTGAGTGTGTGCTCACAGTGAGCAGCCCTGCACCCCACGACAGGTAAGCCTCCAGCCACCAAACCAGAAGAGTCACAGCATCCCCTCACCTCCTGCAAGCCAAGACTACTCCCTCTGCAATCCACCACCTTTTGTGACAGGAGGAAAGACCAGAGAGTGCATGCATCCAATTGCAGAGTCCCCAGACCACGGCATCTGAGTCCATGGAAGGAAGTACATACACTCGGGTCACACAGCTGTGAGGCAGAACATCCTGCTGCTCGACTGGAAATTGTCTTCCAGGTCCTAAATCTGACCTTTGGGGATATTCTGTCCTGGCACTGCTGCGAGGCCAAACATGGCTTCCTGCCCTGGTCCTAGCTTTTCTGCTCCCCTTGGATATATGTCAAGGCCTCTCTACTCAGTTGAAGCTGTGTGGCTGCCATGAACAGAAACTCCTTCTTTCTGGAGTATTTTGGTCTATACTATATCTGGACTGTCCTCCCCAGCACAGTGTGCTACCTCCTTTGTGCTGGAAGGAACAGTCATGGGAAAGCGAGCCAGTTGGCAGTTAGCTCATCTAAAAAAAACGACACACAAGGCTCCACCCATACTGGGTCTCTGATGGGGACAGGCAGGCAGCTCCCCACAGGCAGGGAGCAGCAGGCAGGAGCTGAGGTGGCTGCAAGGGATGATCTCCAGAGCAGCACTTGCCCCAGGAGCAACCCAAGTGCATGGACTTCTGAGAGCCAACCACCAGAAAAGTAGAATTTTGCAAGAGCCCTTCTCCAAAGATTTCAGATGATAGTTCCCAGAGGAGCCCCCTTCACATTGGAGACAGCAAGGACCAACAAGCCATGCCTACAGCCCTGTTTTACCGTCTTTGGTTCAGAGACAGGCTGGATCCAAGCACACCGGTTTTCTGGGATCTACATGGAATCCACAAGATAAGAGGTGTTATATCACTCTAGAGACAGAGATGGGCAACAGCCTGTCTCCTCCCTCACAAAGGCACCACTGGGCACCAGCCAGTGTTCAGCCCGGGGCCCTCCAGTGAGGTCCTGTACAAAGGCTGATGGTTTTAGGGAGTGGGTGTCCCTGGTTGCTGCTGGGTACGCTCACCTGGAACCGGGGGTCAGTGTCACTCTCCCCGATCTGCTGCAGCAGCTCCCCGCTGGTCTGCCCCACCAGGCCAGCAGCCTGCAGGAGATTCTGGCGAGGCTGCAAGGAACGAGGCAAAATCAACACCGGGCTCGTGAGCAAGCCTTAAAACCTCACTCAGTGGTTCCCCTTTGGCTTCCCCCCCTTCCTCAGTCCCACAGCCGCTCCAGCACCCCACCTCAGCGCTGGCAGGCTGTGCTGTCTTCAGCAGGTCTGAGACGGCACTCGCCAGGTTCTTGGCTGCCTGCAGAAGCTGCCGCCCATTCCCTCCCTCATCCTCCATCAGCGCAGCCAGCAGCTTCACACCCTTAGACATCTCCGTCAGGTTGGAAGAGATGGTGGTGACGGCACAGCCCACGGCAGTGTAGTCCGTGTCTGCTGGATCCCCTGCACAGGGAAGAGAGGAATCAGCATGGGACATGCTACAAGTGATGCTCCAAGAGCATCCCCACACCTGTCACTGATGTGGTTTTCCTTTCTGGGAGCAAAAGGAGTCTTTCAGCTGGAAAAGAGAGACCAAGCGTTCTCCTGAACTGGATCATCCCTCTACTCCAACCCTCCACATACCTGCAGTGAGGTTGACAACTGAGGCCGTGCCAGCAGTTATGGCATCCACTTGGGAGTGGATCTCATGCTTCGACTCATCCATCTTGTTTTTGCGCCAAGCTTTTGATGCCTGAATGGGGAGAACAGGATCAGGAGATGGTGGTAGAGGTGATGGGTAGCTGCACACATGCTCACACAGAGAAGTGCAAGGAAGAGGATATCAGGAAAAGAGAGGGAAGACCTATGACCACCCAAATTCTCTAGTCCACCCTGACCAAACAACATGATCAAGTGTCCCCCCCATGTCTGCCCAAAGAGTGGGATACAACCCCATCTCTTTTCAGGCAGCAGATCTTCCCAGGAGCTGCTAACACTTCTCCTGGGAATGTGGCCAGTGTCACCCAGCCCAGCCTCCAGCAAGATCCACCCCCAGCAGCCCATCTTCACCCAGCACTCACAGCATCCTGCCCAAGAGGTGGCAAGGTCTCAAAGTCGTCCAGCGTGGCCTGGGCTGCATGCACAGCCTGCATGCTGGAGTTGATAGTGCCAGTCAGGGCTTGCTGGGCTGAGGTCTGCAACACAGAGACAGACTGAGATAAGATAAAGGCTTGTAATCTAGGATTACAGATTTGGCTCAAATGCTTCCCTGCAACGTGCTGTTGATGACACCACTCTAGGTAGGTCTCCACAAAGTGGGGTGCACTTAGCAAAAAGGGAGTTTCCCCTCTGCACCTCCCACTAGGAAATGCCTCATTCCACCATGGATACAATCAAGTCTCACAATTAACCAGCTCTCAGGTAGCGGGAGCAGATGCTGTGGGATCCCACAAGGCTTTCACAGCAAGGTCCTGCAGGAGGCTGCATGAGGCAAAAGAAATCAGCCTCCTTGTGGCCTTTTCCAAGTGCTCCTCCAGCTGCACAGGAGATGGGGGCACCAAAACACAACACTGGGTTCTGCTGCAAAACACAGTCCTAGTGGGGCTGTCCAGTCAGAACCTGAATGAGAGGCTGTAGTCACTAGCCAGGTGAAAATGCTGGGGTGTAGCTCAAGTTTGCAGAGAGGGTGCAGGAGGACACCGGCTCAGCCAAGCCAGCAAGCACATGAGGCCAGTGTTCTTCACAGCAAGGCAACACTTGGTCACGGACCCAAACAGATTGGTCTACACAAGCCTGACAGTCACCTCTCAGAGTTTGTGCCCTATGGTCAGCACAAGGAGAGCTTACCAGGGGAGGCATGTGCCCTCGGTGCATCTGGCCACTGGTGATTTGCACCTGAGGCTGTGGCATCGTGCCCACTTGGAAGTTTTCTGGCCCTCCAGCCCCTGTCCGCATGATGGCTGGCAGGGCCACTGAGCCCAGCTCTGCCTTGCCTGCACGGTTAAACTGCTGCTGCAACACTGTCGACCTGAAATGGGGAGAAATACCAAGTAAAGGGATGCCCACAGCGCTGGCACCAGGCTCTGTGGGAATGGAGGCTCTTCCTCCTTGCTGTGCTGCAAGCTTGGCTGGAGCACACTCTCCATTCAACTTTTCTTTGGCAGCTGCCTTGCTCCTGGAAGACTTACTTCTTTGGAGACACGGAGTCTTCCAGCATGGTGGACTCCTCATCCCCCTCCAGTCCAAAGTGGTCTTTGCTCTTTTTCTGCAAAGGGAAAGAGAAAATGATACCCCCAAGCCCTCCCCTCCTCCTACAGCCCAGACACCATACCAGGGTCACAGGGTCCCCCTGCCCTGTCTCCAGCTTTCCCAGCAGTGCTGTGTGCCAAAGGCTGTTTGGAGGCAGCTGGAAGGCACACCCTGTACACCTCTCTGGAGAGGGGCTATCAGTGCCCTTCTCAGCACAGCCTCACCTTTTTGAGGATGATATCGATGTAGCCAGCAATCAGCTGGGCGATCTGTTCCCCCTCCGTCGTCTGCACTGAGTAGTAACCATCCTGGTAATCTCCAAAATCCTGCAACAGCAGGGCACAGGGCAGCACCGGAGCCGGGCACTGGCAGCCATCCTGAGCCCCTCTGGTATGCACTAAGCACCCGAGTGCCAGCCTCCAAAGGAAGCGCTGGGAGAGGCACCAGAGGAGGGCAAGCCTGTGCCGCCATGGGGCAACAGCAGAGACAGGGGCTGGAGTGAGAGCAGCCCTCCACAGGGGCACCAGCAGGGAGGGGACATGGGGGGCCAGTTCTGGTCCCTTACCAGGGTGAAGCTCTTGGGTGAGGCTGCCCAACGCTTGATGTTGGTCAGGCTCCACTCCTGAATCACTTCCTTGGTCTTCTCATCCACGCGCATCACGCACTCCTTGGTGATCCCCAGCAGCCGTGGCACCAGCTTGTTCTTCCCCTTCATCTTCTCCTGTGGGCCACAACAGAAGGGCTGTGGGCTATCCCCGGGATGGATCCACCGAGGCAGAGACATCTGAGGTCTGCCATAGCTACCAAACACCCGCGAGGCCACACTTTCTAGGGGTGACAACTATCACATGCAGCTTGACAATGAGGAAAAGCATGAACCAAGGAGTAGGAAGGCAGTGCACAGGGAAATGCAAGAAGGAGAGGTGGACAGGGGAGATGCAGAGAAAACTGGAGCAACATAGGTTGAGAGGTAGCAGCTGGAGACACAACAGATGGAGGGATGCTGAAGAAGCAGAATTTTGGTCAGTTTGAAGTGGGACCAGGGGGCTGCTGCTCTACCTTGACCAAGAAGAAGGAGACCCCGTAGGTCTTGAGGGAACGGGCGAGTTTCACATAGCGAACTTTGGCTTCGATCTCACTCATGTTCCCACAGTTCTTGTGAGCCTGCAACAGCAAAGACAGAACATTGCACCAGCTCCACAGTCCTGCCTCAACACCATTGCACAGCCTTTCCAGGCTCTCCCCACCTAACCAGCATTCCCTGCCCCAGCTCTGATCTCTGGGACCTCAGGAGCTGCCTTGTTTGCCCAGCTCCTGCTCCTGTTTCTCACCCACCAGACTGCTGTGTGCTGCCTCCTCCGACAGGAGCACCTCAAACTTTAGTGAGGAGGAACAAAAAGCCCAGATCTCAACCTCCCCACTGCACATACCATGAAGATCTTGCGTTCTCCTTTCTGCTTGATGTACTCCTTGGGCAGGAAATCCTTGAGTCTGCCAAGAGACAGCCAAGTTAGCAGCAGAGCCCAAAGCCAGTGTCTGTCCTTGACTATGAACAGGCCCAACCCAAAGCCTCAGACAAACCCCTGCCAGGGCACAAACTGGGAGTTTTTGGAAGCAGAAAGAATGTGGGAGAGATTGCTGCCGCTATGAAAGCTGTCCTTGGGAGTTGCCCTAGCTGAGTGTGGGGTAAAGGTGCTGAGAATGTAGCCCTTTGTGTGGCATCAAGGCAGGCCAGAGGGTGGGCTGGGGCCGCCCCCATAGCAGCTGACTGCATGTCCCTACAGGGCTGCCAGAGGGAGCAGGATGGGGGGCTGGAACCCCTCACAGCTGGTGTGGATACCCACACTTGGGCACTGTGCTGTAGGGAGGACAGGGTTTGCACCAGAGGCTCCGAAATCCCCCGAGGCCCACAAGGCATTGTGGTGCTGGGTGCTGCCAAGCTGCTCCAGCTGCCTTGAGACAAGCCCAGGGGCTTCTCAGGACACTCACTCCAGAAAGCCTGGCTTGTGCTTCTGCTCGTTGTGTGGCCCAAACTGGATCTGGCACTGGTGGCCAGCAAACTCACAAGCTTTGTCAAAGGAGACAGGGTGGGAACCGTTCAGGATGTCGTCACGAGCCTGCGTGGGAATAGAAGACACTGCAGTGGGCTGGGCAGCCACGCAGCCCTGCCACTGCTCTCCTCCACATCAAGCACGACACGTTTTACAGACTTAAAAGAAGTGGCCCTGAAAAACAGGAGTATGTAGGACCAGGCTGTCTCTTACAGGCGTCAAGCCTGGGAGAGGAACAGCAGTGGAATTTCAGGATGGTTCCTACCAGACAGAGCTGACATAGGATTCCCTGGGGAGCCCTGGAGTACACAGAGGAAAGGGCTGGAATTGCCAGTGTTGGCTCTTACACAGGACATAACTGGGTAACCCAAAGTACCCCCCTGTCATGGCTCTTGACAAAACCTTCAGCCACCAGCCTTGTCAGGGGCTGGCAGGAGGCAGTGCAGACAGGTGCTCTGGGAAGCTGTACCTGCACGTAGAGGAGGTTGAGCTGCACGGGATCTCTCGAGTCCACATTCTGGTCAGAGTAGAAGAACTTGCGCCGCAGCAGCAGCGTTTCATTGTCATCGATGCCTTGCTCACGCAGGGTCCGGCCGTGGTCCAGCCAATTCACTGCAGACAATGCCAGGGTGTGAGCAGGAACAGGCACCAAGGCACGGCTGGTCCTGGCCCTAGGGCTGCTCATGCCGAGTGAGAAATGGATGTCCGCCTGGTGCATCCCAGCTCTCACCCATCTGTCCTGGGCCCCCAGGCATCAGACAGTCCAGGAAGTGTGAGGCACATGCTCCCTCATCACAGTCCTCTCCATGCCCTCTTCCCCTCACAGGGATCCCTGCTCCCCTCCCAAAGGCCCTCAGCACAGGCTGACCCCATTCTCAGCACATTCAGGCACCTACACTCATCATCTGTGTGCAACTTCTGCTTGAGCTTCTCCATTTTCTTCTCATCTCGCAGCAAGGTCTTGTCCTTCTTGAGTGTGCCAGTAACCTCTTCCTTCTTCTCTTCCATGATCTCCCGTACAAGTGAGTACTCATCATAATTGGTGATGCCTGCAGGAGAGCAGAGAACCAAACTCAGCAGGACTGTTCTGCCAAACAAGGAGTATGGAGCGACGCAGGGGTGCAGAGCACTGTCCCCTCCCCTCACACACCCCTCAGACACCCCTGCTGCCAGGCCATCTGCCACAGAGCTGCTGCTGCTTCCCCAGAAGCCTGTCAGATACTGCCATTCTCTCCCCACCGCCCTTCTTCCCCCCTGTTGCTGTCCTCTCCTCACCAATCCGGGCACATATTGTCATGAGCATGTCTGTGACAGTTTTGGAGTCATCCACCATCACTGTTTTCACTGTCCCATCCAGCATGCGGATCTTCAGGGGCCGCTGTTTCTTCTTGTACTCCATGGTATCCTGCGGGCACAGTGGAGCACAGCTCCCAGCAGTGGCACCAGTGCAGGGCACCCACATCCCACCATCAGTCCAACAGCTCCCCCCTGCCCAGTGCAACTGTGGGGGTGACAGGACGTGCTGCAGGGCTCAATGCAAGGCAGCAGGGCAGGCACCCACACCACCTCCATGCTGCAAGCACATCCAACCACAGAGCAAAGGATGCACCTGGAAAGATGTGGGATGGATACCTACCCCATTGCGAAGCATGTAGTAGTCCAGAGCCTTCCCAGCCTCCAGCCAGATCCCTTTCTTTGGGTCTTCATCCGAGAGGAAGAGCCCAAAATCATTAGCTGAAAAACAGGTAAAGTCTCTGCCAGGGTAGTCCTGAGCAGGACAGGGCCACCAAGGTGCTGCTATGTGCCCAAGGATATGCACCAGTGCAGCCCAGTGCATGAAGCACAGCAGCCCTTCGAACGCTGGAGCCTAAACCTGATGAGTGGGCAACAAAGCTGGCACACAAGCTCTGAGGTTTTACCACAGTTATCTATGGAAAAAATCATCTGAAGCATGCCTACACAACGTTGAACTTGGAACTGACAGACACAACAGAAGGAAGAGCTTGCAGTTGTGGCTGACGGCACTCTGAAATCTTCAGTGCAATGTGTAGTAGTAGCGAAAATAAGGTAATAAAATGCTGGGGATCACCAGGAAGGGTGCTGGGAACTGGCCTATAAAATGGTGGTAGGGTCTGCATCTTCCCAGGACACAGTACAGTTTGAAAAGATAGAGAGAGGCAGCTTAAATGCTGGAACCTTGGTGTGTGGGACTAGAGGAGCTGGGACTCCTCTTTTTGCAGAATGGGGGGCTGAAGGAGGATGGGCTCAAGGCTTACAAGGTCTCAGAGGTGGTGAGTAATTATTGTTCACCAAATCCTGCTCCCTCCCTGGTGAAAGGGCTGCTGCTTGAGCCTGGGCAGCAGCTCCCCAGCTTGGACCCACAGGGACAGGCCCATTTTCATGTAGCGAGAGGCCAGGACCACGCCTGGCTTTGCCCTGGAAAGGTCCTTCTCCACCTCTGCAACAATCCTGCGCCGCAGGCTGTCTTGGTTGGCTATGTTTATAACTCGTCATCTTGTTGGCAGCTCTCTTTGGGGAGGGACAAATTCCTGAGCCGCCCTGCGCCTGCCTGGCTAACGCTGCCGTTAGGATCCTACTAAACAGGGAGCAGAAAAATCACGAAAGCTTGCCATTCTATTTTTGAAGTTAAAAAAAAAACCCAACAAAAAACCAAGCTGTTTTCAGAGCAAATTCCAAGAGGATAAATCCACAGCACTGAAAACTGAGCAGCTTGCCCCAGATCCGTGGGTTGGGCGGGGAGAGGCACTTCCTGAGACAGAGCAAGAGCAGAGCTGGAAACTTACACTGAAGCTCCCCCAGCCCAAAGGTGACAAAAACAGAGGGCAGCTCAAAAAAGAAGCCCGAGTGCCCGTGTGTAAGGAGAGCAAAGAGAAGTAAAAGCTGCAAGGAACACATAGGAAAAGAAAAGCTGTGAGCAACTGAAAAGGAACGCAGGAATAAGAAGTTCCCTTTAAGGCCTTCCCCTTGCTGCTTTTTTTATAAACAGGCTGGCTCACACCCAGGAGCAGGAAATGCAATGCTCCTTCCAACACCACTATAGCCCTGCATATCCAAAGACATCCAGTCCCTCGCTGAAGCTGAAAGCCATGGTCTGCTGGACTGCTGACCAGCCGGGCATGGCGCGAGAAGGCATTTCCTTTCAATCTTAAGGAATGTGCTGCTCCCAGATGTCACTGCATTCCCCCTCCTCTTCCCACGACTCTTGACCTCTGCTTTGCTGTCTTTCCTCCGTGGCACAGCCGCTTTTGGGGGTTGCAGGGACTCAGGAGAGCCCCTGAGACAGCGTCCCAGAGCTCCAACCCCCCTTCCATGATGGGGACAGGCCGTATCTGCGTGGGCGTGAGTCACATCATGAGCTCATGAGCCATAGGCTAAATTGTGAGCCTAGCGGAGGCAAGAAAATGCTGAAGCTGAGGCAGCCTAGAAAGGTAATGGAGCACCAGCACGGGTCTGGCAGAGAGCTGCCAGTGGGGACAGACCCAGTGGAGATGATACATCTCCCAAGAAAGGAAAAATTAACTCAAATGGTTTATTAATGTTTACTATGACCCCTGCAACTGTTTAAACTCACGTAGCCCTGGCTAGTGGTGATGAATGCAAGTAGGACAGAGGAGCAGAGACAGAAAGGGCAGCGGACTCAAATTGCTTAATGAGTATTTCACTTCCAAACTTAGGGTTAATGAGTATTTCACTTCCAAAGTTAGGGTTTCCTAACTTCCAAACCCCCTAATGTTCTTCTGGGGTGTCAAGGAGGGAGTCTGAGAAACTCAGACCCTCACCTCAACTGGGCAAGAGGACTTGGTCCCCCCGCCCCACCACTTTCTCTGGGAAAGTGCCAGAGGGAGACAGACAAAAAAAGAAAAGGGAGACCAGTGAAATGCCAGGAGCTAAGCCAAGGTGGCCCTGGCACGGCAGCCAGTCCCACCATGGACTTACACTGTCCTATCTGTGCCTCCGGCACCCGCTCACGGATCATCCGGCAGGCGTCGTACACCATGGTGGAGGGCTCAAACTGCATCGTCTTCACCACATTGCCGATGCTGATCTTCAGTGAGAGGGCAACCATGGTGGCGGCTGGGCTGTCCCCACTCCTGCGTCACCTGCCGGAGGAGACAGACGGGTGAGCTCTGACTGCTGACCCCATTGGCACGCAAGGTCCTCCTTCCTCCTCCAGCAGCACCTGAAAGCTGGGACTCAGCTTCCAGTGGCAAGCAAGGGCTGCTCCCCGTGCTGGTGAGCCTGTGAGAGGTCCCGCTTTCCAGACCCTGGGACCTCAGAGCAGTACTGGGACCCTTACCTCCTGGTCCTAAGGTCCCAAAGACAATTTTACTTGCCTGTGGGAGTGACAGCAGCTGGTACCCAACAGAGACACTGCAGAGAGGAAGTGAGCATGAGGGAGCACACTAGATAAGCTGTGAGAGCATGATGGAAGGGGTTATAATTAAACCTGCCATGACACAGAAGCCACAAGAGGAAAACCAAGCTTTGACCCAGAGCTGGCAGGGCCCTGCCCCAGCTATCAGAACCCCTCATGTTGACAGCAGACGGTGCTGAGCTGGCAGCCTGAGCACAGGGGGACGGAAAAGCCTGAAGCTGCACGGGGAGGCAAGATAAGGGCACCAGGCATTGAATTCACATGTTAAATACAATTACTTGGGGAAAGCACCACTCACACCCAAGGAGTGCTCATGAGATCAGGATCTATGGCAGCAGATACTGCACCAACCCAGGGCACAGGATGATTCACAGGAGAGCAAGGGACCACCTGTGGCAGGTCTCACTGCATGGGCATACAAGAGCCACACCATGCCATCTGAAAAAGGACTCAAGCTGGGTCGAGCTTGAAGGATCAGCTTCGCAGAACAGAATCACAGAACCATCAGGGTTGGAAGATCACCCAGTCCAACCACCCACGTAGCCCTACCACAGTAACCCCTAAATCACTAGATTGTTATCACCCAGCACCAGTTCGAGATGCCTCTTAAACACCTCCAGGGATGACTCCACCACCTCCCTGGGCAACCTATTCCAACGCCTGATTACCTTAACAGTGAAAAAAATTTTTTCTAATATCTAATCTGAACCTCCCCTGTCTCAACTTAAGGCCATTTTCTCTTGTCCTCTCATGGTAAGCATGGCAGAACAGACTGGCCCCCATCTCAGTACAACCTCCCTTCACGTAGTTGCAGAGTTCAGGCTTAAAGGATTGCATAAAGCAGCTTCAGAGCAAGTGCCCCTCAACAGGGCTCCAAAACACCAGCTTTAATAACACCTAATCAGAACTGCAATGTTTGTATTGCAGAGTAAAAGCTGAAAGAAGTAACAGAAGTAAAAGGAGGTTGTACATAAGTGCCCCACTTGCCTGATGCAGTTTGTAAGAGTCCTTCCTTTTGGGTAAACCCAAACAAAGCAACAGCTTTGTGCAACAGCTTTCAGTGCTTTCTCAGGTTGCCAAACGCCTCAGGGTCCCTACACTGAGTCCTTTGCTCCTGCCCCGCTGCTCCATGCCCTTCTCAGCATTCCCTGTCCCTGTCTGGCCCCAACCCAATGCTCTCCAAGCAGTGACATGCCTTTTCCTCTCCCTGAGAGCCTGCCCATGCGGAGGGAGTCTCCTGTTCTGCTGACCCAGGTTGCCTTGTCCTTAAACTCCAGTGATGGGAGGATGCAAGAGCACTGGTGGGATGCACATCTGCTTATTCTCTTCTAGACTGATTTGCTCCTACCAGGCTTCCTATTATGGCTGTCAGGGAAAGCTGATCTTGCATCCTCAGCCTGACCTGAGAAGGTTCTTGGGTAAAAAGTGCTGGCAGCCTTCCTTGCACTGCAGCAGCACATGGTGAGTCTGTGCATCCCTGCCCGGCGCTGCCAGCTCTGGTCCCCCTGGGAGGGGGTATACCAGTGCAGGCTGTTCCCAAACACAGACCTGAGCAGCCTAGGGGCAAGATCTGCATCCAGTTTTGGCCAGGAGCAAGTCAGAGGGCAGGGGCCCTGCTTCTGCAGAGCCAGAAAGCCATGCTGGTGGTGTGGGGTGGGAGGCAGGGACCAAGGAGCGTGCCGCCTCCGCCAGCACATGGAGCGGCTCCAGCTCTGCATTCCTGAGCCGTTCTGCAATGTTTCTGCAGAGGCCCGTGGCCCCCACTGTCTCCGCTGCTGAGGAATGAAATGCACTTCGGCTCTGGAGCGCAGGAGCCCATCGGCAGAGGTAAGGAGGTGGCAGAGGCACCCGTCTGTGCCGTTGCCATCTATCCGGAAGCACCAGCAAAGCTGTGGAGCTGAACAAAGGAGGAACACCCTGTCATGGAAAGGGTTTTCCAAGTATTTTATATGCAGGGCGGGCTGCTGCAGTCACCAGGCCAACTTCTCTACATCTAAAAATATTCTCAAGTTGAGCATAAAGCTGCTTTCCATCCCTCTGCAGGAAAAGGAGAACATGCCACTGACAGGACAAGGTCAGAGACCATGGAGGAAGGGGAGTGGAGGACGTCGGACAGTAGAGAGGAACTGAGAGGAGCCGGGACATCTGCCACCATTTCTGCATCCTCTTCTTGCCCTCACAAAGCCACCCAAAACCAGGCACTGAACCAGAGGCACCCCTCAGCACACCCTCCACAGGGGTCGCTGTGCTTCCCAAGACCCCACAAGAAGATGACTGCTCAAGCCTTCCCACTCCCAAACACTTAGAAAAATGACAGAGCTCAACAGGGAAGATGCTGATGACATCAAGGAAGACCTCAGGGAAAAGGGAGACGGTTCACTTCAATTGCCATATTCCATGAAAAAAGTATAGGCTCCAGCAGCTGAACTTTGCTGACAGCAGGGTCTAGAGCAGAAATGCCCTCTGCTGCAAAAGGACACCTCCTCAAACTGGGGTGAAGTTTGTCAGCAAAACGTGAGGTTTGCAAATCTGTTGCCTGGTGCGAGGGCACCAATGCAGGGCTCAGCTCCTACAGACCCTTCTCCTCTGGGAACCATGTGGAGAGGAAAAAGCTGGACTAGACGTAACACATGAGACAGCGTGGGAGCCTGGCAGTGCAAACCACAAAAATAAAGGAAAAGGACAGTGAAACTCAAGCTGTCCCCCTAGAAAGAAAAAAAAACCAAAAAACCCAAACCAACCAAGTCTCGAACACACACCAAATTTTTGCTGGCTCACCTCCAGGGAAAGCAAACCTATTCTCAGTCAAACCTATTCTCAATCACGTTGTCGGTATGCAAAGTCAGATAAGGCACTGGAGCAGCCGGATTAACACACTTCTGCATTTTATAGCAAGCTGTGTGCAACCCATTTTAAACCATGGGCATGTTTCTGAGCCGATCCCAAGATGATGAGGGGGCAGGGGGTAACCACTTCCCCCAGGAGCTGTTGTGGCTTCCTCCATCTCAGCCCACGCAAGGTGAGCAAAACCAAGACGGTGGTGGAGGTCTCCAGGCTCTGCCTGAGGGCAGGGACAGTGCAGGCAGGGCTGCGGGCAGACAGCACCGTGTGGCCCAAGGAACCACTGTGTCATTGCCGGGGACCACTGACAGTGAGTTTTCCGTCACGTGATGTAATTGCTATATTTGCGTCGGACGAGTTCACTGCTGCAATAACGGTTACGGGGGAGGGCTTGTGCCTTAAAAGACAAAAAAAATCAACCAAAATTCAACTGCGGACAGCTGGAACACTTGTGGCAAGTTTCCAGAACAAGCTGCAAATCTTCAGATGCAACAGTTTTGCCATTTTTATTATGCTTTCTCTTTAGGGATACTCTGAAAGAGGTTTGGTAGTAGGATTTGGTTTTTTAGCTTTTTTTTTTTTTATGGCAATACCAAATTTCACCTGGGAAAGGCCCCACTGCAGACCAGAAGCTGGCTGCAGGAAGCTTAATCAGCTGCAAACCACCTCAGTGCTGGGGTTTTCCACAGGCACGGCCCAGTCAGTACAGCCACTGGCACAGCCAGGACGATACCAGACCACCAAAATGTGATGCCTGCAGCAGCGGCTTGGCTGGCATGTCAGCATCTGCACTCCAGCACCATCAACTGGGACAAAAATTAAGCTGGTGAGAAGCCAGACTAGGCTCTGGCTGGGTTCTCCTGCATTCTCCAGTATGGGACCAGTATACACAGCCACAGCAGGCACTGAGGCAGACGTGGCTCAGCCCTGCACCAATGGGAAGGCTGAGCCAGCAGCCCCAGCTGGTTTAGTGTCACACGCTGCCGAGCCCGTTCAGCCCAGTTCCTCTTTCCCAGCTGCATGTCCACGTCGGATGGGAGGACAGTTTCTTCCAGCTGAGGCTGAGCCTGCTCCTGGGGAGCATGAGTGGCTGTCAAGGACAGACACAGCACCCCTGTGACCACTCAGCTGTTACCCATGGCTAGGACAGGAGCATCCTCTCACCCCTGCAGGGAGGGCAGCGCTGCTCTGCGTGGCAAATGGGCAGGGGCCGGGCAGCTGGGCTGGAGGATCACAGCCGCAGCCTGTGCAGCTCACACACACTGAGCTGAAGCAGCTCCGGCCATTAACTGCTCACATTTTGCACACACCCCACATCCCGTCTGCTCCTGCTGGGCATCCCTTGACCTCCAAAGGCATGGAGCACAAATCATTGCACTTCCAGACTGCCCATGACGACGGCAGCCATGGGGGCAAGCGGGACTCCAGCCGCAGTCCCTCCTGTGTCCTTAGCAAGCTGGCCCTCTGGCACAGGACCCCAAAAGCAGGGGTTGAGCTGCAGTGGATGCTCTCACGACTTCTGGAGAGCACTGGGTGCCCTGATCCAGGCACCCACACTTCCCACAACAAGCAACTTGCCCAGCACCGTGCTGCTGGACAGGCAGAAAGGTGAAAGAAAGAAGAGAGCGTGGCTGCGCTTTGGGGTCATTTCATCCAGCAGCCAGCAAAGCTCAGTTCTGAAAAGAAGGGCGCCCCATAGGACCCTCTTCCTCAGTCTTCCCACTCCACCCTTCCCCAAATCTGCTGGGACATGTCACTTTGGGAAGCACCAAATGCCTGCCACTGCCATTCAGCAAGCAAGCTGAGTGTTTGACTGGTGCTCCCCATGCACCATCACAGGCTCATTTAGCACCTGGGGGGTTTCACCCCATGGCCTGGGGGGAAGCAGGTCGTCTGGACCCTTTACTGGGCAACTCACAGGTTTTGGCAAAACTAAAGATCCCAAAAATATGTGCCCTCCCCTTCTCAGCAGCGAGGCTCGGGGAGAGAGGAGAAGGGAGTAAACAATTATTGCTACCAAATATGGGTCGAACAGCCAGCGATGAAGCCACGGCAGAAGCATGTAGACATCCTGCCGGCAGATTCAAAGGGATGGGGAACTTGCAGGGGCTCGAGCAGGATCCGGCAGGGAACAGGCAGAGAGGATGGCACAGGTTAACCCTGCTTGGTTAGTTGCTTCGGCCGGGACATGGTGGGAACCCAGGCCTTCCCCGATGGGGGCCAGTCCCGCCCTGCATGGGAGCCACCCCAGCGCCCCATCCCGGGGGCCCATGCCCAGCTGTCTGTCCTGGTGGGAACTGCTGCGGTGACCTCCCTGGTTTCGGCGTGGCCATGGGAAGCCTGTCCCCTCGCGTCCCCACCCAAAACCACGCAGTAGCACACAGACACCCTTGCCACTCGCTTTTCCCCACGCCCCGGCAGGGTGGGCGGGGTGCCGGGCGAAAAGCTGCGCCTGGCCAGCCCCAAAGGTTGCCCCGCGGGCCGGTGGCCACGGCCAGGCTTGTCCAGCTCGGTCCCCAGGGACCCCCGAGGTGGGGATGCTGGCCCGGGCCTGGCCAGGGCAAACTGCGGGCGCAGGCCTGGTGGGGCAGGGCAAGGGCAGGGCCGGGGCTAACGTGGCCAGGGATAACGTGGCCGCGCCAGCCCGTGCTGCCCCGGAGCCTCCGGTGGGCGTCGGTGCGCGGGTGCCGCCCGCCCCGGGGCCGATCTAGGCACGGCCTAAAGTCTGAGTGAACCCCGAAAGCCCCCGGGTCATCGCAGCCCAGCGGACAAGCCCCGGCTGGAGCAGGGAAGCCCCAGTAACTGGGAAGCTGCTCCCTCCCTGCCTCCCCGCCATTTACCGGGCGGGGTGCGGGGGCAGGGTCCTCGGGACATCCGTTTCCGGCAGCCCCCCAAGAGCCAGGACGCTACCGGTCCCCAGGACCCCACTCCGCGGCCCCCCCTCCCCGGTTACCGGGACACCATGTGTCCTCCGTCCCCGGTCCCCGTACCTTTGCGCGGGCAGGAGCAGCGCGGCGGNCCCCCCGGGCGCCCGCCCGCCCCGGGACACCCCCGAGGCCCCGCATGACCCCGGGCCCACCGCCCACCCCTCAAGCCGTCTCTCCCATCCCCTCCTTTCCCC
>VXAD01006705.1:108780-184854 GCA_013399195.1 Dicrurus megarhynchus | reverse complement strand
GGGAGGCGGGGTGACGTCACCGCGGTGCGTTGGAAGCGGCGGGGCTGAGGTGAGGGGAGGGAGGGCGCCGGGCAGGGCCGGGGGTCTGGGCTGCGCGGCTCCGAGGGTCCAGGGGGTCCGGGGATCAGGAGGTATGGGGTCCGGCTCGCGGCCGGGGTTGAGAGGGGCTGTTCGGTTCTCCTCGGGTGGGTGTCCCGGCGTGGGGAGCGGCCCCTGCGCTCTCGTTACCCTTCCTTCTGCCGTACCTGCTCCTCCTGCTCTCGTCCTCCCCGTGCTGCCTGCGCGGCGCACGCTTCCTGGGGAGAAACTCCTCCGAGCCTGTGGAAGCGATGGGCCCTGGCATTGCCCGGGTTTGCCCAGCTCCTCTTCCTCTTGCTGCTCCACTTTCTGCTGGCAGCCCTGCTCACAGTCAGCTGGCACAGCAGCCCTGTGGCTGGGGAGCGCCCAGGCCCTCTGGTTTTGGGTGGGGTTTCAGGTGGTTTTGGTGGTATTCTATTTTTTCTGGTTTTTTTTTTTTTTTCAGACCGTGGCACTTGACAGCTAGATGTGAAAGCTTAGCAGTGCTGATGGACAGGTGTGATGGATGCCCGCGCTCTGACANTTATTACAAGCGTGTTAAATAGTGCAGTGTTTGACAGCTGTCTGAATTACTAAATCATCATCTGGGCCTTTGTCAAATCACTCATTAATTACTCTTCAATGATTGCCTAATCACCATCTGATTACCATTTAATTTCTGTTCAGTCATCGATTACTTAGAATTTGATCATTGTTTAATCATTGACATTGTTTAATCATTAAGAATCCCTTTAGTTAAAACCTTAACAATGACTGTTCTTAATAATTTTCCTGTGTCAGGAAGTTCTCCGTGCTGGCTGCACACCAGGGAGTATGGCACCTTCAGGCTTTTGTGGAACAGCAGGATCTTGCATGCTCTCCACACCATTAAGTCTGGGATTGTTTCACTTTTCCTCTCCTTCCTGCAGCTTTTGTGCTCTGGGTGGAGCGTGGCTCTTGTGGCTGGGTCACAATAACCTTGTGGGGAAAATAGTGTATTGTCACCAGTGGTGCTATAATAGCCTTGCTGGGGAAGTACTTGTGAACTGGCTGTCCCTGGTGTTGACATTACTGTTGACATTGCTGGGGATGCTTTGTCTGTAGGGTCTGAGGGACATCTTAAAGCAAGGCTGGTGTCTCCCCTTGTGCCTGTGCTCACTTTGGGTGTCCTGCTCAGATGTCATGCCCAGAGGAACTGGATGCCCTGGCAGATGTGGATCTGCTTGACTTTCTCCTGAAGGATGATGCTCCCTGCCCTGAAATCCCAGAGGAGCAGAATGGTCTGCTGGAAGACTGGGGCCTGCCAATGCCTGAGGTAAGTTCTTTGTGAGGAATTGATGATGAGCTGAGGTTTAGGGGGTTTGTCTCTCTGCTGAGTAAAAACTGTTCCTCCGCAGCTTCTGGACAAGGAGATGGATGACTTCATCAGCTCACTGCTGAGCCCTTTAGAAGATGAACCAGACAGGCTCAGTTATTTGCCTGCCAACAGTGACAGCAGCACTTCTGAGGATCAGCATCTGTCCCATTGCCTTGGTAGCAATTTTGCTAGCCAAGACATTGTGCAGGTTGACCACAACTACTCCCTTCACCAGGACTGGCCTGTGCTGGAAAGTGTGAGGTCTGACATGGCAGACGGAGATGTCACCATTGAGCTGGGTGAGTAATGTGTATGGACTCTGTCTGCCCTGGCTACAGGCAGAAAAGAGAAAAGCAGTCCCATATTGGTTTATTTTGGTGGGTGTCAGGCAATTGATGGGGAGAGCCAGGAGTAGAGGCTTCCTAGTGCTGTAAAATTGCTGTTTCATGCTACTCAAAGCTGGCTGGTCAGGTGCTTGTCTCACTGAGGCCTGGCATTTGACTCATCTTTCCTTCCCCAGGGGCATGGGTGGGTTTGGAAGCAAGCACGAGCAAGGCACTTGAACAGAGCACCAATTCCCCCATTGCTGTTGCTGTGGAAGATGAATCCCAGCTTGTGTCTGGAGCCATTGTGCAGGTACTGACTCCCATGCCTGTGGACCTCAGCCTTTTCTTCTGCTCACGTCTCTCCTTCTCCTCTGACTTGGCTCCCGTGAGGCATATCTCTGAGGGAAAGTATGACTCTGCTTTGGGAGAGCTGATTCCAGTTGTGTGTGTTTGCTGCATGCCCTCTCTGGCCCAGGGTGGACTCCTTGTATTTTGCATTCTCAGTAAGCTTATTTTTGCTGTTTTCTAGTCTGACTTCCCAGAGCTGGTCCTGACAGAGGAGGAGAAGCAGCTCCTGGAGAAAGAAGGTGTTACATTACCAACCTGTCTGCCACTTACCAAAGTGAGTCCTCACTAGAACCAAACAGGGTTGGACCACTCAAATGTATCAGGTAGTACAGGGGCTTGAAACTACAGGACGGTGCCTTGATGAGAATACTGTTGTCCAGGTGCTGTGTTCACGGCAGTGTTCATCCGAGCTTGGTGTCCTTTTCCTCCTTTCGAGTCCGGGGTGTCGTCCATGTGCACAGCAGCTTCTGGCTGCTGTCAGTCTACCTACTCATGGCTGTTTGCAGGAGGCAGTTACACCACAAGTGCCTCCAGCTATTTTTTCCCGCTTGCCTAGTGGCTTGTGAGCTTTTCATTTCCCTTAGGTATGCCTTACTTTTGTTATGTCATGGACACTGTTGGCTGCATCAGCAGGCCAGAGTTTGCCTTGCAGTTTATTCAGTGGTATGGGAAGGACAGAGGACACAAGCACTCAGGCTGGGCACTGAGATGTGTGCAGGGTGTGGGAGGGTGGGATTGCCAACACCATGGGATTGCTGTTAATGAGATGATGCTTGCAGGCTGAAGAGCGAGTTCTGAGGAAGGTGCGTCGTAAGATCCGGAACAAGCAGGCAGCTCAGGATAGTCGTCGCAGGAGGAAGATCTATGTGGATGGCCTGGAAAACAGGTATAGTCACACAGCAGTGTCATCCAGCACTTGAGGGACCCATATGTTCTTTTAGGGATCCCTGGCAGAATGATGATGGCACTAAATTGTACTTTCAATCAAAACTTACTTCCCGTATCGTGTTATGATTAGTATA
This sequence comes from Dicrurus megarhynchus, assembly GCA_013399195.1. Taxonomy (NCBI): domain Eukaryota; kingdom Metazoa; phylum Chordata; class Aves; order Passeriformes; family Dicruridae; genus Dicrurus; species Dicrurus megarhynchus. The sequence continues at coordinate 181,744 of VXAD01006705.1, read as the reverse complement.
GCACAGGATTTGTGGCACTGTTGGAATGGCACAGTTGTTCTACAAGCAGAATCGATGTAGTACAATCTATAAGCAGTCCAATGTACTGCTTATATAGCAGTATAGTGTAGTACAATCTGTAACAGGATTTATCATACAACTTAACTTAAAATTTCTAATCACCTGCATTCTAATATATCTTAGCTTACAATTTCTAGCCACCCGGGCCCTCTACAGATTGGATCAGATCTTAATAGACAGTTCTGTGTATTAATATAATGATCATAACATAGAATTGAAAATGCTGTAAAGGAATACGAGTCTCTCCCTTAGTCATGGGAGGAAACAGGCAATGGTAGATGTGTCCCTGAACAGGGGGTCCTGAGCTTTGCTGTCCAGCAGAAACTCTGCTCCCAAGGTCCCCCTTAGGACTTTCTAATTGCTTGATTTTGTGGGCAGTGCACTCTGTGCTGTTGTGTTCCCCTGCTCTGTGATAGGGCTGTCAGCAACACAGAGCTGGCTGTGTGCCTGGGACCTTCAAGGCCAGTAAGGGAAGGGCCTGGTGCCCAGGGACTTGCAGGCTGGCATGGAGGAGAAGAAGGAATGTGTTTGTTTAAGTACTTGGTGCACAGGGCTTGATAGCAGTGCCTGATAATGACTGCACTGGGAAGGGAATGAATGCATGACCTGCTTGGTCACAGAATGGCTGCTCCCCTCAGCATGGCCTTGGTTGTGCTGACCACATTCCTGGGTCCGGGAACAGGGGGTGCCCATCACAAGCTGCTGTGCTGTTTGGCTGCTGGGCTTTTGCCACCCTGGGCAGAAAGTGAGGCTGGCCCTCTGGGGCAACAGCTCTCTGCAGAGGGTTCAGAACATCAGGATAAAGCCTGCCTGGTGCTCTTGTGCTCAGAGATGGCCCAGAGCTTGCTCTGTTCAAGCCAGGTAGCTGACCTGCCAGGTCCGATGTGTTTTCCAGGTCAGGCTAGTTTGTAATACGGCCTTATGTCACAGATCTGCAGGGCTGGCATGCTGCTAGGAGTGAGCATCCACAGGGATTAGTCAACTGCTCTTCTGCAGGACTGGGCAGGGCTTCATCCCTCCCCATATCTGGTATGAGGTGGTGCTTTCTGGGCTTTGCTGCAGGTGATACCAGCTGGATCCCAGGACCAATTTTTTCTGCCCCAGCTACTCAGAGGTGGTGACTGATGTGAAGTCTCTGCTGTTGACTGACAAAATCTCTCTGTTTTTCCCCCACGCCGCTCGTGCTTTCTGGAAGAGTGGCAGCCTGCACAGCTGAAAACCATGAACTGGAGAAGAAGGTGCAGCAGCTGCAGAAGCAGAACATGTGAGTTCGTCTTGTTGGGTTTGGCAGGAGATGTGGTGGGGAAGGCTGTTCCTCTTCGTGGGTCTGCGGCCTGTCCCTGGCTGCAGAGGGTGGAGGGAAGTGTGCAACTCTAGGTTCAGCTGCTGTGCTAACCTGCGTTTCCTGCTCTCCTGCAGGTCACTCCTCAGGCAGTTGCAGAAACTGCAGGCCTTGGTGAGACGGTCAGCCCCCAAAACTACCGGAAGAAAAACCTGCACCATGGTAAGTGGCTTCAGCCCCAGTGTCTGTGGGGTAGTCTCTGCTGTCTTCACAAGTTTGGGAGAGAGGTGTTTATTGCATCCAGTGATGTCTGTCCATCTCCTTTGCTGAGATCTGTGCTGATCTTTGTTTCCAGATCGTGGTTCTGTCCTTCTGCCTCGTTCTGTCCCCCAGCATCCGCTCACCTGGGAGCGTAGAGCCACAGCGGGAGCTCAAGGGTGAGTGCCCAGGTTGGGGCTGAGGTGTGGCTCCAGGTGAAGTGCTGCCCTTCAGAGCACAGCACCTTCCCCAGAGACAGCCTGAATTTTGGGGCACGTCGAGCTAAGCATCCCCTTGCCTAGGGTGACCACTGGGTTTGGGTTGCTGTCTCGCCCCAGCTCTGGATTCTCTCAGCCCTGTTGCAGAGGCCTGTCTGGAAGCAGGGCCCTGCGCCAGGGGCGGTGCAAGGACAGGGGAGATCCGGTCCCTCTTGGAGCACAAACTGTACTTGTGCCTGGCAGCTGTGCAGCATCCTCTCCCCACCTCCCATGGGAGGAGGAAGTCCTGGTTAAACAGTTTGTCCTCTCTCTGGGCTCTGTGGTGGCTCCATACTCAGCACAGGAGGGTGGGAGGCTGGAAGTGACAGGGTTGGCTCTCCCTCTCTTACAGTGCTGTCACGGCAGATCCGCGAGTTTCCGAACCAGGGAGCACCTGATGTGGAGCACAACACTGAGCTGGAGGGCTTCAGCCCAGAGCCTGGAGACCCCTTGCTGCCAGGCAACCTCAGTCAGTCATGGGAAGAGGGGCAGAGTCCACTCAACCCCAGTCCCAGATCTTTCAACAGCAACTCATCCTCTGACCCTCCGGCAGCAGCAGACTCCAAGCCGGGCCCACCTCAGAGTGACCCTTTGCCAGCAGCAGTGGTGGTGCCATGGAAAGCCAAGGGTCAGGAGCGGGTGGAACACCCTGACAGAGTTCTCATCCAGCAGCACCATGCCAACGAGATGTGACCAACGCTGCATCCTGCTCCTTGGGATGATACCAGGCATCCCATGGGGCAGGGACAGAGCCGCACTGATAGATTATCTATCCAAGCATTCCTTCTGAATACTCTCCTGATTGCCAGCAGCTCAGAGGGTTTACCAGGGAGGAATCATTCTGACATTTTATATTTGTATCAGGCTCTATCTGAGATGGGACAGGAAATTGTGAGAACCTCACTATGGCTGCTGATGTGGCTTGCTGCCCAGAGTGCATGTGGTGGCTTGTGGGGATGGGCTGTGGCAGGGAGGGTGGAGGAAGTTGGGCTGAGGTGCTGGTACTTGGTCTGACTGGATGCAGTTGGTGGTGGAAGCTGCTGCCCTGCTTCTTCACTGCCCAGCTGGAGATGAGCAGGCACTTCTTTGTATTATGGCCCCAAACATCTGTTCCATGTTCCTGCCCCTTAATCCTGCACTGCTGCCTGATTTCCAGGTGTGAGGGAGCGAGTTGACCTTCAGTGCCCTCACAGGAGTGGTCCTGCTGCTGCGACAGACCCAGCATGTCACCTGTTCCTCCTAGCTTTTGAGCCATGGCCACAGCTGCCAGCCTGGCTAGAGAAGGTAATGTGGAGTCCTTCCTGAGCCATGTGTGCTGTTCGCCTACTGTAAGGGCTGAGCCTTTCATCTCTTGCAGGCTTCTGGGCCTCAGGGAGCAGGCATGCCTTGAGCCAGACTGCTGAGGCAGCATGTAGCAGAGAGCAGCAGAGCTGCTTGCTCTTCTGAAGGCCTTCCTGGCCACAGGACAGTTTCAAAGCCATGTCCTTGTGTGCCCAAGCCTTGCTGTGCTGGCTTGTGATGCAGTCAACGGTTCTGGGCCGAGCAGAAACACTTTGAGCTGGTGAGCAGTGTCTGCCCCAGAGTGCAGCTTAGTGGTACCTGTAGAGATCTCGTCCTACTTCAGGACATTTCATAGAGTCATATAGAATGGTTTGGAGGGGACCTGTAAAGGTCATCTAGTCCGGTTCCCCCTGCAATGAGTAGGGACAGCTTCAGTTGGATCAGAATAATAATCAGCAGCTTCCTTATTAATAGAGTCTAAATAAATATTAATGGTGTGTGACTGTGTCCTGTCTGGTTGTTTTGGTGAGGTGCTGGGTGGCTAGGTGAAAGCTGGAGCCTGTACCTGGGGCTGGAAGCCTTGTGGGAGAAACCCAGCAGCGGCTCAGGGACAATCACTCTCAGATGAGTACAAGGGAACTCTGCGTGGCTGTGGCCGTGCAGAGGGGCTTGTTGAGGCACGGTGTGGGTTTGCAGGGCTGCTGCTCTGCTCTCACCCCACTTCAAGGGTGCGAAAGCACTCTTGGAGAAAAGTGTATGTGGTGAGCGCCCAGCGTCCACCACGCACGCACCCCCAAGCCCCCAGCGCTGCGGAAGCGAGCAGCTTCCCCAGGAGGAAGTGTGAGGAGCCGGTGTCAGCCCCCACCGCTGCTTGTGTAATGAGGAGCTGCACAATCGCAGGAAATGGAGCAGAGCCAGGGTGCTACAACAGCCACCGGGTGGGCCCTGCCTGCTGCGGGGTTGCTAAATTCAGGCTTGTCTCTGGGTCTGGTTGGGATCACTGGGTCCACAGGAGGCACTGGCAGACCTTGAGGTCAGGCTGCGGAGCCCAGGGTGGGGTTTGGGGGCATGGCAGCTCAGCCAGGCAGTGAGTGCAGGAAGCTTCACGCTTGCAGCCCACCCAGCAAACACGATATGAGACTTGTTTTGTGAGGAGAGACAACCAAGGAGGGGCTCTGCCTCAGGACAGGTAGCAGCATGGTCCCAACAGGGCCAGGTCACAGCTCTACCCTGTCCAGGGCTGACAGCCCTTGAGCATCACCAGGGAATCGCTGGACCTTTATCCTCAGGAGCTGTGCATGGCATCAGGAAGGTCACGGATCCTGTCTATACTTCAGTTTAATTTTTTGCAGTTCAAGGCCAGGGTGTGTAATGCCTCTCCCCACTTTAGTTTCGTTTTTTTGCCGTTTGAGGCCAAGGTGCGTAACGTCCTGTTCCCACTTTACTTTCATTTTTGCAGTTCAGGGTCAGTGTGTGAAATGCCCTGTTCTCCCTTTAGTTTCATTTTTTGGAGTTCAAGGCCAGAGTGTGTAGTGTCACAGACGTTACATGGTGTCCCTGACCCAGCACTAATCAATATTGAATGAGCCACGTGAAGTAATACATGGTGGTGTTGCCAGCAAAATTGGGAGCAGCCACATGAACTGGTGTTTGCCTGGGTGTGATGGGGTCAGTATTTCTCTTTATAGCAGTCTGGCTGGCTTGGCCAGATGTCAGGAAGGGAGATAACTCTGGGAGAGCAGGCAGGGAGCCAGGAGTTGGGAGTTTTGGGGAGGATTGCTCCGTGGTCTCAGCTCATAATGACCCAGATCGGCTATTTTTCATTGCTTTCTGTGTTCTCGTGCCAGTCCCACAGCAAGCAGGTCTGAGCTGGGGAGAGGAAGGAAGCTCAGCCTGGACCTCACGCCTTGGGTTAAAGGGCAGCAATGATAAAAGTGCCCATAATGAGTCCTTTGGCTGAGGACTTTATTATATCAAGCGGAGGAGCAGCAGCCACCTGCTATTCCTGCCGCCCTCCTTGTCCTCTTTGCTGCAGATCCCCATTCTTTCTCCTAGCATGCTGCAGGGATCAGAGCACGGTCTGCGTGTGCATTTTTGCTGCTTTCACGCACACACAGCCCCACGCCCTGCCTTAGATCAGCAGCATGGTCCCTGCTTGCCTTCCCCACTGTGTTCCCTCTGTTATGCCCAAGGTCAGCCTGTATCTCCCTTCAGTCCAAGCAAGTGCCTGTGTCAGCATTGTGGGACTATGCTGGCAGACAGGAAGCATGAGCCTTTCGGGGCAAAATGTCCTGCAGAGTCCTTGGCAAGTCCCAGATGGGTGTTGCCAGATAGAAACAGAATCTTTTTTGCTTGGTGACTCCTAAAGAATCAGTCGTGCCTGGTGACTCCTCGAGTATCATCTCCTTTCTATAGTAGTGACATACTGAAATTTGTGAAAGCATAAATGAAATTTGCCTTCTATTGCCAAGGAAGGCCTGGGCTGTGTAACCAATGCAAAACACTTCCTGATCATGGCTTTAAAAGAATCAGGTTTCCCCCCCCTTTTTTTTTTTTGTAATGAATTAGGGTTTCTCAGAGAGATGGGAAATTCAGTCAGTAGCAGAAAGAAGATATATCCATCTCTTCAAGGGTCCCGTGTCATCATCCATCCTATTTTTATCCACTAGCACCAGCTGCTGGATAGTGGTGGAAACAGAAAAACTAATAGAAATCTGAAACCTGGTTTAAAAAGCAGCTGGAAATACAGCGATGGAGCCACTACCTCCTTCCAGCTCTCACAGCTGGGCAGCTTGGCCCTGGGCCTGCTGAACCCCCAAGGGTCATGCTGAGACCACTTTGGCAAAGTGTCTAAGGCAGAAAGCAGAGAGGTCGAGCTGTGATGCCTAAAAAAGTCCAGCCAGTGCCAGATGTGCCCTTCCCCTCTTCTCTTTCCCTGGCCATGCGTGGACACCAGGGTCTTGGCTGGAGACACATCCCCATGGATTACTCAGGGGACACAGCCGTGCAGAAGGGGCTCTTGAGGAGGGGCATTTGGGAGCTTTCCCCAGGCCTGAGATGGGAGGGCAGCTGGCAGCCGGCCACCGCTGCACATCCGCCGGGGCTGGGAACCGGCGGCTGACAGCTCTGCAAGAGTCATTTGCAATGGCGCCGTGCGTTCGGGCACCCCAGAGCTTCCTCTGCTCTGCTCACATGAGGAAGGCTCTGCTCCGCGGCAGCACACTGGGGCTGTGCCTTATCCTTCTGTCTGGCCACAGCCCGGCTTGTCCCCCATCTCTAGGGACATCTGTGAGTGACCCCTAGGGCCATGTTACCCACAGCACAGCATCAGGTTTGCAGGCACAGTACTGCTGCACCCTGCCAGGAACGGGAGCTGGGACAGCCCCCGTCCCCAGGGACCCTGCTGCCCTCAGCATTGCAGCATGAAGCCTCCCTGTGGGAGGGTGGCTGCTGGGTGAGACAAACCCCACGAGTTTGAGGCAGGGCAGAAATCAGAGCCAAACCCTGCCTTCCCACAGAAACCCTTTATTTTGCATCTGGTGAGCTTGCCTAAGAAAGCATGAACCTCTGGGCTGAGACCTGCCCAAGTGCAGCATGTCAGTGCGGGCAGAGCCCGTCCAGGGAAGCGCTGACTCCCTGCCGTCCTGAGCCTGCTGGATTTCCCCACTTGCTGTTATTTGATCCGTGTGAAGATGCTGGTGCCAATCCTGCAGAAAACACCAAATCAGATGGGGTCATGTATGCTGTGGAGGGTACAGAGGGAAACCCCAGGTGGGCATTGTGTGGTTGACTGGGGTACTACAGGTTCCAACAGCCTGTAGCAGAGGCTGTGCCAGGTGCTGGCGTCTTTTCCTCCTCTCTCCCTGCCATGGAGAGTGGAAAGATGGTCCTGGAGGGGGGCCCACTTTGGCCAGACCCCATCCTGGGGTACCCCATGCTGAGGCACATCTGGCATGCAGGAGTGGACCATGTTACATGGATGCTTAGCCCTTGCACACCACTGGTGACAAACCCATTTCACCCTCACGGTCCTCCCATGCTTCACCCCGTGGGATTTCTCCCTTCTCCAGCCTGAGATGCAGGAGACCCTGGCAGAGCAGTGACTGGGACCCAGCACTCACCGTGTGGCTTTCCAGTCCTCGTCAGGACTGTCAGCCACCTCTCGTAGGAGCCACAGGGCATGCAGGCTCTCCTCCCCGTTGGTGTCTACGTAGCACTGGCCCAGGAAGACAGTTGTCTGGGCAGCCTCTGAGTCTGGAAGGGTTTAAGGTGACGTGAGTCAGGCAGCGAGGCACGAGGTCACCCTGTGTCCTGCTGGCATCCTTGCTACAGGATGATGGCCCCCTCTTGCCTACCTTGGAGCCGCCAGTTCACGGTGAAGTAGAAGGTGGGCTGTGGGACCAGCCGTGTGTCTTGCTGGGACCCCTCCAGTGGTGAGGTGAGGAGTTCCGAGCTGCCAGCAGCAGGTCCCGGCAGGTAAAAACCGGAGAATCTGTTGTCCTTGTCCAGGGTGGACACAACCATCCGGCAGCCAGTGTCGCTCCGCCACGACCCAGAGAGAAGACACTGCAAGGCCAGCGCTGTGGGTTGGAGTGCCCAGGCAGGAAGGGAGGCATCCTGCTCCCACCCCTTCACCCTGGCTCTGCCCAGAGATGTCTGCAGCACTGGGTGGTGTGCCACGGACCTGATGCGCCACTGGCATTGCCACCTCAGTGTGAGCATCGTGCCTGAGCATGGATTGCCTTCAGCTCAGCTGCTGTCCGGGATGGTTTCACCCACCCAAGGGAGAGTGGGTCCCCCCATCCTAAAGCAGCAGGTGCACTGCTTTTCCTACACTCTAGGGATGAAAACAGGAGCTATCTGTGGTATGGCTCTGTTTGCCTTCCTCTGAATGATTTCCCGCAGCGAGAAGCATCCTTGCAGGAGCAGTCCCTTCCTCCCAACCTTGTCACAGCTTCCCTCAGCGCTGCAGAGTGCTGTTCCCACCAGTTCCAGCAGCCCAGCCCTAGCTCCCTGTTGAGTTACGATGCCCCAGCAGCAGACTTTGGGGTCTAGCAGGGTGTCAGCACCCCATCCCTGCTGTCATCTGTCCCCATACCTTCCTCTCCACGGGGGAAACACACACTGCCAGGGCAAGGGCGAGGACCAGGGCAAAAGCATTTCTCCCCATGGCTGCAAGGCTGCTAAGAGCTCCCCCAGCCCTGCAGCCCAGCCCCCTTTATAGGGCTGTAACTGGAGCCCCACCAACACCAGGATGGCAGCTGTGAGATGAATGGCTTGATGTCAGGGTGCCTGGGACAGGCAAGGGAGGTGATAAGGTCTGCGTGACCTGGTCAGTGCTGAAGGAACGCAGGAAGAAGCATGGCTGTGCAGAGGGGTGGGGGCACAAGATTTTTTAAGTAGCTGGAAATCAATACCTTCTTTGGGAATCTGCCTCCCATGCATGAAGCCTGGAAATTACCACCTATTTCAACATTTACCCCCTCCCTGCTTTGCTGTTGCCACTGCTTGACCAGTGTGCTGCAGCGCTACATGGGAGGGAAGGCTCACTCACTTCAGAAGCAAAAACATTTCTCCAGCCTCTTCTGGATATCAGCTGCTGATTTTGAGGCTTTTGCTTTTACTTTTATGAGAGTTAGAGGAAGAAGTAACCCCAGCAGCATTACTGAGGTTCCAGCAAGCGTGTTCACAAAAGAGCATGATAACTAGCATTGTATTCACACTTCTTCCTTGTATTTGCTGCCCTAAAGGACCTTTGATGTACAAAATGCAGCATGCACTGTCCCTCTCTTCCTGAGCCATGCCTTTGCTGTGATGCCTGGAGCAGGCATATGGCTGTGGCTGCTGAAAATTCAGGTGGGATTCAGCTGAATCAACACCTGCTGTTTCCAACACAAGCAGTGTTTGGGGCAGGGGATGGTGGGAGGGCTGCAGCGTGCAAATTGGGGGCAAGGGAGTGCCCCTTTGGGGTGGCACTTCTCAGTGACCACTGCTAGCCTGCTACCCTGTGCTCAGCACATCTCTCTCTCATCTAGGGAGCCTTAAAAGCTGGGCCAAATGGAAAACACTCCTCTCCTAACACATCCCTCCTCCTTGTTGTCTTTTTCAGTCCCAAACCCATGGCCTATCACAGGGGCTCAAAGAAATTCCCCCTGGGGATCCTTTTGCTCTTATCCTGGATGCCACAGTCTGCTCTTTTGGCCCGACACCAGCTCCTGCCTTTCCGTGCTGTTTGGCAGGGACAAGCCACCTTGTTAGAGATCCCAGGGTGGTGGCAGGCATCCCTCCACTTCGTGGCACCATGCTGCAGCTTTGCTAGGGCTGGGCAGGCTTGATGGACTCTGTGGCCACGGTGCTGTTATGCCTGGGGCTGGGATATTTTTGTAACACTTGTGCAAGAGGTTCCTCTTCACCCACGGACCTGCCAAAAGCTTTGTGTTGAAAGAGTTGACTAAGTCTGGCAGGCGTCCACAGAGGCAAACAGAGTGGCACTGCCAAAATTCAGTAGCAGAGAAGGGGAAAACCCCTGAGTGTAACCCAGGGGATGGTAAAGGATGGGATGGGATGGGATGGGATGGGATGGGATGGGATGGGATGGGATGGGATGGGATGGGAGCTTTAATTTATGCACATTTTACTTGGGCTGCTGCACAGCACCAAGGAAGTGCTTAATCAACATCTCAAATCTGCCGATAAAGTTGCCTCTACTGTCCAGCCCTACAGAGCATGGAGTCCCAGTACTGGAAAGAGTCTGGTGGGAATGGATATGAAGGCACTACAAGGAAGTGAGCTGGATTCAGGATGCTGGTGCCAGCTCTGCCACCATCAGGCAGGCAGGAAATGATGACACAGCGTGGAAGTTTGGGTTTAGATGAGATGGGAAATGAGCCCAGGGAGGCGGATGGGTGGGATCAGGGAGACATGCAAATGTCCCTGGGGAAGGGCAGTGGTGAGGCCTCACCTCAGCAGGGGCATCTCTGGGGACAGAAGGGGTAGCAAGGACAGACTTTAAAAAAAGGCAACCACAGCTGATGATTTTTAAATTTTATTGTCATTTGGGAGGCAGGTTTTTCTTGCCTTGTTGCAGGGTCAGGCTCATCATAGGGCTGGCGAAGACACATCTTCACAGGGAGGGGACAAGCTCGGCAGGGTCTTTCCTTTTGCGGTGCGTTTGCGTGTGAAGACATTTCTGCCCACCCTGTGAGAAGTTGAGAGCTCCTGTGGGATGACCCACAGACACTGCCCACTCAGAGCTGCCAGTGCTCGCAGCAGTGATGGGGTGTCCCTAAATGCCCCCCAACTTTCCTCAAGCAAGGACACCTCTGCAGGATTAGTGTCCCCCATATCCCACCACTACCTCGTGGCTTTCCAGTCCTCCTCAAGGGACCTGACGGCTTCACGCAGCAGCCACATGGTGGTCAGCGTCTCCTTTCCACCTGCATCCACAAAGCATTGCCCCACAAAGGCGGTGGTGGCATCTGGGAGGAAGCGCTTATTGGGAGATCCACGGGGAAACTGGCTGCCATTCCCCACTGTCCTCCCAGACACAGCTGTGTTCCTGCTCCAATGGCCACACAACCACCAAACCCATGCTGGAGGGTCCTGCCCTTCCCTGTGGCTCCCTTGGACAAGGCAGGATCTGTAGCACCACATCCCACTTGTGCTGACGGGGTCTGAACCCACCGTGGTCACCCCAAAGATGTTGGGTGAGGCGGGGCTGCCCTGCCCAAGCCCAGCGTTGCCCCTTAGCCCCACATCGTGCAGCTGTTGCTGCTTAGCTGCACCAAAGCATCACCCAGCTGAATTCCTGGCAAAAGAAAATTCCCACTGGCTGCATGTGTGGCTCCCACTGACACTGCCATGCCATCCCCAGGAGTCCCAGCACTTACTTGAGAACTTGTCCCAGCGCACAGTGAAGGCAAAGGTGGGCCAGCTCTCCTCTCCACGCTGCTGCTGGGTGCCCTTCAGGGGGGAGATTTGGGCACAGCCCCCAGAGAGGGTGACTCGTGTGAGGTATTGTCCCTGGAAGTCCCCGCTGTCCCCCAACACTGAAATCTCCATCAGTGAACCCTGGTCATTCCTCCACAGCCCGTTGAGCTGGCACTGAAGGAATACAGCCACATGTTCTCTGTCCCCACACACAGAGGGACCTCATCCCTGCTGCTGCCCCACACCAGGAGCCACAAACCCTGTTGTGAGAGCAGGACACGGCTATCCCTAATCCTGGTCTGGGGAAATGCTGCCCCAGGGTGCTGCTGGCTGCTGAGAGGATGGTGGAGCAAGGCCAGAACATCCCAGCCCTGCAGCGTGCACGGTATGCCCAGACACAGACCCCGTGGGAGGGGGTGCCACATGCGTGGTGCTCCCAGGCACAAACCCCAAGGGATGGAATGCCCTGTGCATGGTTCCCTCACGGAAACAAATCTTTCTGGAGGTGGTACCAGGTGGCTGAGGGTGATCAGGGACACCTTGCCCGCTGCCTGGACTTGGTGCTTGCAAACCTCTCCTGCTTGTCTAAGCCTAAAATGGTATTTAAGAGAGAACTCCTGCATCCCAGTGCCGTGTCTGCCACGCTCCCGTTGTCACCCATCCCCGTACCTTCCTCTCTGCAGGAGCAACACTCTCTGCCAGGGCCACGGCGAGGACCAGGATGAAAGCGCCGCTCCCCATGGCTGCGGGGCTGTGCGATGCCCGGCTCGGCTCCCTCCCTGCCCTGCATCCCAAACCCCTTTATAGGGCTGTAACCAGAGCCGTGTCGGCTGGCAGCTGCGGCGTGAGTGTCCCGATGTCAGCGTGCCCGGGTCAGGCGAGGTGAGGAGGTCTGCGTGACCTGGGCAGCGCCGCAGGAACGCGGGGATGAGCACGGCTGTGCAGGGAAGTGGGGATGCAGGGATGATTTACACATCCACTGCCCAAGAGGCTCTGCCGACCCGTTCCTTGCTCAGTGCCTGAGCCCTGGGGGCGGGCACGGCCTGACACTGTCCCACTGCCACTGACCCAATGCTGCCACCTAAACACAGGCTGCAGCAAGCGCAGTCCGGCCAGCTCTGCTCCGCTGTGCTGACATCACCGTGTGTCTGCCAGCAGGGGCTCGTCCCTGTGACCGTCCCCTCCTGCATTATGAGTGTCTCCTGCTCTTTCTGAACTGTTTTTCGTCCTGACTGTGCTGAGTTTTCCTTGGGTTTGGGACCTAAGACTGTCACTGCAGTAGGAACTCTTGAGTCAATCATTCTTCCAAGTGCAGAAGGGCTTTCCTGGAAGATATGTAGACATTAAAATTTGCTTGTCCCTGTGGGAGGGCATGTCCTGTGCCGGGTGCCTCCCTAGACCTTGCCACATGCGTGATGCTTTGAGGCTGGGCAGGGCCCTGTCCGACCCTTCCCAAGGGGCTCCTGACGGTGCAAGGCTGTAATGGGGGTGCACAGACTGCCTGGCATTGGCCCAGGGACACGGCACAGACACATCCTCTAAGACATCACTCTAACCAGGTGAACGTGTCACTGCCAATGCTGCAGGGGAAGACACATCTGGCTGTGTCCAGATCATGAGGGACCTCTCTGGCCCCTGCCCAGGCACAAGGGGTGAGATCTGCTTTGACAATCCTTCTCATCTTACCTGGGCCTGAATACAAGGAAACCCACTCTCCTCTTCCTCAGGGAGCAGGATCCTATGTTCAAATTGCACTTTGTTTTTAATTAAAAAATTATAAAGCTGCATTCAACTCTCATCCTGGGAACTTGCTCCAAAAGCCCTTGGGATCTTGACACTCCTCTCCTTTGCTTGCTGCCCAGCTGGCTCCTGGCACCCAGGGCTTGGCACTCCCCCATGGACTCCATGCAGCACCCACAGGGGCAGCCCCAGTACGGAGCAAGGATGGACAAGCGCCCTGCAGCCCACTCAATGGCTTTCCAGTCATCCTCGAGCATGTCAGCCTCATCTCACATGATCCACGTGGTCTGCACTTTTTCCTTCCTGTCATCTATGAAGCATTGGCCTGAGGAGGCAGTGATGAAGTCTGCCATCTGTGAAGGGATGGGATGAGATGGTGCTGGGATGGGGCTGCCCCTATTAGGCAGCCAGTTTGTCAGTGGGAAAGGCTGCTTGTGGGTCAGTGATGTTTCCCTCCCCAGCCTCCTGTCCTGCTGGGACCTTGAACAGGCATGGTGGCATGAGCCCAGCTGAGCTGGACATCACAGAAAGGGCAGGAATACTCCAAGCACATCTCAGTGGAGACCAGAGGAGCTCTGAGGATACAAGAGGGAGACTGGGAAAGGAGAAGCACCTGAAAAGCTTTAGCTGACAGCTGAAGGTGGGCTGGCTCTTCTGGGTCATCAAATGTGTCACCTGCAGCGGTGATGCCCACATCTCATTCATGGCATGTGGTAGCAGCCAGTGAATTTGCCTTTTCTGTTCATAGCCAAGATGGTCACAGTGGAGCCCGGGTCAGTGACCCAGTGCCTGGTCAGGATGCAGTGCAGTGGAGGGGACTCAGCACGGGTGCCACAGCACAGCCTGGGTGGGGCAGGGTGGCAGGAGTGAGTAAACCTCTGAACCATGTAGGGCAAGCCTAGGACAAGCTGCAGGTCCCTCATCCACACAAGGGGTTATACTGACAAATGTGATGAGCTCAGCTGTAGGATGGGGAGGCAGAACACATCTGGGAGGGTGCCCTGGTTCCAAACCAGCCCAAGGAAGGGCTGAGAACATAAAGAAGGAGCTCCTCTACTCTCTCAGGATGGCCATCTGTGCTTGGCAAGGCTGCAGCTGGAACAGGGCCATGGAGAGAGGCAGAAGAGCAGAGTGCAATGTGTGGTCCTAACCAGAGAACCACGTAGAAACGGTGGAGGGGATGGGAGCTGTGTCCTCACTCGTCAGTGAAGTTACGGCTTGAAAATCGAATTTCCTCTTTTGTCATCGCTGCAGAGTGGCGTGGTACCGGGTTTTGCCTGTCTACACACCCAAACCCACCAGCCATGGAGTCCTGTGAGTGACCAGGGAACTCCCTGCCTCCATCTGCTTGGGTGGGTCAACAGCTGCAGTGAGAGAGATGTTGGGCACCACGATGTTCAGTGTTGAGACATCTGTAAACGGTCGGCAGGAGCAGTCCCCGCAGAAACGGTCGCATAGGACAGTTTTCCACATGTGGTTAAGACATGGAAGTGCTGGAGGACCCCTGCAGTGGAAACTCCTTCTCCATTCTAACAGTGACTATCTGCTTGAAGGTATTTGATCCTTATGCAAGCATCGCCCCATGCCAAGACCCTAATAAATTCGTTTTTTGGGTTTTTTTTTAACTGGTACACTATGTGTGCGAGCACCTGTGCCACATAGACATGTCCGTGTGATTGCAGGTGCCTCCTGCCTCTGCCAGCTCCCCCTCCCCCTGGAGGCATCCACAGTGTGTGAATGACCCTGACCAAGGCTTGTCATGCAGCAGAAACAGTGGGTTTTCCTCTCAGACAGAGGTCTGCAGTGGGGCTGAAGGGGAAGCCCTGCTCACGTTTGCCTTGCTGATGAGGCCATGCTGGAAGGAAACAAATGGTGCTGGGTTTGCAGACCAGCACTGTGAGCAGGTTTGCAGCTGGATAAAACCCCGATCTGACGGATGCTGAATGTCCACGAGGAAACATCCCCACCTTTAGGCACTCCCAGATGCCTGCAGGCACCCCTGGCACACTATGTCCTATGTCCTGTCACCCCAAATCCGAGGTGTGCCAGGGATGCCTTGCAGCCTAGCTGGGTGCCCTCATAAAGGGTCTGGCCTTGCAAAGAGCTCTGCCAGCTCACACCCACCACATCTCTCACCAGCACAGTGTCTGCCTGCTGGGGTCTGCAGGATGCTCCAGTTGTGGTCAGCACCGATGCCTTGCTGAAGCACCCTGGGAATGCTGCGCAAGCTCTGGAGAGCCCTGCCCTGGGGAAATGTTGGCATGAAGGCAATAACAAGGTCAAGAGGATGCATGCAGTGAGGCTGAAGGCTTAGCAGGGTGCCTCAATGCTGAGCTGGCCATGCTTCAGGTGAGAGCAGAGTCCAGTGGTCCCTCTGCCCCTTGCTTTCCCAGTTGTCAGCCTGCTCTAAAAGCATGTAAAAGGCTGTGTGGATACATACATGCATAGGAGAGGGCTGGTGTAAAGGCATTCTGGTCAGAAAGGCTGTAAGGGAACTGAAAACGCAGGAGAAATGCCAGCGAGGCACTGAGAAGGGAACAGCAGCACTGCTCTAGAAGCAGCAGATGAACCCCAGGGAGAAAGACGTGAGAAGCAAACCACATGCAAGTGTGCAACAAGGCAGGCAAAAACACAGAGCAGGCAAACCTTCTAAAGCCACAGGTGCTGCTAGCAAAGCTCTGCCACCCACAGCATTTGTGGCAGAAAAGCCAGGGGAGCAGTGAGGAGTGGCAGCCCCAGCAGCTCAGTCCTACCTTTGTCAAATCCCAGGCAGTATGCCAGCTCAGGGCATGCAGCACTGTTCCGGGTTATCTTGAGAATCAAAGACACAAGGACTAAGTTCAGATTCAGACACAGAGCTGATTTTCTGGAAATCATTTGCTTTGGCTTAGAGGGGTGCCTAAGGCAGCACAGGCACTTCCTGTTTTGGTCAGTCACATAGTCCACTTGGCAGAGATTTGAGGCTGAATTTGTTGGTAATGGGCTTTCCAGTAAATCACAAGTTTCCTAGGAAGAGTTTTGGGCTGGATTTCCTGCAGCTACTGGCCCTGTGTGGCTGGTGCAGAGCAGCCCTTGGCACTTTTCAGGAGTGTGGACACAGCTGAGACCACTCACCTGCCTGCTTGAGGGCAGTGTCAGAGCCTGGGGCCTCGCAGTCAGGTTTTTGGGATGCAGAAGAGTTCCCCAGCCTACTCTCCCTGGCTTTCAGCAGGAAAGAGTGAGTGGTGGTCACACTAAGTGTCAGAGGGTTACTTTGGGGATGCACCATCCTGTTTGGGCTGGGAAATGGGGCTTCCTTAGGACCAGTCTCTTTCCAGAATAAGGGAATGAGAGTTTCATTCCGCACCCACCCACCACCGTGTTTTAGCCCAGCTTTTCCAGAGACTGGAAAGAGAAAAAAAAATCCACAGACTGCACAAGGTTGTGTTTAAATATCTTTAATTTAATTTTTTAATTTTAATTTAAATTTAATTTAATTTAATTTAATTTAATTTAATTTAATTTATTTTAGACATCCTCCTTCAGAGCTGGTAGGATCAGGACATGCTGGTACACACTGATCCTGCTGAAGGGACTCCTGTTTCCCAAGCGTGGCTAGAACGAGATGCTTCTCCCTCCTTTCAGCCTATTCGAGCGAAGGTGTTGCAGCCGGTCCTGTGGGGAAGCAGTAGCCTACTGGTGCCCAGCCAGCAGCAGGGTAGGGATCCCAGATGGATTTGGGGTACCTTGGCTCACCTGGTGGCTTTCCAGTCATCCGCCTCTGAGTTGGCTTTCTCCCGCAGCAACCAGGAGGTGTGCAGGACCTCGTTCCCATCGTCCCTATTGAAGCACTGGCCCACGAAGACAGCTGTGGAGTCTGAAGCAGTGGTGGCTGTTAGCATCCCAACAGGACCCCAGCTGATTTTGGAGCTTCACAAGCATCTGTGGGTTTAATGCTCATGGAGCCCAAGTGGATCCCTGTACTGGCAGGGAAATGTTGTGTGGCACAGATGTTGTCAAAGCAACCCTCTGTGCTGCCTCGCTCAAACATTGTTTTGGGAGGTGTCCTGCTGTCTGCTGACACCATCCAGAGTGGGGAGAGATCAGGGAAGGAGAGACAGGGGACAGGAGAGAGAACAGAGGGATTGGGATGGGCACTGGGACCTGCCTGAGCTCCTCTCTCCATCCCACCACCCCATCCAGCAACAGCTGTCATGCAACTACACACCTGAGAACTTCTTCCAGTTGACAGTGAAGCCGAAGGTGCACTGTCCGTCCTCATCCAGGTGCTGGGAGCCAACCAGTGGGGATGGCTGGATGGGGTTCTTGGTGCTTGACACGGCGGTGTGGTACTCACCAGAGAAGGTTCCGTCGCTGCCTACCTCGAACACTTGCATCCTGGAGCCCAGGTCGTTCTCCCACCAGCCAGTCAGGTTGCAAGGCTGGGGATGAGCAGACGTGTCCCTGGGAGCTGCCTGTACACAGCCCTTACAGGCTAAGCCCCCTGCCCACAACCCCCAATGCCCACAGTGTGCTGGCACTCACCCGGATATTCCTTGTGCCTTTCCACGGGTGGCTCAGCCACCTGCTTGTGGTTGCCTTTTCCTCTTTCTCGCTGGCCTTTTTCTGCCCAGGGTGATCACCTCCCTGGGAGAAGAGCTTGGAAAAGCACGAAAACACAGGTCAGGCTGTGGATGGTGGCACTGCAGAATGTTTCTGGACTCCTGTGAGTGCTCTAGCATTCAAAGACATGATTTATAAAGTTGCTGCTATCTCCGCCACGTCAAGAGGGCCAAAAGCTGGGGTAAGCCAAGCAAAGGGGGGATGTGAAGAGGAAAAGCGAAAGGTGAGAGCCCTGGACAGGCAGGAACGTGGGCGGGACCCCTGCTGTAGCCCTGGCAGGTGAGCTGTGTGTGTCCAGGGCACATCTGCTCCTGTTTGTGGTGACCTATGCTGTGCTCAGCACACATGTAGCACGACACGGAAGCCCACTGGAATGGGCATAGCTCTCGGGTCCACGGTGGGCTCCGTCTCAGCCAGAGCCCTGCACATCCCACCTGCAAGGCTCTGGCTCGAGTTCTAAGCACTGCCTATTCTTTCCCACACTGCGCTGTCCTAGACAGGGGCAAGTCATCCCCTGGGGCAGGGTCCCCATGCTTCCCCTGCCCCATTTTCCCTCCAAGTCCCCAGGAGGGAAGTGGGGGATTTCCTCATGCATGCCCCCTGCACCAGGGAAGGAATCCCCATGCACATCCCTCCCGGGCACACGGACAGCCCTGGAGCATCCCTTCCCTCACCTCCCTCGGCAGGGGGTCCTGTCTGGATACCCGCTGGAGCAGGGGATCCTCCTGTTGCCGAGTATCCCCCCCGCCGAAGGGTCTTCCAGGCGTGTCCCATCCCTAACGAGCGCTGCAGCTCCCAGATCATATTTCACCCCTCCGGTGAGTCTCCCACTCGTGTCCCTCCCCGAACACCGGGACCCCCAGGCGTGCTCCCACGCAGGCTTCCCTGGAGCCGAGTTTCCCTCGCGTGTTTCCCAGCAGGAGCTCCCACCTGGAAGCCCTCCGTGACCGCGGCCAGGGATATCCCTGCAGGCAGGGCGAGAAGGGAGAGGACGCGGCGGCTCATCGGGATGTAGCTCGGGATGCAGCGGCGGCAGCGAATCCCGCAGTGCCACTGACTCACAGACTTTTATTTTTCGGCTCCGCCACTTTCCCGGAAAGCCCTGGGCGGTATCGGAGGGAGGGAGTAGAACTGGGACAAGGAAGGGAACCGAGACGGGGACGGCGACGGGGGTGGGGACGGGGACAGGGGTAAGAACGGGGATGGGGACAGGGCTGGGGATGGAGAAGGGAAGAAGTTGTAGCTTGCGGTGGGATGGGAACGGGAACTGGGGTGGGGATGGGGGCAAGGATGAGGGATGGGGGATGTGCACATGGATGGGGACGGGAACAGGGACAGGCATGGGGATGGAAACAAGGGTGTCAGGGATGGGGACGGGGCAGGGAAGGGGATTGGAGGCAGGGATGGGGATACGCATGGGGACTGGAACAGGGGTGAACATGGGGATGGGCAGAGATAGGGGTGTAGGAGGGGTTGTGTGGCGCTGCCCACTGACGTCACCCAGCCTGGGGGTCTTTAGTCCCATGTCTACTGGTTGAGGGCTGGGTCTAAGTTTCCATCCTGCCCTGCAGGAGCTGTTGTGTCCTAAAGCACCCTCTGGTCACTACAGGGGATGGAGAGAAGAGCAGAGAGTCATGAGGGCTGGGTAAGGCATGTGTGCAGGGGCAGCACGTGATCTGCAGTGGGTCCAGGGATTTGGAAGATGAAGGAAGCAAACCTGCCCCAACAGAGATAGGAAAACCGCGCTTTTTTTTTTTTTTTTTTTTTTTCCAGGTTTGCAAAATTGCAGGCTATTGCATAATAGGGCATCACGAGCTGGAGGTGAGCAGCCCAGATAGCATGTAAGGCAAGAGGAAAAGGCAAATGAAAGGTCGATAAAAGGGTAGGATCACGTCAAGGTCAGGGGCAGGATGTGGGATAGTTAGGACAGCTGATGAACACAGACTCTGATACAGAGGGAGTGGCGCCTCCGGTGCTGGTTTGTTGCAAACTCTATGGTTTTACTTTCGGTTTCCCTATTAAGCAAGCATAATGCTTGCATCATCCTGTGTACCACTGACTGCCTTCTCAGGAGAAACCAGGAGCCAGGGAATTTGCAGGTAGGGGGTTATGAAATGACAGAAGTCAAGTCTTATGTCCTGGGTCAACATGGTTCTCAGTCACCTTGTGCCCCACTGTGCAGGGCTCCCAGCCTCACCCTCCACTTCCACTTGGGTCCCAAGGCTTTCACAGACCACTCAGAGAAGCCTTTGGGTGCTTATGGTGCTGGTGGCAGCCACAGCGGGCATTTGGGGAGGGGAAGCAGGAGAACGAGCCCAGCACGACCAGGGCAGTGCCGAGGATCAGTGGGGATGAACTGAGGGCTCTGTGTGGAATGCAGGCATGAGGATGAGGGTGCAAGGGTGAGGATGAGGATGCAGGGGTGACTTTTGACCAAAAGGTGGACCACCAGGCACATCAACCAGTTGTGCCCAGTCAGTACAAGCATACCCTGGAGAGTCTCAGGTCCGTGCACTCTCTGGGACCAACCCCAGAGCCCAGCAGGGAATGAAGGAAAAGAGCAAAGGCTGAGGAAGGCTGGGGAAGGACAGGCACACTGTGAGAAGAAGAGGATGGCAGGCAGACCCTGACACTTTCTCAGGGCACTGTGTGCTTTCTGCCCCAAAGTCCCTGCTCCATCCAGCAGTCTCTTCCCCCAGCAGCCCTGCAGCCCCCAGGCAGCATTGTCCTTGACACCCTTTTCATCTCCCCCTGCCCACACAGCTTCTCCCTGTGGTGCTCAGGAACAGGAGTTAGGAGCTGTGCGTCACGGGTTAGGTAACTAATGAGTTCAGCATGAGCTGCTGAAATGATGGATTGGTGAGGTCAAGCGTTAGATCAGTGCAAATGACATGGGGCCCTTGTTTGATTTGTTTCCTTTCCGAAGGAGCTGATAAAATAAAGTTTAATGTCCAGATAACATCCTGTCAATCCGAACAGCAGAAAGGATCCGTATCCTGTTCCACCCTCTGGCTGATCAGCTGCCAGAAAGCACATTGTACACCTGTGTACATACAACAGGTACACCTTCAGGATCTGGCTTTAGCCACCCAGTCTGCCCAGCAGCTCTGCCTGGAGTCCCAGGTCGCTCTCCTGGTCCCCTCAGCATCCAGCCTGGACTTTGGACCACCCCAACACCCCAGATTCCCCTCTGTGGGGGCTGGCACCCAGCTCTCCCCCATATGTACATGCAGCACTGAGACTCCCATCCAGAGCAGCAGCTGGAAATGGAGTTTGACGGGAAGATGGGGCAGAGTGGGGTGCAGAGACAAGGGAGAGGCCAGGTGAGAGTGCTGGCTTGCTGGCATGCAGCTTTCACCCCAACCCTCAGCTGTGGGGTATCCTACTGCCCCACACTGGGGGTGCTGTCTGGAGCCACCCACCTCAGGGCCCCTGTCAATGTCCCAAATGGGTGCACAGGCAAGAAGGCACCTGCTGAGGCCTGAAGCCATGCTCAGGAAGCAAAATTACCCAGCCACTGTCCCTCACCCCATTTTCCCAGCCTCTCCAAAACACTTCCCTGTGCTCCCCCTGCGAGCACCTTGCTCTGCCCATGGCCACAGAGTGGCTGCTTGTATCCCAGGGACACAAGTGACACAGCTCTCTGCCGTGTGGAAAAAGTTTTATTTGGCTCCATGTGTGAGGGCAGCAAGTGTGGGGATGGGGAGCCCCACCAGCAGGTTGCTGGGAGGTGCTGGGAAGAAGCAGGGCAAGGTGAGGGTGTGTTTCCTTGACAGGATGCCCGGCTTGGGACTGGGACAGTGGAGAGGCTTGGGAATGCAGGAGGACAGCAGGGTGCAGGCAGCACTGGTCCCTGTTCCCATCACTTGATGCGGGTGAAGATGGAAGTGCCAACTCTGTGGGGAAGATGTGTCAGCAGGATGGGAGGGAGGGCTGTGGGGTGAGATGGCAGGGACAGAGCTCACCTGGTGGCTTTCCAGGTGTCCTTGCGTGACAGGACCTCTTCCCGTAGGAGCCACATGGTCTCCAGTGTCTCCTTCCCACGGTGATCCACAAAGCACTGGCCCACAAAGGCAGTGGTGGAATCTGGCAAGGTTTGAGTGATGGAGACGGGGGTGAGAGCCTGTGCCTCGAGACAGGGAAACCTGGGCCACCTGATCCTGGCAGACAGACAGGCAAACACCACCTGCTACATGCCCTGGACAGAGAGACGGGCTTCCCTGCCAGGCTGGCCAGGTAGACCACTTCCACATCTCCTGGACAGAGAGCTGGGCATCAGCCCTGCCATGCCCCTTGGACAGACAGATGGACACCCCCATCACCTCTTCCAGACAACCCTGCCACCCACTGCAGACAGACAGCTCTCCCAGTACCACTTCTCATGGCAGGAATGAGTGTGTGTGGCCAACCTGTGCCCACAGCCGGGGTTCCTCTGGGGATTTGAGGCACCAACTGGGGAGCTCCCCCCTCCCAGCACGAGCAGGGGATCACTGGCACTGCCATACCTGAGAACTGCCACTGCACGGTGAAGCCGAAGGTGGGGTGTCTCTTGGCACTGGGATGCTGCTGGACCCCTTGCAAGGGTGACACCAGGATCTGCTTGTTGGTGGCTGCCACCGCAGTGTGGTAGGAGCCTGAGAAGGTCCCAGCTGTGTTCGTGGCCAAGATGGTCATATTGGAGCCCAGCTCATTTCTCCACAGGCCCTGCAGGTGACACTGGGAACCGAGGGTCATGTGGGTGGCTTGGACAGTGCTGAGCCACAGTTCCCTCTCCCCCCCACCCAGCCTCCCTAAGCAGTGGGATGTGTGTCCCATGGCATGGCCCCTCTGTGTGGCAGCTGGGACCAGTGGTGTGGGCACCAGCTGGGACAGCACCTCTCCCTCCCTGGGCAGGGCAGGGCAGAGCTGGGAGTGCTGGTACCCCCCTATGGCAGGGGTAGGTGACCAACAGTATCCCCAAGGACAGCACAGCCAGAGCTGGCAGCCTCCTTGGTCACGGACACTGCAGCATGGCACGGCATGGCATGGCACTGCAGGACACAACAAGAGCAGACAAACACTGTGTGCTGGGGTGTCACAGGATAGCAGAGCGTGGCATGGTGAAAACACACAGCCCTGTGAGCCCTGCACAGTGTGTCCCAGGGGTGGCACGGCACAGCACAGGACAGCATGACACGGCAGCCCGTGGCACAGCACAGTGCAGTGCAGCACAGCACAGCATGGAGTGGCACAGCACGGCAGGGTACAGCATGGCACTGATGCCTTTTCTTGGTCTTAAGAGTCAAACACGGTTAGAAGGGAAAAAGGGATTTTACCTTGGTATTTATTTTAAGGATCTTTAGGTGCACTACGTCCAGGTTGAATGCACCTCAGTGTACAAAAGCTTTTCCCCTACCAAAAGATCTGGTATATCATAGGTTTTACTAATTAGCATATCTATCATAAATTCCTCAATGAGAGGCTAGAATGAGCTCCCCCTCCCCAAGGAACCTTCCCCTGGATGGTTCTATCTTAGTTTACAAAATGTGTTCTGGAGAGGACCCTGGGGTCTGGGGCATATTGATCCCTAACTACGAAACCTCTAAAATGTTTCGTCTCCCAGCTTAACAAACAAGTCCAAGAATGTAGGCAAAAGGCACGAAGGAATACAGAAGCTGCAAAAAGGCACAAAAGGGGTTTAAAAGAAAAGGCAAAAAACCATCATGGCATCAGCACCAGAAAGCACAGCAGGAGCACGCAGCCCCTTGGCCATTCCCAGTGCACTACAAGGATGGCACAGCCAGGGCGTGCAGCCCCTCACCCCCCACCCTGCACCCGGGACAGCACAGCACGGCTCAGCACGGCCAGACTCTGCTCCAGAGCTGCCCTTACCTTCCTGGATGCAGCGTCCCCGGGCACGAACAGGGCCAGGGCGAGCAGCAGGCAGCAGCTCAGGGTCCCCATGGCGGTGGTGGCTGCGTGCAGCGCTCGGGCTCACCCTGCACTGCCCCTCCGCCCGCCCGGCCCCTTTCATGGCAGAGGGGGCCGTGGCCGGGCAGCGGCTGCCAAAGCCGGGCCTCCTGCCAGGGGACACCCGGGGGGAGGTGGGCAGCCCGCCAGGACCCCAGGGAGAAAGGGCTCCTGTTCCCCTGCGCCGGGTGCGGGTCCCAAGGACCGTGGGGGGGCTGCACAGGAGGACTCTGTGCCATGAAGGGTCACAGCAGGGGACAGCGTCAGGTGTCAGGAGGGACTGTAGGACACCGTGGAGGGAATTGGGAATGTGTGTGCTGAGACATGACAAAGTTGTCCAGAAAAATTGTATTTGTTACCTGGTGCATAACAAGGCAGTAATTACACACCCGAGAGAGACGTTGGTTGTTTATTTTAGTTCCACGTGCCTGGGTCCTCACTGTTGTTCCAAAGATCAAGCATGCCAACTATCAAAATGTTTTGCTATTTATTTATTTGTTTTAGCAAACAAAGGCATTAATGTTCATTGGCTACGAGTTATTAGGTTTTCTTATTAATTACTAATCTCCCTCCTGTTGGTTAATGATTCTCTTGTGTCTCATGCTAATTAATCTGCAGGGTCAGCCTTTCTCTTCTCTTGATTTGGTGGGTTTCTTGACCCTTGCCTCTGCCAGAATTTACCTTCTACCCGGTCAGAGCTGATTCAGCACTGAGTTGTCACTGATTCAGTTGCCTTTATTAATTTTTTTCTTATCTTGGGGCTTTTGCCAAATGTCCTGTAAATTCTGCACTCTTTGTGTCCATTGCCACGATACATCCTTCAGCCCGGGTTTTGTTAACCTCCACCCAGGTCTGAGATCACTGAAGCCTATCAAGATCTAAACCTTAACAAGACAGTTCTACCAAGTAATATCTCTTTCTAACCCCTGGACATAGCTTAGAGCTTGTTAGCTGCTCTCTGTTTCACAGACTAAATCTCCTTTCTTGTTGATTAGGCTCGAAAGCATAAAAAGATCAAACATCGAAGAATATCCCTTTTTAAGAAATTTTTTACTTATCCCACTTTTTGCAACAGCATGACAGGAGACTGTGAGTATTTGCAGCAAAGCTTTATTGGGAGAAGCAGGTGGTGGGGCAGGAGCAGGGGCCACACCCCTGGCTCTGCTGCCAGCCCGGGAACCCCCCTGCTGCCACCCTCACTCCTGTAACTTCAGGCGGGTGAAGACATTGACGCCGACGCTGTGGGGACACAGAGGAGGAGATGTAAGGGAGGGACATGGCAGTGTCCAAACACCCACCCAGCCCTGTATTCCCCCACTGCATTTACACCTTGGCAGGACCCCAGGGTCCTTTTTTTCCTTTCTGTGTTTTACCCACGCACAAAGCAATCAAGTGAACCTTGCCATCGAGCTTTGTTAAGTTGTGCTAGTATCTGTTTACAGACACAAAACAGATACTAAATCTGCTTTTGCCAGCATGTGTGAGAGTGCCTCTGTAAGTAACCTAAACCACTCACTTGTGACAGCCCCAACCCCTCCGGGGTGCACAGGGGGCCTGTGCAGGACAGGGGGCTCACCTGGTGGCTTTCCAGTCATCTTCGATGTTCTCCACATGTGATCTCAGCAGCCACATGGTCTTCAAAACCTCCTTTCCATCTTTATCCACGAAGCACTGGCCCGTGAAAACGGTGATGGATTCTGCAGGGACAGGACAGGAGGTGCAGGGGAGTGTGGCCGAGGCGGCAGGTCAGTGGCTGCCCCAGCACAGGGGACAGTAGACCTCTGCTGTCCCCGGCCTCTGGGGACTGTGGGGATGGGGAAAGCAGGCAGGAGGGCTCAGGGTGCTGGGGGTGTCACATGGAGACGGGCAGAGAGCACAGGCTTCAGCCCCTGCTGCATCTCCTGCAGGCTGGGACTGGGAGCTGACAGCCAACCAAGGAGCTCCAGGGACAAGGATGGGGCAGCCTCAGGGACAGCAGAGGGGAGGGAGAGCAGTGGGGATAGTGCAGGGCAAGGCAGGGAATCAGCAAGGACACTGCAGGGAGGGCAGAAAATCTTCGAGGGCATAGCAGGGAGGGCATGGGAGGCCCAGGATACCCTAAGGAGGGTGGGAAAGAAGTACCTGAAAAGCTCCAGTTGACGGTGAAGCCGAAGGTGGGCTGGCCCTTCTGGTTAGGGCTCTTCTGCAGGGCCCCCTGCAGTGGTGACACCTTGATCTTGTTCGAGGTGGCTGTCACAGCCGTGTGGTAGGAGCCAGTAAAGTCACCGTTTGCATTCACGGTCGTGATGGTCATGTTGGAGCCCAGGTCATTGACCCAGCACCCAGTCAGGGAGCACTAGAGAGGAGGGAACTCAGCACCGGTGCCTGCAGCCACAGCCCCCTGCCCACCCTGCCCTGCGCATCCCACCCTGACAGTACCTTTTTCACAGAGAGGCCATGAGCCCCCAGGGCCAGGAAGAGCACGAGGAGGAAGGGAGTTGCTTGCACCATCTCTGCAGCAGGCAGATGGCTGATGTACCTGGGGATGTGCTCCTTGCAGGTCTCTGCCGATGCTCCTGCTCCCTCTCCTTTTTATTGCTGCCAGGGCTGTGGGTGGCAGTTCTGGCCAGGGCATTGTGCAATCTGGGTGTTTCCAAATCTGTAGTTCCCAGCCATACGAAGGAGTAATTGCAGCAAACATTCCCAGAAGTGAGTGCTGCAAGTGTCAGTCCTTGTTCCCCTGGCACCTTGCAGGGAGGGCCTGGCTCCTGCTGATCAGTCACTGCTGGGAAATGACCAACAGGGAAAACCCCTCTCTGGAGCTGTTGTCCATTCTGTCACCCGTTTGCCACATCAATTCTGTGCCCACTTGTTGAAGATCCTTAGCCCTGGTGACCTTAGGAGTGGCTGCAGTACACAGCTCACCCTTCTCTTCCTCACCAGGCATGCTCATGCAAACCCACCCACCACCCAGATTCTTTTGGCACCCAGCTTTTTCCCCCCCTCTGCTCCCGGTACTCATGGGTCTACAAAGGTCTGACATGAATATTAGCTGTTGTTTTCACAAACTGGTTTGTGTTAGAGGGAAATAATTTAGTTAATGAAAAGCCAACATTCACTGAATATCTTGGACATTCGATTTTAATGGTGACAAAAGTTGTATTTACACAGGATTCTTAGATAACTCTAAGTATATATTTTTATAATTTCCCTTACATTATACTTGTTGCTGTCGAGGGAGGCTGAAGTGCATGGATTCAGCCCAGAGTTTCTCACCCATTTCTAAGCTGTTTTCAAGGCAGTCTCCTAAAATACATGTTTTAGTTCCGCCAGTCATCATGGCAAAAGCTGATGGAGGCTATTCATCAGAAAATAATCCTTTTTTGTAAGCTGAAGACAAGGCAGCTCTTCGCAACCTCTCAAAAAATGCTTCTCAGTCTTTGCTTTCTCTTAGATTTCACATTTGAGCCATGGTTTCTCTCTGGCAGTAAAATTCATTGCTATCCAGGCTGTGGAGCATTGTATTTCTGCTGCTGGCATCTCCACACTCCCCTCTCCCCCCTGCAGGAGCCCTGCAGCCCTCTTGCACCCCTGCCTGGAAGAGATCCCTGTCGACAGGGCTGGCTGCCCGCCGGACATTCCTGCCCCAGTGTTTGCTGTCCCAGAAATCAACTGCATAACAAGGTATGTTTTCCCACACAACTGCTGTTTGCTCTGACTCCTTCTTGGCAAGCAGGTGCTGCCTGGAGCATTGCTAATATTTGGGATAACAAGTGAGGTCAATCTGGGAAGGTTGCAGGGGGCAGGAGGGGCAGACATTATCCCTTCTCCATCACCCCCTCACTATTACCCCCTCACCATCACCACGGTTCAGGGAGCTCCTGCAGGAACCCTGTGGGTGGAAAACACAAAGTCTCCATGCTGCTGATGGCAGCCCACAGCTCATTCACAGCCGGAGGTTTATTTTAGCATCACAGAGCCAATATTGTTTATTTCTTACATAATCTTTATTTTTCCTGTACCTAACAATCCCTGTGGCTTATCTTGCAGGTTCAGGGGCCAGCTCAGTGCTCAAGCAGGCAGATTTCTTGACTGGTTTCAGCTGAGTGCTGAGGTGTCTCCATGGGGTTTGCACCCTCCAAAGATGAGGGAGCAAAGTGGCTTGGAACTGGCAATCATCACCACAGCTAAATTCTGCAATGAGCCCTGGCACAGCAGGAACTGGAGGCAACTGGCAGGCAGGGAAGAAATCCAAAGCAGGAAGCACTGAAGAAGTTAAAAATCAGCAGGGCTGTGCTTTAAAACCCATGTATGTTCAGGATGTTATGAAAAATAAGGGTTGGTGAATAATGGTAAGGAAGGGTTAATGAACAGTTTAACTTGCTGCTTAAACTGGGGTTGAGTCAGCCTTGAAAAACGACAGTAAAGGCAAATGTTGATGAAAATCACGTCTGTGACCAAGGACTGTCCTTTCAGCCCCCAGCTATGTCCACGCAGAAGTTGATGAAAGCTGAGCCTATCTGATACACGATTTATTGAGGTGATACAGCCAGAAGTGGAGGAGAAATCAGAAATATCCCTTTATAGAGACTGGACACCCCAACTTTTGGAAGGCATGTTGCCTGAGGTTAAGGAACAGCGTTGGTGCATCAAAGCAATAACCAGTCCAGCCGGAAGCTGTGCTGGCTTCAGTGCTTGCTCTTGTTCCTTGTCAGCTGGCTTGGGACATCGCTGCTATTGTTGGAAGCTGCCAACAGAAGACAGATGGAGGTGGGTACCCCAGGTGTTCCTCACTGATGTGCTGGCACACCAGCCTTGCCACGGTGACCCTAAGGGAGTGCATCTCCATCCCTTTCCATCGTCTGTGGGCTCTGCCGTGTGAGGATGACACCAGCTGCTCTGGTGGGGGCTGCATCCGGGACAACCTGCCCTTCCTGGATATTGTTACTCCTCTACCCATGTGGTTGCAGGAACACTCCCCTGGGGAGTGAATAAAAGATTATTTGTCACCCACTGACAGCACCTGGCCGCCGCAGTGATCCCCTCCCTGCACCAGCTCCCAACACAGACAAGCGGGGGAAGAATGCTCATGGCAGGTAGGATAGGCTGCTTCCCACCCCAGCCTAAAGGCTGTTAAGGACTTAGGGAACACTAAGTTCTAAAGTGGGCATAAAGAGCCTATAGCCCTCCTTGTGGTGCTCACAGAGATGCCCAGCCCTACCTGTGGTGTTCACAGAGCTCCCCTGCCCTCCCTGTGATGTCCTTCCTGCTTTTTTTTCTGCCTAGCTCTAGCCGAGATCAGGTGAGCTCCCAGTCCCTGCCCTGCCCAGGTCCCCTGTGCATCCCCAGACAGGACGGGGCTCTCCTACCCTCTGGGTGTCCCTTGGCAGGAGGCTCAGCCCCTCTGCTATGAAAGGGGCTGGGCGGGCGTGAGGCAGAGCCCGGGCGCAGCGCACGGCCACCACCGCCGCCACCATGGGGACGCCGGGCTGCTGCCTGCTGCTCGTCCTGGCCCTGTTCGTGCCCGGGGACGCTGCATCCAGGAAGGTAAGGGCAGCTCTGGAGCAGAGTCTGGCCGTGCTGAGCCGTGCTGTGCTGTCCCAGGTGCGGGGTGAGGGGCTGCACACCCTGGCTGTGCCATCGCTGTGGTGCACTGAGAATGGCCAAGGGGCTGCGTGCTCCTGCTGTGCTTTCTGGTGCTGTGCTGTCCCGGGGTGGGGGGTGAGGGGCTGCACGCCCTGGCTTGTGCTGTGCCATGTCGTCTAACAGGCTGTATGCTCTTGTTGTGCCCTGCAGTGCTATCCAATGCCATCTCACACCATCCCACCCCATTCCAGTGCCATCCCATGGTTCAGCATCCATGACCATGGGAGTTGCCAGCTCTGGCTGTGCTGTCTCTGTGGGTACTGTTGGCCACCTACCCCTGGTATAGGCGAGTACCCAGCACTCCCAGCTCTGTCCTGCTCTGCCTGGGGAGAGGTGCTGTCCCAGCTGGTGCTATGCAGCCAGTCCCTGGTGCCACCAAAAGGGCCATGCTAGCCCCACACATGCAGTACACGTGTCCCACTGCTTAGGGAGGCTGGAGCAGGGGCTGTGACTCAGCAGTGACCAAGGCACCCATCAAAACTCGCACTGTCTGTCTGGGAATGCAACAGGAAGGGCAGTAGACCTCCCAAACCCCCACTCCTCCCTAACCAGGCTGGTGCAACCTTCAAATGCTGTTCTGGCACAGAAAGGAGGAAGAGGATGCAAGGTGCCCAACCTTGGGCAGAAGGGCACTGTGATAAACAGCTATTATAGCATTGGCTTTCGCAGGTAGTAAAATGTAAGGAATATTATGTACCAGAACACGTTAGGAAATGTTATGTGCAATTATGTTAAGAACTTTGCTATGCAGATATTAACTAGTTAACATTATAACTGAGGCCAAAGTTACAAGATGCTTATGTAACTTGAGTTATAAGATACCTGAATCATTACCTGCCATACCTACATAATCTGAATCATAACTTCCTATCCCTATATAATCTGAATCCTAATGTTCTGTACAATGTAATAACTAGTATTATGGTTAACCAATCACTTAATGCTTAAGTAAACGGAAACTTGGCAGGTGAATAATCTCGAAAATAGCTAAGTATAACTGTACTGGGAAGCAGCAGGATGTACTAATGAGAAGTTGGCAAATGTAAAGCCAATTAGCCACAAAATGGAGAATTTAAACCAGTTAGATCCAGAAAGACCAAGGAACACCATAAATGCACATGCTCCAAGGACAAAGTTGAAAAGTTCAGATGCGAGGAAGACCTTGAGCCTTCATTCAGGAAGACGCCTGAAGACCCTCACGATCACATTATGCATGCTCTAAAAAGGCAGATCGGGGGAGGAACTGTGTTAATCCCTTCTAAGAACATGTAAATTAGTTCTTACAAAAATTACGCATACGCATTGTGGTTTATTAATATGTGTAATGTTAAAGCATATAAGCGGAAAGTTTGTGTAAATTTGCGTGCCTCTGGCTATGAGCCACGCACCCAGTGCTGTCGTCCTTGCTTTGAGTGACCTTTATCCCGTATAGTCCCTTATTAAATGTATAAAAGCTCAAAAAGAGGAGTGGGCTTCATTTGTCACAACTCTACAGCAGTGCTCCTAAGTGAGGCCCCCCGAGCTCTCCCGGACCACTGCACGGGGCTGTGCCACCATCTCCCTCCAAGCGCATGGGTGGATGGATGTGAACACCCCATAGCAAGTGCAGTGTGACTGCTGCCAGCTTGGATCTATAATTAAGTGTCTGCTGTAATTGTGGTAAACTCTCCCAAATCACTTTATAAATGTTAAATTAGTCAGTAGTTAAGTGCTACCAAATCCTTTAGACAGAAACCATTGAGCAGGTCTGAGACTAAGAGTGGAATCAGCCCCACCTAGGATCCATCAGTAGTTTAGAAAGCAATGGGCACCTCCCTGAACTTTGTGGTTCAAAGGGTCTCACTTCTCCTTTTCCATCTCCAGCCTCCATGGAAATCATTTTAAATTGATTCAAACCCATTTTTTCCTTTCCATGTTTTACCCATGCACAAAGCAATCAAGTGAACCTTGCCATCGAGCTTTGTTAAGTTGCGCTTTTGCAAACACATGTTAAGCCCGCTATTGCCAGCACCTGTGAGAGTGACTCCTAAGTGACCTAAAACACTCATTTGTGACAGCCCCAACCCCTCCAGGGTGCACAGCGAACCTGTGCAGGGCAGGGACAGAGAGCTCACAGGGTGGCATTCCAGTTGTTTCTGAGTTTGTCTGCGTGTGATCTCAGCAGCCACATGGTCTTCAAAACCTCCTTTCCATCTTTATCCACGAAGCACTGGCCCGTGAAAACGGTGATGGATTCTGCAGGGACAGGACAGGAGGTGCAGGGGAGTGTGGCCGAGGCGGCAGGTCAGTGGCTGCCCCAGCACAGGGGACAGTAGACCTCTGCTGTCCCCGGCCTCTGGGGACTGTGGGGATGGGGAAAGCAGGCAGGAGGGCTCAGGGTGCTGGGGGTGTCACATGGAGACGGGCAGAGAGCACAGGCTTCAGCCCCTGCTGCATCTCCTGCAGGCTGGGACTGGGAGCTGACAGCCAACCAAGGAGCTCCAGGGACAAGGATGGGGCAGCCTCAGGGACAGCAGAGGGGAGGGAGAGCAGTGGGGATAGTGCAGGGCAAGGCAGGGAATCAGCAAGGACACTGCAGGGAGGGACGAAAGGGAGGTCTGGGGACACAACAAGGATGCTAAGAAAAGATGAAGCACCCGAAAAGCTCCAATGGATGGTGAAGCCAAAGGTGGGCTGGCTCAGCGGATTTGGGAGGTGCTGGGACCCCTGCAGTGGTGATTCCTCAATCTTATTTGTGGTAGCTGACACAGTCGTGTGGTAGATGACAGTGAAGTCACCATTTACATTCATGGTCGTGATGGTCATGTTGGAGCCCAGGTCATTGACCCAGCACCCAGTCAGGGAGCACTAGAGAGGAGGGAACTCAGCACCGGTGCCTGCAGCCACAGCCCCCTGCCCACCCTGCCCTGTGCATCCCACCCCTGATGGTACATTTTCGGTAGAGACGCTGTGAGCCCCCAGGGCCAGGAAGAGCACGAGGAGGAAGGGAGTTGCTTGCACCATCTCTGCAGCAGGCAGACAGATGGACCTGAGGATGTGCTCCTTGCAGGTCTCTGCTGATGCTCCTGCTCCCTCTCCTTTTTATGGCTGCCAGGTGGGTGGGTGGTACCCAGGCTGTGGGTGGCAGCTCTGGCCAGGACATTGTACAGTCTGCATGTTTCCAAATTTGATCGGAATCCCTGGTAGTGAATCTACATGGGAAGGGTGGGACATTTCCAGTCAGCGTAACTGGTGTGCATGACAGTCTCCAGATTTCCCTGAAAAAGACAGGAATTCCCGTAACTCCTTGGAGGGGGTTCTATGGCTGCTTAAACACAGCACTGCTAACACTCCTGTACCTTATACATCACAGTTTTCTACCTGTAATCACAACTAATTCTTTCGTATGATTAAATCTATTATTTTATCAGAATATTTATAACTTCCCCAGAGGTCCCCTGCCCTCCCTGTGATATCTTTAATGCTCTTCTGACCTGTTGCCCTGGCCATGTTCCCTTCCACCTCCCTCAGTATCCCCCTCAGACTCCATCGCTGTCCAGAGGGATCGGGACTCTCCTACCTGAAGGATGTCCCTTGGCAGGAGGCTCAGCCCCTCTGCTATGAAAGGGGCAGAGCCCAGGCACTGCACACAGCCATCACCACCATGGGGACCCTGGGCTGTATATCGCTGGCTTTCTGGGGCTGGCCGGCTCGGAAGCGCGGTTCCCGCTGCGGCTCAGCGACCTGCCTGCGAATACCATTTCTGTCGAGCCCAAGGCTGCCGCTGTTCTAGCGTCGCTGGTGGCGAGCTCTGCAGCGAAGCAGCTGCGTTCACAGGAGACTTCGGCTGCGAAGCCCCTGGACCCCGAGAACAAAGGAGGTGAGAGAGGAGACCCCGCGAGTTCAAGGCTTTATTCTTGAATCCCGCGCGCGAGCAATCTGAGGGCGGGCAGGAGTGCGCTGGATTTTCAGGGACAGGGAAAGGGGGAGGTGCTCACATCGTGGGCCAATGGGAAGGGATGGCAAGGGAGGGACCCGGGCACCGCAGACAAACCGCGGCACCGCAGGGGAGGGGAAAACCGGGATAAACCAATATAATATTGTATAAGGGAGAATTTTCCAGCAATGAGGCTAGTCTTTTACACCGCAGGTCCGTCCGGGGACCGTCCCTCCATTCACCACTTAGCAAATAGGGAATTGCTCAAGTTGTTTTACTCCCACTCAGGCAGAGCATCCTGAGAGAAAGGGGACTGGGGTGACCCTCTCTCCATCCAAGGGAGAACAGCAGGGGTGGTGACCATCAATCTGTCCAGGGAGATCTGTGTGCCTGGGGACACAAAGGGAAAGGCAGGGGAGCTCCCTCCTTTCCTTCCCTCCCACACCAGGCTGGTACAGCCTTCAAATGCTGCAGTGGTAGAGAAAGAAGGAAAAGGAGGCAAGGTAGCCCTGGGCAGAAGGAAACTCGATTTAGTCAAGGGCCCGCAGCCCTGTGGCTCAGCTGCTCCCCACAGAGGCCTTCTCCGGAAGAATGCTCTCACCTCTGTTGACTGCAAGGCAGTCCAGGTACGGCCAGGAGCCAAGCAAGAAGCAGGTCTTGCCTGCTGTCACATCTGGGCAAGTGGGTAAGGAGGCAGATCCTGCTCCCTTTAGCAAAACTCCACAAGAGCCAGCCACCACTGGGACTTGTCCACTCCCTGCATCCCTAGACCTCCAGCCCAACCCAAGAAAAAAAACAGGGGCAGAAAGGATTTCCTCTTTTGGCTTGGCCTGGTGGAAAGAAGACACCAAAGACGAACAAGAGTAGACAGCTGGACAGATTTATTAAGAATTGAAGTGATTTATCCCCTTAAATGTGCTCCACTGCCTGCCCCCGGCGCCAGCAGGGAGGGGGGCCATGGTACCAGACCAGGACCTGCTTCTTGGGCTCAGATTGTCACCATCCAGGGAGCCGGGTCTCCCCTGGGGATTGTATCTGCCACAGGCCCTCCTGGGGCAGAGCCAGTCAGTATGTGCAGTGTCACCTCAGGACAACTACAGCATCCATGTGCCTGAGTGCACCAGTCCAACATCCTCACACACACATTCACCCACACCCTTTTTTTTCCCTGCAGGACAGGTCCCCACCTTACCCAGCCCAATGACTGCAGCAGAGAGGTCTCCTGTGCCCCTGGACAAGGTACCCAGCTGCAGTTTGGGATGGCTGGGGAACCAGCAGGCTATCAGAGCCCTGAGCGATGGGGAAGGGGAGGCACAGGCTCCAGCAGCAACTCCTTAACCCACCCCACTCTGAGCGGACATCCCCGCACCTCTGGTCCCCTCCGTGTGCTCAGCATCAGCGGCTGGAAGCCCCCAGAAGTCAAGGGCATGTAGTGGAGGTAGGGAAGGAAAACAGCAATGTGAGTACTAGCACAGAGCAGGAGGGGAGGGTCCCTGCCTGCCATCTGCAGCCCCCCAACCCGTGGTGCACCCGCTGCCCTGCCCAGTGCCACGAGGGAGGCTCAAGGGTGAGTGGGGCCCTGGGGGAGCTGCGCGGGTGCTGGTGCCTGGCCAGCCTGGCGCTCCAGGGCCAGCTGCATGCTCCAGATGCTGAGGGGCCGCATGTAGGCCAGCGAGCGGTACACCTTCTTCTCCCGATAGGCCTCCGGCGTCTGGAAAGCCATGCCCAGCTGTTCCCAAACTGTCCGGTAGCAGCCCTCGGCCGTGCGGAAGCCTTCCTCCACCATGCCCTACAGGAGAGGAGAGGGGACCATCAGCACATCCACAGAGTGCAGAGAGCACACGCTGGGGAGAGCGGCAGCAGCATCCCCTCTCACCTCCTGGATCATGGTGGCAGCCAGGGAGTACACCACACCGATCCACACCTCGTTGGACTGGACGCTGGAGGTGTCGGGCACACCATCGGGTCTCATGCCGTTCACCGCTCCCATGGTGCCACCCGCGAAGCTCAGCACGTTCTTCTCGAAGATGGTCTTGAGCGCGCTGAGAACGTGACTCTTGGGGAAAACCTGGGCGGACAGAGATGGGCTCGGTGCTCATGTGGACCCCTCAGGCTGGGTCTGGAGCGGGATTAAGTTTTCCATGAGGAAAATGGGTCAAGAGCAATGAATTCCCACCTCTGGAAAATAACAGGAGCTCACAAAAAGTCTCTTTCCCCAAAAAGAGCAAAAAGCTCCCAAAATACTTAGCACAGAGGTGCTGAACCACATTCCACCTTCCTCCTGAGGAAGCTGACAGCTCATCCAACTAGTCTATCTCCAAAAACAGCTTCTCAACCACAGTCACTGGCCAAGCCCCTTCCCCATCTCTTGGGGGTTTGCTTTGGGGGCCTGGCCAACCACACTATCCTCATTTGGTTTATGTTCATCACTTGCAAGAGAAGCAAGAGCCAGGAGGCTCATCAGCACAGCCCAGGGATGTGCCAGACACTTCTTGCCAGTCTGGTGACACTAGAGCCAGGGGAAGCAGAGGCTGGGATGACACCAGGCAGGACCTTGCTGGGAAGGCTGGGCAGTCCAACCAGAAAGCTTTGGCAGGCTCAAAGCAAAAGCAGCAAATCCCTTCTCTCTGTGCTCAAGCCCAGCAGCCCTGCAGACATTTTTATCCAGTGTGGCTCTGGAGAAAAGCCCAGGGGATGCTGCAGGAATCAGTAAAGGGCTGGTGTGCCCTTCTCTGGCAGAAGCTTTTGGGGCACACTTTCTTCAGGACTGGGTCACAGGCTGCTCTTACATCGCATTTCTGACTCGTTCACTGCTGCCTTGTGCATGCAGCAAGGCCACATTAATGAGGTTACCGACAGGAGTGATGCCAGCCAGGCAACAGATCAAAATACATGGAAAAAACCCATGGAATGTCATAGTAACAGAGGAGAGGAATTCACCAGTCCCACCTCCAGTGAGCTCAGAGCTCACCAGAGAGCAGGGAGAAGTGCCACCTTCAGCAGCAGCAGTCCGAGGCTGGGCAAAGGCAGGCCAGATTCCAGACTGCACCACATTTACTCTTTCCTCCCAAAAGGGTATTACTGCAGGAGGGCTGGGCCAGATCCTGCTTGGAACTCCAGGCACAGCCCCAACCCCACACTGGGTTAAACACAGGAGGGAATGACCAGGTAAAGTCACCTGAAGCTCCCCTCTGATTTACCAACAGACAGTGAAGTGGTTTGTCACCCTCGCACAGACAAAGCCACTCCTCCCTTCACTCAGCCTTGGTGTTTGCCTGCCCATTTCCACCAGAAAGCTTTGCTCTGACAACTGCCCACGGGGCATAAATAACCCAGTGGTTCTCCACTGCCCCCCTCTCTTCCAGGAATTGCAGCACCAGCAGCCGCTCTGACCATCCCACCAGACATGAGGAGTCTGCAGCCAATTCTTCTCTTGCAGCTGAAGACCAACAGACTCCAGGGCTCAGAATAAGCCACAGTTCCCGCTAATATTAATGTTGGACTTTTTAGGGCAGCAAATAATGTGGAAAATTTCCTACACTTTTTTCTACCTTTTTTAAACAAATAGGACCTTGTCCAGAGCAAACCCCACTGAGGCCAAAGCTAACTGCAGTTATACATCCCTGCTGCATGGCCTCTCTGTGAGAGGGTTTTGGTTTAAGGTGGATTCCACTGTATCCATCCAACAGCCTCCGCTGGGGTGTGCACAGTGGGAGAGCAAGCAGGTGCCCCCCATACCAGCCCTAATGTGTACCCCCAACATGAGCCAGCCCTGCTGCTGCTTCCCTCCTGCCACAGGTCCCATCTCACCCCAACCACACCAGGCAGCCCCTTCTCTTACCTCAAACTCCCCTTGATCCAGACCACAAGCTCCAAGAAACCACTGCCCAGCACACTGGTCTGACATGATGCTGCTGGAGGCGTCACTTCCACTGCTATCATAGTTGTAGTATTTTCCTGGAAAAGGCAGGAAACAGTTTTAAATCAATAGATTAGGATACTGGCTCATGTGAGCTGTCCCTACACAACACCCTGTGCGGCAGGAGCACAGCTGCTTTTTCCACACCTGTTCCCTCCTAGACACCTGTTCCTTCCCCTCCACTTAGAGGGGCATCTCCCTTCCTTCCCCCCAGCTTGAAGGGACAGTATCACCCCTTCCTTCCCCCATTCCCCACAAGGCTCCATGATCCAAGGAGGAGCCACCCCCTCCCAAGGGACACATGGCCAGCTGAGCGCGGTTCCCCACTGCCAAGCACCCACCATTCCAGAGCCTCCTCTCAAACGCCTCCTTGCCCTTGTTCAGGATGTCCAGGTATTTCTGCTGGACCTCAGTATCCCCGAGCACCTCTGCCATCTTGCACATCATGCAGACGGCAGCCAGCCATAGCCCGCCGCAGTAGGCACTGCCGGAGCCAAAGGGGAGAAGCATCAGGAATGTGAGACACCTCAAGGGTTCCACGACAAATGGGATACAAGGGCCCAGCTCTGAGCTGTGTCCCCACCCCACAGCCCCCATCTCCAACCCCAGCTGCCTCTCTCGCTCACCTGGCTCCATGCACCACCCACGCATCATACGTCTGGTCAGCAAAGCCACCGTTTTCAATGAGCCCATCGTTATCCGTGTCAAACTTCAGCTCTGACTCCATCACGGCCTGTGGGAGAGGCAGGAGATGGTCACGCAGCCCTCATACCCTGGAAGCTCCTCTCACTCTGCTTGGGAGCATCCATCCTCTCAGGAAGTTGCTTGGCTCCTGAGGGAAGTGGGAAAGGGTGATGCCCCACGGTCTGATCTCCCAGTACCTGGCACACTGGCCACATGTCCCGCAGGTACAGGGAGTCGTGTGTCAGGTAGTAGTCACGGTACACCTGCAGCACAAACTTCAGGTTGAGGTCCTTCCAGTCAGCAGTGTCATGCATCAGGTAGGCGTTGACACGCTGCCATGGCTCATCACCTAAACCAGGACAGAGTAGATGCAGCAGGGCAGCAAGCAACAAACACCCCTCCTCCTACACAGGAGCAAGGACCCAAGGGTGCTGTGAGCAAACAGCACTGGAATCATGTGTTGTACCCTGTGCCATCTCTAGGGAGAACAGCCCTCCTGCTACTTCCCTCCGTCTCCCTTGTACAAGCTCCATGCAGCACGGTCTTCATCACTACCCCACACCATCCAGCTTTCCATTCCCAGAAAATACAGAATCACAGAATCATTTAAGTCGGAAAAGACCTCTCAGCACTGCTAAGTTCACCAGTGAACCGTGTCCCTAAGTGCCTCATCTACGCTTTTTTTAGATACTCCAGGGCTGGTGATACCACAGCTTCCCAGGCAGCCTGTTCCAACACCTGACAACAACAAACAGTGTATTTCATGCAGCATACCCATTTACCCCAGCTTTGCACCCCCTCTGCTCCCCCCACAGGCCCAACAGACCCCTCACCTGGGTCCCCAATGTCATGTGGCACCACGTTCTTCATCTTGACCTGGGCTGTCTGACCACACATCAAGTACTGCCGGGGCTGTACATCCTCGTTCACCACAGTGACAGCTGCAGAGGACACAGAGCAAGACACATTAGAAGGGCAGCAGAAACTGCAGGAGAAAGGTCCAAGCATAGGCACAGGCAGGGCCACCAGCACATCAGGCTGCCCTCTGGGGCTCCAAGATCACAGTTCTCTGCAAAGGGTTGAGGGGACACCAGGCTGCTTCCCATACCCCCCTCAGCAGAGGACATACAACTGTCACCACCCTCCGAAGGCAGGGTTGGGAAGGGACCATAGTGGGCTCAGCCCTTCCAGAGCCCAGCAAAGGTCTGTGCTCCACCCCTGCTTGGGGCACCACCGAGCAGCCACCAAGCCCAGCCAGAGCACCAGGGTGTGCAAACAGCTCTGTGTGTCTGCTCTGCAAGGGGCAAGGACAGAGCTGGGAAGACCAGGGACTCCCCCAGGGCAGGCAGAGCCAGCTGTGCACCCCCAGCACAGCAAGAAGGCACCCCCAGTGCTGGGCACAGAGATGCTCAGGCAGCAGCGTTCCAGGGCTGCACGTCCTGGGCACAGCACCGCAGCTGGAGGGGGATGCTGGATCCACGGCACACATCTCTACAGCAGCCGCTGCCCCAAATCCTCTGTCTCTTCCCGAGGTGAAGCCCTGAGCACGCACCAAGGCAGGGCCTCTGGGGACACTCACCGATGTCATACTGCAGGCTGATCTGCAGCTTGGGCCACAGCATGACGAGAGCG
This sequence comes from Dicrurus megarhynchus, assembly GCA_013399195.1. NCBI lineage: Eukaryota > Metazoa > Chordata > Aves > Passeriformes > Dicruridae > Dicrurus > Dicrurus megarhynchus. The sequence goes on along the minus strand of VXAD01006705.1, from coordinate 142,610 downwards.
AAGGAGGCGTAGAAATGGACATCGTAGGTGTTGTACATCCGGTACTCCTGGCCTGGCAGGACAGGGCAGATGGTGAGGGACAGGAGACTGCCACGGGGAGGGAAGAAGAGGGGCAGGTCCCGCCTCCACATGGCCCAGGACAGGGGGATCTTTCCCAGCACAGGCAGGGGCTTCCATTCAAAGTGGGTTTTATTCTCTACATCGGGGTCTGGAGAGCACTTCATGCCATATCCTACTGGGCTGTAAGGGGTTTTCCTGGGAACAGCACTGCTCCCTACACACTGGAGTGTGAGAAACATCCCCACGGCAGGTTAAAAGTACATGGCTACAGTAATGGGAGGGGTTGAGTTAGGAGAATCCCTTGCATCCCTGTGAGTTACCTTCCAAATAAGCAAACCTTCCGTACTCCCGCAGGACAGGGAGGAGGTGGGACAGTCCAGCCCCCGCCGGCCCTTGCAGGTCTTCGGCACGGCAATCCGGGGGCACCTCCATCCAGATGGTTCCCCCATCCGTCATGAAGTAGAGCTCATTGAAGAGGGCCGACTTGTACCAGGAAGGCAGCTGGCTGCAGGGAAGAGTGAAGCTCGCCCTCAGTGGCTGAGGTGGTGATGCTGCCACGACAGCCAGCCCCAGGAGGCCACTGGGAAAGTGCCCTCATCTGCCCTACCTGTTCTCCAGGATGGGATTCTGCCACGCTTCGATCTTCCTCTCCCACTCCTCGTAGTGTGTCAGGGCGTAATGGGACAGGGCAGGAGCAGCATCGCCTTTGCTGCCAAAAAACCGTGTGTACCGCCTGCCAAGGGAGGATTTGGTGAGCACCCCATGGGCTCCACCTGGGAAACCCACATGGGCACCACAGAGGGACACTGAACTACAGTGAACAGCAGAAGAACTCAACTGCTACTGAAGGGGCACTGGGGAGCAGGGTTGGACACAGGGTCCCCTCCCTGAGCTGGCAGGACCACAGCTACAGGGAGTGGGTGGCAAAAGGTCCCCACATTGTACACAAATCAGGAAGGAGGGAAAAAGGGGCTTTGGGGGCTTGAGCCAAACACCACTGGGGACAACCCACCTACCTGAGGTGCAGCTTTTCCTTGGAGCCAAAGTGAACACAGGGCATGTCCCATGCCAGGGCCAACTCCAGTGTCTTGTGCCCATGGGCAGGCACCCTGCAGCTGGCACACACTGCTGCTGCTGTCACCTCCCCCTTCTCTGTCGGGCTGCTTTTACCTGCCAGGAAAAATTAAGATATTCTTAAGCAATCAAGGAAGACCAGAGAGAGGGTTAACTCAAGTTCACACACACACCTTGAGGGAGATGAGACTGTTTGGGCATACCAAAGCCCCTCAAAGGTACAGCCCCAGGGCTCTAAAGGGATGATGCTGCCGCAGGAAAAAAACACCTTCCATGGGAGGAGCGGCTAAAAGGATTCAGTCATCCAAGAACAGGAACAAATCAGGCAGGAAAAGCCACCAGGCATGAATGGAAGCTACAGAGTATCCCATGACTCTGTATCTGCGCTGCACTCAGAGACACTGTGACTTTCTAGGGACAGTCATTGTTTCCAGCTTTTTGCAGGGTGCTTGAGCCATGCTGGTATTTCAGAAAAGCCCTGAGGTGGCTGGATAATTATATGCTGGTTCTGACATGTGTACAAGGTAAACTCATTAGAGCAACATAAGCACAGATCCTGACTATGATAATGTCTGGCATGCATGAAGGAAAACCACATCCCAATAACCTGGAGAGCTCTGAGTGCATCTAGGTAGGAAGCTTATTTTTCTGGAAAAAATTACATATTAAACACTTCATTTACATAATTTAAGCCTCAAGAAATCTTGCAAAGACTCAGAGTCAGCATCATTAGCTGTCGCTGCTGCACCACGAATGGCGAAAAATGACATGACCAAGTTCAGGAGCAATAATGGCTAATTTAATTAATTATAAATCGGTTTATATAACTTGGTTTGCCAGCATGGCATAAGGTCATTGGTCACTGAGCATCCACCTCCTAGATTGATTGGTGGAGGCTAGAAAACATTAATTTGAAAATATTTTATTCAGTATACCGTAACAACCCTGCTGAACAACAGCAGGTGCAAGATAAAGAATTAGTTTACAAAAACCCATAGCAGTGTTTTTCATAGTTTCTGTGAGAAACACAGAGCTCTCACAAAATGCTGCAGAAAGCTGGAAAAATTCTCTGCTAAAGCTTTTCAGCGTCTACAACTAGTTTGTCAGCATCATCCTTGTTTAAAAACTGACAGACATTAGGGAAATGGTCACCTTTTATGGCAATAGGAGGTGACCAGCAAAGGCTGGAGACGCCACCCTGCTTCAAGGCTCCTCCCAAGGGAGTGAGCAGAGACCTGAAGATGGAGGCAGAATTATCAAAGGAATAGCAGAGACCTTCAGAGAACTGGTACAGTAGACAGAGGACAGCAAGTGATGGCAACACTAAACCCTCAGCACTGTTAAACACTGGCTGGAACAAATCTGACGGAATACAGCTTGTTCATCTGGCAACAGGAACTGAGGGAAGGTGGCTGGGCAGCACTCTGGCTCCCTAGCAGAAAGCTAAATTCAGTGTGCAACCACACACAGACTAATGAGATACTGGCACGTGCAACCAATACCCAAGAACAGCCCCAAAGTGGTATGAACATCTTTTGGAGAACCACAGAAAGGACGAACAACAGGAAGTTTGGATACAGCCTAAAGTTGGGAACAAGCCTAAGCATCCTGGACAGTTTTTTACCAACCAAGGAAGCTGGAAGAAGGGAACTCTGCCCTGGCTTGGGTGCCCAGAACCAGTGTGGCCACCCTTTCCCCCTGCTCCCCCTCCACCCATCCCACAGAGGATGGAGGGACTCACCGGTGGGTGAATCCAGCCTGCCATCCTGCAGGAGGTCCTGCCACACCTCTCTACCCAATCCCACAGGATTGAAGGCCGTGACATGGGTGACTCCTGTGCCAGCCTGGGGAAGGGAAGAGCATCATCAGGGGCTGCTACTTTGGAGGAGAAAATTAATGCTCTCCACTCCCCAACACCACCACCAGGACATCACGCTCACTTCCCATGTGCTGCCCAGCAACTCTAGCCCCAAACTTGTAGCCTCCCAAGCTTCGCTCTCAGCTGCTCTCCTGATACTCACCCCCAAAGAGGGTGCCGTCAGGGAAGTCACTTCCACATTCCTAAGATCAGGGAAGCGTTGAGAACCGGTGCCAACCCCAAACCCATTGCACACCCATCATTTACCAGCTGCTGCAAGTGGCTCCCTGACATCCAGCAGGAGTGCACACCCTCCCCAGCAGCAGCCACAGCACCAGGGCCAGCGCTTTACCTTCTCCCGGGCAGAGATGGCCAGGGTGAAAGGGTTCACAGCCAGGCAGTGGTGCAGCAGGACTCCAGCAACCCGCTCGCCATCCTTCTGGAAGGTGAAGGGCTCATTCCAGTGCCCGCCACTCCTGTCTTCCTTCGCTCCCATGCCATTCTGCAGGCTGAACATGATGGACACTTCCACGTCCTCATCCCTCCCGTTCTCCACCTCCCAGATGAATACTCCCACTGGGAGGCTGGAGTCCTGGCAGAGACACAGAATGCTGTATACAGGGCTGCTGCTCCACAGGCAGCTGCCCTACCATCATTTCTCCCACTGCTGGGGACATCATGCAGGACACAGAGGGAGTAACAGCACCAGGAATAATAACTTGGTCTTGTTGCCAAGCTGAGGAGCAGCAGCAGAAGCAGAGGAATTTGAGAGGCAGGCAAGGCAAAATTCAGAAAGGAAGCCCTGGGCTAGAAAACACCACGCCGGGCAGCAGAGAGACGGAAAGCGGCATTTAAGGCTCAGCCGGGTGTCTCATCACTCATCTGCTCGGCAGGTTGATACAGGCTCACGTGCTGCGCTGGGGTAAGAGGAAGGTCAGATGTGTCAGCAGCACAGCTGCCACCCTCGCCTGGGGCTGGTAGCCAGCACGGGCAATGCAGCAGCTGAGCCATCCCTCGCTGCAGTGCTGTGCTCCTGCATGGCTGTGGGGGTTCCCCCGCCTGGGACCACGGCTGAGAGCAGGCACAGGGAAATGTTGGGAAAGCCCGGCTAACGAGCAGCTCTGCCCTCGGGAATGCCGTCACCTCCTTACCTTATAGTCATGGGGGATGACAGGAGAGAGCTGTCGGCAAGTGAGCACCACATTCTGCCCCGGCAGCTCATAGACCAGCCAGGCACGGGGGTACAGGGCATGGTAAAAGGCGTAGTGGCCACAGTAGCCCCAGTTCCAGCCCTGCAGGGTGCTGGGCCTCTCCACGGACAAGACCTGCTGGTAGATTGTCTGCCCCTTGCACCGCAGGCACACCGTGAACTGTGGAGGAGAGGAGCAGGGGATGAGATGAGCCCCATGGCAGATGTCCCAAGTGCCCAGGCTGCTGCAGTGACACTCACTCCCCTCGCAGACCCTACCTGATTGGCGATAACCGTTTCGTAGTGGTAAAGGCCAGGGTTCAGCTGCCAGCGGCAGAACTCTCCCCGCCAGCCACGCGTGATGGTGCCTCCCCCGATCCCGCCGAGTGGACACCCTGGCAAAGACACCAAAAGTTAGCATCCCCATTCCTCCCCCTGGTGGGATCTGGCTCAAGAACTCTCCCCATGCAGCTCTGCAGGGGAGGGCCATTCAGCATCACCCACACCCCAAAAGGTCCTTGACTCACTCATGCCATCTAGCATCCTGATGGCCCCATAGGAATCTCTGCCCACCCCAGTGCCCAAAGTGGAGGCTGACCATAGATCTGCTGCAGCGGAACAGCACACAAGAGGTCAATGAAGGCAGATTTCTTCTCTATGCGGGTCTTCTTGAACCACCACTTGAAGTATCTGCAAGGGAAAGAGAAGCATTAAAGAAGACAGGAGCAGGCAACACCATCCCTTCAGTGTCACTGGGCAGGATGAGCACAGGTTGAGCTTTCCCTCCTTGTAGAGATGTACAACAGTGTTGGGGTTTTAGGCCAAGACAAACAGGAACCTGTGTCCCAGTGCCCATGGCACAAGGGGTGACAACCTCTATCATCCATCTAGAGCGAGCATCGATCAGCAAGTACAAGCAGGCAGAGTCCAGGCAGCTCAGGACTGATTGCAAGGGCAACTCAAGAGCAGGACTCCCAGCTCATGCAGGACAGGAGACTTTCCCAGACATCCACGGAGCAGTGGGAACGCACACAAGGACCACCACCACCTCCATGCCTGGCACACAATGTCCTGCTAAGGAAGGCCTGAAAGCAGAGGTGCAAGCCCAGAGAAGCCACACATTGCTTCACGGACACAAGCTTTGCTCTTCTACCTCCATGTCCCCATTGCCATACACTGCCACATCCCTGTGCCACATCCTCAGGGGCAGATGGCACAGGCCAGCCTTTCCCTGGAAGTGGGGATGGTTGCTGGCTGCAGCCAGCAGGATCCTGGGGACTCACCTCCAGCCACACACCAGCTGCGCAGACCAGCACTGCCCATCAGATAATTTCTCACCCAAAGGTCTGGGAATTGAGACACACAAACAGGGGCACACCTACGGCTGGGTGTGCCAGCACCACTCCAGGCAAGAGGAGCAGGGCTGGGCTCCGAGTCAGTGCTTGTGAAGTCCTGGCTTTGGCTAATAAACTGCCCCAAGTTAAGCCTTCTATACAGAGACAATTAGCACATGGAAACCAGCTACCAGACCGGAAGCTGTTGAACCTTGCCCAGCAAACAGTCAGGCAACACCCAGCCAGCAGCTCCATGGCCCTGGGTGCCAGGTGGGCAGTGGGGACCCAGGAGCCCCCAGGGCAGGCAATGTCCCTGAGCTACCTGCAGACACCCACGCCACACTGCCGAGCAGAAAACCACACAAACCAGGAGCACACAGTCTGTCCTGCCCCTGGTTTCACAGGATGCAGAGCACAGGCAATGGGCAGTGAGCAATAATCCCCTGGGACACGTACACCAAGGAGAAAGTGGGAGAGGCTCTTCCATGACACCTCTACTACGACACTTCCCCAACAGAATCAATGCACACTTGACTTTTTGGCTGCTCAATGGGCATTCACCTTTATTCACCAACATCTAAGGCCCCCAGATCCCTCTAAGGGTGAGATTTTCTGGGTTGCAGTCTCACAGGACCTAACTGCAGCCTGCTCTCCACTCCTACGGACTCAGCTTTTGTGTTTGGCTGTCTGTAGATGTTTTGCTCACAGAGGTTCAGGGCATGATGAGAACCAGCCAGTCCTGCATGACTGCCCTGAACCAGGGCCTGCCACTATCTTCCAGCTACATCAGCTGCAACTGCTCTTCTCCAGCCAGGACAGTCCCGGCCTTACCCTGCCAAGGTGAGGTTTTGGCAGTGCTCTCTCTCTCTCTCTCAAGGAAATGATTATTATTCTTTTTCAATCCAGTGCCATGGAACCAACCCAGCTTCTTCCCCAGCAGGCTTCTGGTAACAGGAAATAAGGTGTCCAGGCAGAGTGACTGCAGCACAACCTAGCGGGGCATCCTGACTCTTTGGAAAGGAGGCAGGAGATGCATTTCAAAAAGAAGTTTTTCCAGGGGCACATAGTAGAAAAAAATCTGAGATTTATTTCCACTGCCGGAATCATTTTACCATCTCAATAGCAAACTCTTCTCCTGCCAGCTTCTCCCAAAATCTTGCAAGCCAAAAAGAGAAGCCCAGTGGTCAATGCCCAATTGCTGGCTATTAACAGCTCTGCCAGGGCTACAGAATAACCAGGAGAAAGACTTTGTGTTCTGTAGCACCAAAAGCCCTGCCAGGGCTGGAGGGCATTTCTTTCCCTTCAAATGGCAGTGGAATTAAAACCCATCTGAACATCACCCAGCTGATCTGTATTCATGCCGTGACCCCTCTCAGGACACAAACCACCTCTGTGGAAATCTACCTGCACCTCTTCTCCTGCCTCACCAGCCCCGCCTCTGTCCTCTGCACAGCTCTTTCTTTCCAGATGTGCATATGCCCCACAGTTACCTCGATGAGCCCTGATTAACAAAAAGTCCTGCCCCAAGGCTGTCAACATCCCCAGCCACGTCACCTGCATCAAGGGCTGGTGCTGAAGAAGTGGGCACCCCTCATCATGTTTAATTCAACACAGCATCAACCCAGGATGTGGTGGCTCTTCTGCCGGTCCTGGACCTCCTGAGCCAAAGACGTGCAGTGACTCCAAGGCACTCCCAGTGGCTACAAGCACCTGCACCAGGTGACTTTGCACTTGATGCCATGCCAAGTTTTGAGAGCATCCCTGGCACAGGAGCCACTCACCATGGGTCATTCAGGACAGGGCAGGCCAGTCTGCAGGGCTTCACAGATCCCTGCACCATGACACAAAACTGCGCTCCAGACTCCTCTCACAGCACTAGCACCCAGGTTTCCATGAGCTGGCTGCCCCAGCCAGGCAGAGGCTGAGGTGCCCACCAATGCCTGGAGCATGCAGCCTGCCATACATCCTCACATCCCTGAATGGGCTGCCCTTTGTCAGCCTACAGTGTTGGCCTTGGGTTTTAACTCAAGTCCACAGAGGTATTTCTTGTCACCCCAGCACTTTGTCTCCTCTGCTCTTGAAGCTGGAATCTCCCCACAAGGAAGCTCTTGCCCTTCCAAAAGTTTTTTGAGATGACAACCAAATTACCTCCTAAACTTGAACAGGAGAAGAGGCAGCAGTTTGACTTCGAGGTTCTTGCTTTCAAAGACCTTCTCCTAGGACTGATACAAACCACTTGCAGACTTCAATGAGAACAAGGCCAGGATTGCTTTTCCTCCCTGCTTACCCCACCAGAACTTCACGCTTTCCCACATACTCAGCTCATCCCAACCTGCCGCGGTGGCTTTTCCAGCAGCCTTTATTTATCTCCAGTGCATGACCCATGCTCGCCTTTCCCTGATGTCAGGGCTCGCGCCAGGGTGTCTCAGGTCAGACCAGCATGCCGTGCACCCCGAAGCAATCCAGCATTTGCCCTTTCATCCAGCTTTGCAGGAACCAGCTTGGCAAGCCGCAGCCTCCAAGGACACCAGCAGAAAATGGAGGCAGGAGACATAAATCCAGCACAAGGAAATAGGCGATGCCGTCCCAGCATCCAGCCTGACGACTGCACAAACACAACCAGCGCTCGGACTCCGGCTTTAAAGGTTAAAACAACACCCTCGCTTTCCACGCGCGTTCTCCATCGTTACTTCCAGCTCACCCCAAGGCAAACCGGGAAAGGTGCCCCATTCCCAAACCTGCCACAGCACACAGCGTTCCAAACCCCTCCCAGCTGGCCCCAGTCTAACCTCCAGCTGCCAGCACTGGGGACGATGTGGCAGCGACGAGCCCTGGTCGTCGGGTGGGAGATGGGGGTCCCCATCCCCAAGCGATGCCCCCAGCCCTCCCAACTCCCCCCGTTTTGGGCAGCCCGAGCGCCGGGTGCTGCCCCTTAGCACCAGTGCTCCCAGTGCCGGCGCCAGGAAGGCTGGAGGGTGCCGGCGGCTCCGGGTGGCAGGAGGGCGGCTCCCGCCAGCCCGGGGCCTTCCGTGATCCGCCGGACTCTTCCCTCCGTGCACCGGGACACCGCCGGTACCTCCCCGGGGCGAGCCCCCCGCGGAACCGAGCGGCTCCAGCGCGACACTCTGTCCCCCGCGGGACGCCCTCCCTCGTCCCCGTGTGTTCCCGGCCCCCTCCATCCCCNGAGCCCTCCCGAGCGCTGCCCGAGCCTTGCCGAACTCTGCCCGAGCCCTCCCGAGCGCTGCCCGAGCCTTGCCGAACTCTGCCCGAGCCCTCCCGAGCGCTGCCCGAGCCTTGCCGAACTCTGCCCGAGCCCTCCCGAGCGCTGCCCGAGCCTTGCCGAACTCTGCCCGAGCCCTCCCGAGCGCTGCCCGAGCCTTGCCGAACTCTGCCCGAGCCCTCCCGAGCGCTGCCCGAGCCTTGCCGAACTCTGCCCGAGCCCTCCCGAGCGCTGCCCGATCCCGCCGAACTCTGCCCGACCGCTGCCGATCCCGCCGAGCGGCTGAGGGGAGCCGGGCCTGCTGCGGTGCCGGACGGCGAGCGCGGCCTGTGCGGGTGGTGAGTGGGCCTAAGGCAGGAGCTGCGGAAGGTTTGCGGCTCTGTGTCCCTGATCTCTCGGGTAGAGCTATCCGTGTGCGTGTCTGCGGTAGGGACCGCAGGGTTGGGGGTGTCAGGGCTGTCCTCTCTTACCCTCGCGGTGTGTCCTGATCACCATTACCTGTATGGACTTGGGGGAAGGGTGTATGTGCATGTAAGGACAGGGCTGTGCGTGTTTTTCCCCCACACCTCCTGTGTGTGTATGTGTCTGTGTCCCCATTCCCCCGCAGTTACTTTGCCCAGCCCTCTTCCCATGTCGCTGTAACAGCATAAGGGGGAATGGCTTTAAACTGAAAGGGACTACTTTTAGATTAAGTATTAAGAAGAAATTCTTTGCTGTGAGGGTGGCGAGGCACTGGCACAGGTTGCCCAGAGAAGTTGTGGTTGCTTCATCCCTGGAAATGTTCAGTGCCAGGCTGGATGGGGCCCTGAGCAATCTCATCTGATGGGAGGTGTCCCTGCACATGGCAGGGGAGTTGAAACAAGGTGATCTTTAAGGGTTCCTTGAATCTATGATTCTGTGATAACATGCCCACTGTTGGCTTTTTTTGGCAGGTGTGCAGCAGGACTGTCCAGGCCATGATCGAAGTATTGGCCAAGCTGGGCCGTGGGCCCGTGTTCCTAGCAGGGGAGGTGCTGGAGTGTGTGATCACCTTCACCAACCCGTTATCAGCCTCATCAACCTCTGCCAGCAGGTACAGGGCCTGTGCCAGTCCATGCACAGAGCTTCCAAATGTTGGAGCTGCCTGGGTCCCTCCAGAGGGAACGGCCCACCCTCTCTCCCCTCTCCCTCTGGAACAGTAGTCATGGCTGTGTTATGGGGCAATGGTGCCAGCTCAGCACCCTGTAACTTCCCTACTTGAGACACTCCCTTAAGGGGGCCTTGCACCATCTCAGTTTTGGTGGTGAAGCTGAGGTAATTACGCTGGTTTTGTGCCCCCAAGAAGTAGACAAGGAAAGAAGTATGCAGTTAGAGATTCTCTGTGCCTCCAGTGAGCCCTCAGCAACAGTGACTGGCAGAAAATGAAGCCCAACTGGCTGTCAAAGTGGGATATCTGGTCACACCAGGGTGACAGTCCCACAGAGCAACATCCAGGCAACGTCATTATTTCCTGCATTTGTGGAAGGAGCTCTCTTCTGTCCAGCAATGCTGGATAGATCAGTGTGATCCCTGCCTCCAAAGATGGCAGACAAAGGGGCGAGTACTGCCAGGGGTCTGAAAGGGGCACCTTCTGCGGCCGCATTTTCTGCGGCCCAGCCTTTGAGCACTGCATCTCCCCTTATCAGTGCTGAGGAAATGTGAGAAGATGGGTGCTTCCCATATTGGCTCACAGGGGGTGACTCCATGTCACAAGTAATCACCCAAAGCCTTCATGTCCGCTGAGTGTGTGCCCTTGTCTGATTCTTTAGGGAGTGGAGAGTGCTTTCTCATCTTGAGCCCTTTCCGGGAAATGTCTGTTTCCAGCCCTATCTGGTTCAGCATGTTTTCATCACCAGTACGATATTCACGTGTGATTGTTTTGGTGAGCCCACTCGCAGTACCTGCAGTCTCAGCAGCAGAGGCCTTCTGTATTTATTGCCTTCCTTAGCTTTCCATCTTTTCTTCCTGTTTCTTCTTGCCTGCTGAGTTCAGGTTTCAAAGTCAGCTGTGGCATAAGCATCCAGCTTCCCAGAGTTTTGTCCTGTGTGATGACAAGAGCTGTTTTGCCTGCTTCTGAAACATGTGGGACTTCAAGGGTACCAGGTGGCATGGTTTGGGGGGGTTGCAGTGCATTTATGAGAGCTCCATTTGGGAACTTCAAGAAGTGGTCTGCAGAAGACTGCCTCTTGGAAAAGTTTTTAAAATAAAAAGAAAAACCCCAGGTGATCAATCTGATGAGACCTGACTAAGTCATACGAGTGGCAGCAGCAAATAGATTGTTGGTTTGGAAAATGAAGCCATGGGTTGCGTAAAGGCAGGAGCCAGATCAAAGCACAGTGACTGCAACAGGCAGATAGACCTGTCAGAGACTGGAAGGTTTTGGGGCTGACACGTGGAGGGACAGAGAAGCTGCATATTGAGCACAGGGACAGAACTGGAAGAAAGGCAGGAAATTAATTTGGTGGTGGAGTATGAGAAACAAATCTCTTCTACCCGGAGGCTGCATGGAGCATGTCCTGTGTAGGCTACAGGAACCGTGGGGGAAGGTGAGACTGGAGGGAAGTGACCTCAGCACCAATGCAGGATCCTCCACTGCTGAACAAGCACCAGCTGAACAAGCCGGCTCTGCTGGCAGGAAGGGACATGCAAATTTTGTTTGGACATCTGGTTAGGAAAAATGAAAACAATCCAGTGACATATTGTAGAGCAATACTGAAAAAGAAAGAAAAAACAATACTCAAAATATGGTGTTTGAAGGTACTGTAATCATTCTAAGCTTATATAAAATTAGCAAACATTGCCTCAAGCAAGACCAGTTCTCTGTTTCGAAACAGCAGACAGCTTACAACAAAAAAACATATGGCAGCCCTGATAGAAAAGCCATGCTGGTATTTTTGAAAATGCAAAATTACAACTGTAGGGCTCGAAGCAACTGGGCATAGTGACTGAGGTGTGTTTGGGTAAGGGCAGCCAGCACATACAAAAGATCTAATAGTGCATCATTAGTCAGCTGACACAAATGCAGCACGCCTTTTTCTCTGGTTCATCTAGACCTTTAACTGCTCTGATGTGTCACATGGAGGGACACCCGTGTGCCACAAAAAAATCCCTCTGCCACCTAAAGCTCTGGTGTTAGTGCTTAGTAATCGGATAATGACGTTAGAAAACACCAGAGGAACTATTTAGTGGCTAAACTATAGAAACTTCTATTGAAATAGAGGAGTGATTTGGAAATTTAAAGGTGTCAGTAGTACCATGGGAAGTGCCCTATGGAATGGTTGCGGTCACAGCAGAGTCCAAAACTTGAGACTGTTTTTTATGCTGGATGTGTGGCCCTACATTAATTCCTGTGGCTGTACAGAGAAGGGTCAAAATGACACCTTTGCCTCCCCTATTGCCGTCAGCAAACCCCTTGCATAAGGAGAAGTAAATAGGTCCTAATGAAAGACCCAGAAGCATCTTCTTTGGTCTGGCACAAACAGCAGCTGATGTTCTTGATGGGGATGGTGCTCTGGAGGCAGAGGAAGCACATCTGTGCCTACCTGCCCTGAGGAGTGTTGAGCTTGGGGCATCTCCATGCTGTGGGCTGGGGCAGCTGAACCCAGGTTGCAGGAATTTGTTGGTTTAGAATTTGCCCACTTCCCTAATGGTTGCATTGTTACCAGAGTGCTGCTCTGTGTGTCACCACTGGCTTGGGATTTAGCTCGTCATGGCTGAGATTCCTCTGCCAGGGCCCACATGCAGCAGCTCAAGGTGTTCTCTCAAGAGTGCAATGAGTGGCCAGTCCCAAGCTGTGGATGATGAGAAAGATGAAGAAATGAGTAAGGCTTTGGACTGGATCTTGGAACACTTGATCTCAGCGTGTTTGCTGAAAGATCCCTGTGAAGTTTTGCACAGGCCTCCTTGTCTCCATGGAGCGGGACAGGGGCTGCTGATTTCCGCTGCCTGTTGTCTTCTGCCATGGGTGTACAACAGGTTTCTTGGGGCAGATGTGTTTTCTCGTGCTGTGTCAGTGCTGTGCCTATGCTGTTGTGGCTCAGGCTGCAATTACTGATGCTTAAAAAGAGTCCTTGGGCCACAGAGCCAGGCCTTGGGTGAAGCTGCTGTCAGCAGCTGGGGTGGAAGTGGCTTTGAGTCAGCACGCCAGCGTGAGCTTAGTCCCAAGGCTTGTTTGGAGGGGGACTGTGAGAGTGGCTTCAGTGACAGTGAAGCAAGACCTTCTTTCTTCTAGACAAGCAGTCCTGCATAGTGCTGAGCACACAGAGTTGCTCTTCTCCCAATTCCTGCCTGCTGTAATTCAGGTTTGAAGCACAGATTTGAGTGTTGCTCTTTGGTTTCAGTGAGATGCTGGCGTGGGCCAGCGCCCAGATCCACTGCCAGTTTCACGCCAGCGAGAACCGGGTGGCACTCCCTCCCTCTGATGGCAGCAGGCACGATGTGCAAGCAGAGAATGAGACCGTCTTTGTCCCCAACAGAGGTGAGTGCCACTCCTGCCTGTCACCCGGGTAGGGACAGTGAGAGCACGGTTGGCAGGAGTAAAGCAGACCACAATGTCTATGTCTTGATGGCAGCATGCATAGAAGTGAGTGGGAAGTCTGTGTTGCTTTCCTTGTGTCATTCCCTTATGATGGATGTTGTGGGACCTTGTTAATATTGACATCACAGTGACACTAGCTTGGATTGAAACACAACAGTTATTTGTCCAGCTGCAGTGGGAGCATCTCATGATATGACCAGGGCAAGAGATGTTTCCTCCTTGGCTCTCTTCTCTCTGTTGCTCCCCATGAGGATGAAGCTTGACTGACCTGGGCACAGCCTGAGGCTGGGCAGCATTCATGTGTTTCTTATTCTCTTCCAGGAGAGCGGGGTCAGTGTATCCTGTCCACCCCACCAAAGATTCTCTTCTGTGACTTGCGACTGGATCCTGGGGAGTCAAAGTCCTGTGAGTCCTGTCTTGGCTTCCCCTGCTCACAGAGCTCGTCTCTGGGGAGCTCTGCTTTCAAAACTGGCTTTGCAGACCTGAGTGCTGCAAGTGTGAGACCCTGGTGCTTGCAAAAAGTGAGGTGCTTTGGTTGGAGCATGAGTGCTGAGGAGCTGCTGCATCATCCAGAGTCTGTTCTGTGCTGCGTTAGAGCTGTGTACTGCAACGTGTCCCTCAGTCCTGCCCCTGGCCTGTGGCCTTTGCTACAGATCCACTGTGTGGCATAAAACTTTTGAAATACCCGGTTGCAGCAGAAGGAATGGCTACACACACCTGCATTTCCTTGCCTTTATTTCTGCAGCCACACTGGAGTATTCTTGGAATTTAGGCTGGTGTCCTCCAGAGGTTTGTGTTTCCCCTTCAGGTTGTGGCTGTCCTGGAGATAACAGTCTTCTGGATGTTCTAGTTTTCCTGCTGTGAAAGTGGGCACTCCTCATCTTCTCTGCTCAGAGCTCTCCGTGTCTGAGTAGATAGCTGTGGAAACAGCTGAGTATGCGCTGTTGTCTCTTGGTTGGTGACTGTGTGACCCAGCCTGTTCAGGTTATGTTGGATCTCCTTTGCGTGCCAGTGGCCTGTGATACAGCAGTAGTGATGTTAGGCCTTGCAGGCTGTGCATGAAGAGCTCTGTTAGGTTGTCCCAGGGATCTGCTGGGCATGGCTGATGGAGACCCCTTATACTGTAGAGCACAGGGACTGGAGACACAGTGCCTATGCTGAGGTGGACTCTGCTGGATCACTGAGCTCTCCAGAGCTGAGAGCAGAGCTGCAAGTGAGACCAAGCAGCTGCAGGGTTGTGACATGCTGGTTTTGAAGCTGGTGTTTCCTGCCTTTCTGGCCTTGGAGGGGCCTGACTGGAGGGAAAGGTGGACCTGGTGAAACCAGGCTGGCTTGGCTTGGTGGTTAGTGGGGTGGGGCAGTGCCATCTGGGGGCTGTGCCCCTAAACTGCAGAGCCTGTTGTCTGAAGACGTTTACTTATTCATTTATTATTCTACGACGGCATGTTGGGGAAAGGAACTGGCCATGCCAGCAGGAAAGAGGAGGAAGCAGAAATCTCAGCTGGCCTGAGGCTCACCTGGATTCTCCTGTGTTCCTTGCTGCTTGCAGGTTTGGGGTGGAGCATCCATTCCCTGGGAGCAGAGGGAAGTCCTTTTTCCTGGCACATCTTAGGCAGGTTGGGCAGTTTCTGGGATAGCAGATCAGTGACGACAGCCCATGTTCCAGGTGGCTGGGATGGATTGAGGGATTGACTGTGCAGCACTGGCTTAACAGGCAGAAGCTGTTCAGCCCCCAGCTAAGCTAGGGATTGTCTGTCCTTCCCAATGACGTTGTGATGTGTGTGTGTCCTCTCTGCCTCTGGGTGGCACTGGCACAAGCAGCCTGCATCTGCCTGGTGCTTGGATGCAGTTCCTCAGGAAGGACACAAACTCTTCTATTCTTTGAGGTTCCTTAGTTGTACATTACAGCCTTTCCCCTTGGCTGTGTGATGCACCTGTCTGTTTCATGCATCACATGTGATGTGGCTGCATGTGGCACTGGTTTTTTAGCACTGAAATCCCCGTATTACAGCCCTGGTCTTGTTCGCTGCCAGGTTGCTCACACCGATCCCATCAGCCTGTGGTGCCGCTGCTCTCACACGAGACTGCAGCTGGCACACTTGCAGATCATTCCTGGGGTCTCCTGCCAGCTCTGTGGAGGGAGAGTTAAGGCTGTGTGGGTGTGTATCTTAATTCTTCATTTCCTGTTTTTCAGAAGTTTAGAGTTTTGCTACGCAGTTTGGGAAGGGGAAAAAAAACCAATCCAGAAACCCCAAGAAATCTTAATTCTGCTTCAGCAGTATACTATGTTATTAAACTGCAGCCAGAGGTGGCACATACAGCTGAGGTTGTGTCAGACTGTCTCTTGATAAAAGGACTTGTTTTCATTTGCTGACCAACTTATTCCCCAATACCTTACTCCTGTTATGGTGCCTATATGTTGAAGTTGACTCATCTCCCAGCCCTTTGACACATGGCCCAGGCTGAGCTCTTAAATTTGTCATCATGAAACATTTTCTCAAGTCTTCAAATCATTTCTGTGGTTGTTTTTGCCTCCACTCTGGTTTTGTAATACCTTTAAATATTTGGTGGATCACAGAGAGGGGAGGAAATGGAAGCAGCTTGGACACAGGCCAGAAGCCCAGCCAGAGGGCACAGTGGGTGGGTAAGGAAGGCATCTGTAGCACCAGGAATGTGCTTCCTTCAGGGATATGCACGGAAGCTGGGACTTCCTGAGTCTTGGCATTCCTGTGCCAGGTAGCAAACTGCCCATCCTCCTCCAACAGCGGTGGTCTCTGCTCAGATCATCCTCACTGGGCATGAAGGTCTTTGTGAGCACTCTTGTTAAGTTTGGTACGGGGGTTAAGAAGTCTGCTTCTTTCCTTGGAAATATCTGATTTTCCTCCCTGTCAGGATAGTTCTCTGCTTTATCTGCACCCTGGTCCAGAAAGAGAGGCTTGTTTTAAGGTGTGACATCCTGTGGACACTACACGCTAGCACAGGCTTTTTTCTTCCTTCCAGTCCTGTTATTTGAAATCCAGGAGTTATATTTAAAATGCAACCCTAACTTTTAATCTAAGCCTCAACTTTTAGTATGTGCCAGACATGGGGAAGGATCTGTGGTTTCAGAGCAGGATGCTGCCCTTCCTCTGGCAGGGTGTATCTGCTTTACAGTGGGCAAGCCAGAGAGGTGGAGACTTGCCACAGTTCGCTGTTTGTGTCTTTCTTGTTATACAGTGTGTGGTTTGGGAAAGCTGCAGAAGTGTTCACACTGCGTCAAGAGGCATTGGGGTTTGTGTGGTGGCCAAGGGGCTCTAGGAGGGCTGAATGTGGTGTAAGCCAGGCCCCGGTATCTCAGAGCCCTCATAGTCAGAGGCTATGTGGTCTTAAGTCATCAACCTGTCACAAGGGACATAGCACAGGTTGTTGTGAAGATCTTAGAATTGTTTCTTGATCATTTAGACGCAGTCCTTCAAAGAAAAACACAGGAAGAAACTAACTTGTTGCTGAGTTTGAGGGTTTGTGTAAAGCAAATA
The DNA here is from genome assembly GCA_013399195.1 of Dicrurus megarhynchus. Taxonomy (NCBI): domain Eukaryota; kingdom Metazoa; phylum Chordata; class Aves; order Passeriformes; family Dicruridae; genus Dicrurus; species Dicrurus megarhynchus. Next base: position 125,805 of record VXAD01006705.1, on the reverse strand, counting down.
CCAAAAGAGGCGTGAGGTACTGATCAATACCCGCATGGGGCAGGGCCTGGAGAAGGCTGCGCTGCGAGAGCAGTGGACAAAGGAGTGCACAGAGACAAATTCGGGTTGAACTCGTGATGAGTAAGTTTAGCTCTCATGTGTTTGTGTTCCTGGATTTTACATCTTTCACATTCCTTGGAGACAGAGTTTGTGTGTGTGGTTGTATGTGCTGGAAGCAATATTTGGATGATGGTGCATGTGATGTGAGCAGCAGTGTGCCTGGTGCAGGGGAGCTGGGTTGTGCTTGGCCTCTGGAAGAAAGAGGAGACAGCAGAAAGCACAGGCACAGTCCCTAGCTCAGCGCTGCTAGTCCTAACACTTGGTGCAGGGAGCCTGCACACCACAGCTGCAGGAGCTTCCTTTTGGCCTCGGAAAGCAAATTTTCTGCGCCCCTTGCAGATTCATACTGCGAGACACTGCCCGTCGATGGCCCCCCCTCTTTCCGGGGACAGTCCGTGAAGTATGTGTACAAGCTGACCATCGGCTGCCAGCGCGTCAACTCGCCCATCAAGCTCCTGCGCGTGCCCTTCCGTGTCCTCGTGCTGCACGGTAAGGCCGTGCACTGCCCTCCCTGCACGTGCAGGCTGGGCTGCCCCCTGCCCTGTTGATACTCTTGCCTTCTTCCCAGGGCTCAAAGATTACCAGTTCCCACAAGATGAGGCTGTTGCACCCTCAAACCCCTTCCTGGAGGAGGAGGAGGGCTTGAAGAAAGACTCTCGCCTGGCAGACCTCGCGACAGAACTGCTCATGGTGGCCACTTCCCGACGCAGCCTGCGTAGGTTATACTCCCTGCTCAAACCTGCTGTCCTTTCTAAGAAGTTGGGCATGGAGAACATCTCAAGGCCAGCTGCAAAAATCTCTCACTGACAAAGTAAAGTTCCAGCTGTGCCTGTGGAGCAGCTGTGTCAGGGCCTGCTTGGCTCAGAGCCTCCTAGCCAGTCTCAGGTTGTTCCTACTTCAGCCAGAGAGACCCTCTGCCCAGCATATCACAGCTAGTGTGGGGTTTGCTCTTGCCCACTGTAGACATTTCCCAAAGGGAATACCAGTCTCGGGAGACAGTCCTTCACACCCAAGCAGGAGGCATGTGGTCATGTTATTAACCCAGAGCACTGCACAGAGCAGAGCCTTGTCCTGCTGCAACCTTTACCCCTCTTCTTGCTCCACAGACCTGTACAACATCAGCAACACTCGTGGGAAGGTGGGGACATTCTGCATCTTTAAGACTGTGTATAAGATTGGAGAAGATGTCATTGGGACCTTCAACTTCTCAGAAGGAGACATCCCATGTCTGCAGGTCATTATTATCTCTGGGATCGTGGGGGAGAGGCAGGGTTTTAGGGTGAAGGAGAGGGAGAAGGGATTGGGGTGGCACTGGGCCGTGAGGGTTTCTAGTGGGACCCAGCTAGGGTCTCCTTGAGGGTGTGAGGTGGACAGTGGTCCAGTTCTGAGCTTGTTTGGGAAATGGAACCCCCAGGCTTTGCACAGTATGTGCAAAGTGTATGAGGTTGTGAGAGCAAGCACCTTGCCAACCACCCTGCAGTTCTCGGTGAGCCTGCAGACGGAGGAGGGCATCCAGGAGGAGTTCCAGCGCCGGCGGGGGCAGCCGGTCTCCTTCACCGTGCACGCCCGCCATCAGGAGTCCTGCCTGCACACGGCACAGAGCAGCTTCAGCCTGCCCATCCCACTCAGCTCGACCCCAGGATTCACCACCAACATCGGTTAGTACCCACCAGGGAAGGGACCCACCCCTGCTTGTCTCCACAGGAGGACTGTGATGTCCCCAGCCCTGCCCTTGCTCAGCAGAGATGTGTCCCTTGGGAGGGAGGTGGCCTGTGTGAGTGGGTTCATTTGCTGTCCTCTTGCCAGGACAGACAGTGCTGAGACAGCTGCTGTCCATGGCTCTTGTGGTGTTATCTGCTGACCACCCTCTTGCCCACAGTGTCCCTGAAGTGGAGGCTGCACTTTGAATTTGTGACCTCTGGCGAGTCAGCGGGGACTTGCTTGGTTCGTGGGAGCCAGTCAGAGGCTGTCACCTGGACTGGGGTGGAGCAGATGGAAGTGGACACCTTCAGCTGGGACTTGCCCATCAAAGTTCTTCCCACCAACCCCATCCTGGCTTCCTATGTATCTCAGTTCTCCAGCACTAACTCCATCACCATCTGAAGTAGGGAGAGGTTGTTGGCCTGCAGAGCTGCAAGCATGTGCCACCACTAGGAATGGCAGGCAGGACTGTCACCAGTATGCTGTGGTGCATGCATCCCAGTGTCCCCGTGGATTTATCTATGATGCCCAGCTGGGCACCGGGCAAGTCTGTCCTGTCCATGGGTGGAAGAACACTGCTTGATGCAGTGTCTTGTGTTGCAGACCCCAGCTGGAGCTGGACCCTTCCTGCCTGGGTGAAGGTGCAAGTCCCAGCACTCAGCAAAAAGAAATCTGCCTTCCCAGGGAACCGCTGATGTGCCTTTATCCCATGTGGGGCTTCCAAGAAGGAAAGGCCCAGCCCAGGGAGAGGAGAGGGGAGCTCTTCCAGTGAAGCTTCATACCACCCTTGGGTGAAGGCCGTGTCCCTACAGAGACCCTACAAGCAGAGGTCTGGCATCCAGGTGAAGCACAGTGGCCACCTGGGCTGGGTGGGAGCCTGCTTTCCTGCCTTGGCACATGTCCTGCCTCTCGGACAGTTGTCCCACACACACAGTCCAGTGCCCCAGCCACCCCCACCTGGAGGAGGCAGGTCCTGGCTGGCCTGCCCTGTGCTGCTGGCATGTGCTGGTGACCTGGATGCAAGCCTGTGCTGTGTCAGTACGGTCATGATGATTGAGAACTGAGCAGCACTGAGCCCCTGAGCTGTTGTCTGCCTGGGCTCCTGGGTGTGAAGGCATCCTGCTGGTCTTTGGATCCTTGGGGTGCTGTAGGGAATGCATGCTGTGCATCCAAGAGATGCGTGGAGATCTCCCTGCTCAACAGCCAGCTCCCCTGGATTTTTACTAAGCCTTCCCAATGAGCTTTCCTCTTTGCATGGAAATGTAATAAACATCCGAATGTGCAAAACTAGGCCTTCCCAAGAGCCTTATTTGTACATTGTTCCCGGTGGTGGACACATCCCACCTTCCACAGCAGTCACAGGCTGGAGACTTCCTCTTTGTTCAGTATCTTTATTGCAAGAACAGAAACATCTACACAAGGCTCTGCACAACACGGGCATGGCACCGGCTGGGGCAGCTGCCAGGGCAGTTGCCTCCACCCTGGCATTTGAATTGCTTCTGCTTCCTGAACCTTCCTCACCCTGCTCCCTTGTTAGTGAGGATGGGGGGTCTTCCCCTGGGGACATCCTGTTCTGCCACCCAACCTGGGCTGGCTCTGTTGCAGTGGTGCCCAGGGCTGGCCCGCAGTGCCAGGGACTACAGGAGCTTTAGGAGCAGGGGCGTTAGTGGTTCCAGAGGTGGGTTGTGCCTGCCCCTTGTGCTCCGGGAGCAGAGAAGGGGCTGGACAGGGTGTGGGGATCCCAGCGAGCTCCCCACGGCTACCATGCAGAGGAGTAGAGGTCTGGGAGGGAGTAGGGAGCTGCTTTGCTGGGGGATGGATATGGGAATGCAGGACTGCCATGGAGCAGGCTGATTTAGTCCTGGAGCCCTTGTTTTAGTCACTGGAGGTTTTCTGCCCACCTGGGAGGAGATCCTGTAGAATCTGCATTTCCACGGTGTGCAGAACATCTCACAGGGAGGATGCCCTGATTCAGGAAGCTGAAGGCAGAAGCAAAGCCTGGTACCATGGTGTGTGGATAGTGGTTTCCCTCGAAGGTGCCGGCGGTGATGCCTCTACAGGGTGGGTGGGGCAGGTCTGGAGCATGCGGGCGGAGTGCTCTGGAAGGGGAGGACGGGAGGACGGCGCCGAGGGGCGCGGGGTACTGCCGAGCCTCTCTATCTGCTCAGCCCTGCACCCAGCACCTTGTTCACCAGCGGCTCGGGGGTGCCGGCCGAGCCCCACTCGTGCTCCACGCTCTTCACGCACGGCAGGCTGGGGTTGGCCTTCTGCACTACCGAGATCTGGCAGGTCTGTGAGTCGTAGTGGGCCTCACACCAGTCAGGGAAGTCGATGGGGTGCTGGGTGCTGTGGGAGAGGACACGGTGCCGTCAGTCCCCCTGATTTGTGCCGGGAGGCTGCTGACTTGGGCTGGGTGGCTTCCTGCTGCCAGCCCCCTGCACAGGATGTCTACCAGACCAGCTCAGGCAGGCTGAGACACGGCCCCTGGCACATCTGGGCATCTTGCTGTACCGAGACACCCTTTCCAACCGCATTGCCTCCCCAGCTCACCCCACCACTCTCAGTGCCCTGGTGAGGTCCTGCCCACCTCTGCCTCTTGTTCTGCAGAGCCTGGTGCCACACAGCCTTTCCAGGGCTCTGATACCTGCTGCATTTTCAGCCACCAGACATCCCCTGCTGCAGGCGCAGGTGGGAATTGATAGCTCACCCCAGCACCCCTTGGCCCCTCACTCACGTCTCGCAGCAGCCCACGCCAATGGGGTGCAGGCAGGTGCAGAGCAGGCAGTTGGTGCTCAGCCACGATTCCCCAAGGGAGAACTGCTTGCCTTCGTACTCACAGGGAGCTGCAAAGGAAACAGTGGTGATGAGAACACGCCTGTGCTGAGGGCGAGTGGAAGCATCCTTGGCACTCCTGTGCCCTGAAAGAGGGGACAGAGGTGTCATCATGACCTCCCACCCACCTTATGGTATGGAAGATATATGGTGGTCTGTCCAGTGTCCTGCAGGTATGGAATGCCCTGTCATCTGCCATGGGTGATGCACCCATCCATCCTCTCCTAGCCATGCCTGGTGGCTCTCCCCACTACCCCATGGGTCTAGAGTAAGAGGCAAGTGGCTGTTGCTTCCCTGGATGGGGCAAACCCGGTGCCCCTTGGGGTCTGCGCATTTCTGCAGCCCTGGGAGGAGGCAGCAGAGGGATGATGAGCCGCCCTCTTCCCTTTGCTGCTAGTCCTGCACACTCGGCCCCAGGCATGATCCTGCCAGGAGCCTTCATGGCCCAGAAAGCTGTTTCTCAGCCAGAGCCCTGGGGAGCTGTTCTGTGGTTTATAGACTGCTCCTTCCACTCACCACTGGCCCATGATCCCACTCCTGAGCTCAGCACAGTCCCTTCCACACTTTGCAGGCATAGGGCAGAGCCCTGCCATTCTGGGAAAGCTGAGGCCTCCTCTTCCCATCGGCCTCTTCCCATCTCACCTCCCCTCTTACCTTTAGCCTGGAAGTAGCATTTGGCCTGGGAGCCTGGCAGCTGGAGGAAGAGGGAAAGAAGCAGGAAAAGCCTGCCCCAAGCACACCCCATCTTCTGCGCTTGCATGGCCATGGTTGGTGTTGAGCTGGACTTGTTCGCTTTGCTTCTCTATTGCCTTTGCTCCTTTCCCTTCTCTTTCTCTTTCTCTCTGCCTTTTTAATGCTCTTCCCCTGATCCCAACAAGAGATATTTATAAAGTTCAGCTTTACGACCCTGGCCACCAGCTGTGCCCCACTGGAAAAGTTGTAAAACTCATTTCCTGATTTGAAAGGCATGAAAACAAGAGGTAGGATCAAGATTTTTAACAAGCTGTGAAAAGCTGATTCATGCCCTCCAGAAATTTCTCCAGTTGGAAGCCCCTGTGGGTACAAGGCTCCACAGCGAGGGGAGATCCAAAGGTCCCCAGCAGCGTTGCCCTCAGCAGCGTAGTGAGCACGTAAGCAGCAAGCACAGGAGACTCTGGCTCCTAACCAGGAGAGCTCCAGGCTCCCCTCTGGTCATGCTGAGCCATCACTGCTCCTTCACAGCAAGCCAAGGTTTTGGGAGCATCCCATCTTACATTGACCAGAGCAGCGCAAGCACTCTGCTAACAAACAGTGTGGGATGCAAATGGCACCGTCCTCATTTGGGGATGGAGGTGCTAGCACCCAGCTCCTGGGTACCACATCATGGCACTTCCACCCCAGCCTGGGCTGCAGCCATGCCAGGTTCGTGGCCATGCATGGGCTGGGGGGGACAGCATGTTTAGATTCATAGAATCATAGAATATGCTGAGTTGGAAGGGGCCCATCAGGATCACCATGTCCAGCTCCTGGCCCTGTGCAGGACACCCCAAGAATCCCAAGCATGTGCCTGAGAGCGTTGTCCAAACACTTACTGAGTTCTGACAGATTTGGTGCTGTGACCAGAGCAGACAGTACAGCAATTGCCACTGATGCAGAACAGGAGAGAGACCCAGGGCTCATCTGAGCAGTGCCCAGGAAAGGGGGCTGTACCTGTGCACCTGGAGCACCCACGAGGTACTGGAGCTGAGCATCCTGTTTTAGAGACTGGAGACCGGCCCCAGCAGAAGCAGGAAACAGGAGGGATAAAATCAGGAGGCAAAAGTGCTTTTGGGCAATGAGTGACCTGAGAGGTAAACAAGACACTTGGCTGGAAGCAAGGACCTGTGGGAAGATGCCATACCACCCAGGGATGTGCCCATGGACCCCACAGACCCTCACCCAGAGGGGTTGCCTCTCTGTAGAAGCAATAAGGCTGTTATCAGCTGGCAAAGTGAGGGGATGCACAAGAGAGAGGAGGTCAGAGCACTGGGAGCCACATGGCCCTGGAAAGCTACAGGCAAAGGGCTGACTTGCCAAAAGAAATTCTCAGCCCTTGTCAGAGGTGCTGCCAGCAGCAGGAAACAGGGCTCTGGGGATGGTCCAGCCGGGGTCTCAGCCAGTGCAGGGCCGTGCCGGGAGTGAGGCAGCTTTGGTAGCAGTGGCATATGTGGGTCATCTGCCCCTGCATTAAGCTCCCTGCTTTCTGAGAGTTTGGGATAAATTTACACCTTGACGCGTGAGGCTTAATATCCCTTCCAGAATTTGTATTGGCATTCACTATTATAGCTGGATATTTTTCTTATCCCCATAAGTGCCCAATCCCTCATTGAATCCTGCTAAATTTTGGCCTGAGCATTTTCCTGTGGCAGTCTAATTAAGCACAGAGTGAGAAAAAAAAACGTTTCCTTCTATCCGCTTTGGATTCACTACCTTCGGATCTGAAGGCACAGTCCCTTCCCTTTGGTGCTCTGGCCCCCTTCACCATCCCATTGCATCCCTGTCCTGCAACTTGTGCTCTCACTGCTGAGGGAGAAGCCCTGGCTTTGCATCCCTTCTTCCCCTTAAAGAATTACCCCAGCCCTCTTGTAGTGCCATGGATGGTGCTGTGTCCCTCGGTGGGGTGGCTGGATGGCATCAAGTGTGGGATTTGTTGAGAAAGGCTGATAATAAATCAGAGAAATGCTGGGCACCCCCTGCTGACCACAGGGCCGTGAGCTGGGATGGTGGAGTGTATCAGTGACAAATGGAACTTGCCCTTTGGTGCAGAGTTGTTACTATATAAGGAGGATAAAAGCGTTCATCGTCAGAGCAGTTAATTAATATTCCTATTGTGTGTTTGGAAAAAGAAGTCTGGCACGCTAGTAACTGCAATGAAATAATCCATCATTGTTTCACCAACAAAACCAGCAAATGTTTAAAAAAAGAAATGGTGGGTTTCACTCAGAGGCCCACAGGATCTGAACAGGCTTCCAGAAGAGTGCTCAAAGCCTGGGGTGACAGCATCTCTCGGCTGTGTGGAAGGGGATTGTCCTGCTCCATCACAAACATGGAGAGGCATTCTCAGGATTTCTGTAGCCATTATGGTTTATTAAATAGAGGGTTAAAGCTACGAGACTGTTCATGGCCATTGGGTTTTTCATCAAAGTGCTTTGCTGGGAAAATGCAGAGAAAAAAAGGAAAGAGTGTCAGGACACCTCTTGGCACATTGCAGAGGGATCTGGGCAGTGGAGCAGCATCCACACTGTGGCTCTGCATTAGGGAAGGGGCTGGTGGTCCCCCATAGCCTGTTGTTCCTGCTATTCCCCCTCCTGACCACTTTCCTTCCCCCACTTTTGCATTCCTGGGCACCTGCCTGGTCCCAGCACACACATGCCCATGGGTGATCCAGAGCATTTTGGGCCAGGTTGTGCAGGAGGGGGCTTGTAATTTGGAAAGCAGTACCTGGAATTGGACTTGGTGCTTCAGAGCTTCTGCTTGGGTTCTTGAGGGTGTTGTGGCAGGAGAAGCTGACTCCCTCTCCTGCTGTGCCAGCCTGGAGGAGGTTTTGCCACAGAGACTGAAAGAAGGCAACTGCTTTTGGTCTCACATCTTGGGGAACAACTGGGACCCAGGCAAGAACTGCAGAAAGGATAAAGGGGCTGGAAGAAGTGCCTCTCTGGAAGTTCAGTCACTCTGATTTGTCAGGCAGAGCCCAACAGCAGGGACCACTGCCTGTCTACGTGTGCCAGTGAGGAGCACACACACAGTGAGGAGTCACCAACTCCAGGATCCCCCAGAAGGTCACGTCCATGTCTCAGCATCCTCCCAGCAGGACACAGCTCTCCTGCCTGGCCTGGCTCTCAGATTGTAGGTGTGCCTGAGAAAAGCTGGGCACTGCACCCCACCAAGGGCACAGCGCTGCTGGCCTCCTCTCCCAGCAATCCCTCTGCAGAGCAGCAGAATGCCCAGTGCCAGGGATGGGACCCCGTGGATGGGGAGGGACAAGCACCCAAGCCAGTGGGTGCTGCGATGAGTTGACAACAGCCCACCCCAGCACTGCAGGAGGTTCAGGGGGGAATAAAAGATGCTGGACAAGTTGCCATCAGCAGAATCCAGGAGGGTTATAAAACCTGAATCTCCTGAGCCTTCAGCTGGGGCTGCAGCTGCAGAGCAGGAAGCAAACAGGATCCCGGCTGGCATTGTGAAAGCAAACACCATAAATCCAAGGAAGTGCTGCGATTGCTGTTTTAGGCACTGGGGAGCTTGGCTCCTGCTCCCCAAAGGCATTTTATTTTCTCATTAAAGTGAGAACCAAAAAAAAACCCCAAAAAACCCAAAAAAACAAAACAAACCCAAAAAAACAACAAACACAAAAAACCCCACAACCCCAGTTTATCACTGGACCAAACTGCCCGGGTGCTGCTGTGGACCCTGAGGCAGCTCTGGGATGTGGGCACCTCTCCTCTCCCATCGCCTTAAGGATGCTTCAAGCACCAGAGTACCCAGGGCACCAGGGCAGGTGCAGGTAGATGCTGGCTCTGAGTGATGACCACTCATGAACGCTCACTGCTCACCAGCATGGCCAGTCCCTGGGGAGAGCTGAGCAGAGGGGTGAGGAAGAGATAGGCAGCCAGGAGCTGGGAAGGGGAACAGGAGGAGACAAAGGGCTAGCCAGGGAATGACAGCTGGCTCACGACATCCTTCATCCCACACCTGGCAAGCCAGGTGGGATATCTCACAGAGGCTGGAGTACAGGTGGGATCAGACCCAGCCCCACCAGCAATGAGACTGTTGCTCCAAAAAGGGGACAAAGTAGAGGGGATGGGAGAAAAACTTGATGTCACCTTACTCTGCAGACTGGCTGCCTGCTGGGTGGAGCTTGATGCCAGTGGAGAAGCATGGGCTGCAAGGTGTGCTGACATGCCCCGTGTCTTCCATGGGTGTCCCTGGCCTCAGCACCCACACCCTGACTGTTCTTGCAGGGGGGAGATGTTCCAGCCCCAGGGCTTAGGCACAGTATTTCACAGGGGCTCTACAACCCTGGCTGGAGGGTGTCTGTGTGTTCCCTGCCATGCAACAGGACCTGCTGTGGGATGGTGTCTGCAGGTCCCCAGTCATGGGATGGGCTCTACGCCCTGGGCAGTCCCATGCTGTGGCTCACTTGGGCTCTCATGCCCTCTTGCCCTCTCTCACATGGTCTCATCCTCCCTTGCTCATGCCCATGCTCCATTCCTTTAGCACTTTCCCAGGTCGTTTATCCTAGCTGTGGCTGCTCTGCATCAGGCCAGGTTTTGGCATCAGTGGGTCAGCTGCGCATTCTTGCTACCCTCAGCCCTGGCAGGGTGCTGGCACCCACCCTGGCTCTCCAACACCCTGGGTATCCCAGCATGGGTGTGCTGCAGCCTGTGGCTCTGCCCGGGCTCCCCACAAGGAAACGTGCCGGGAGGTCACGGGGTGTTTAGGAAAACAGGCCTTGGCACTTGCTGGCCACACCAGGAAAATAAAAACATCCGGGCAGGCAGCCGCGTAGTGAGTGCGAGAGGCCGGCACTCCATAAATCCCCTGGAGCAGGTGCTTTGTAGTCGGCACAAGGAAATGAGCATATTATTCAGCTTGGCTTAAACCCCGAAATGTTTCCTGTCCTGTGAGTCAGAAATAACCCTGGGAGATCATTCCTAGGCCACGCAGAAGCCGCACCAGCCAAAAAAGTACCAGGCACTTGCTGACATGGGGACTTGCTGGGGAGGTCAAGGGTCCAGGCACCCCATTTTGGAGGGGACTTTGCCATGGCATTGTCACGCCACCAGTGCTGACCTCAGCATATAAATGGCCTGGGACATGCTGACTCCCAGACTGGTTTTGGGCCCCTTGCTTCATTGAGATGCAGGGACACGGAGAGCCCCAAGAGACCCTGAGGCTTTCTGTGTCCTGGCTGGATCCTGCAGATCTCTGACCTCACTCTGGTATCAGAAAGACAGATCTCCCTGCACAGTGCTTTGGCTGTGTATTGGCACCCACAGGGCCACCCTGGGGTGCTACCCTGCTTTAGGGACACCCTACAGGAAAAGCTGTGGATGGCTGGTGGCTTCATGGTGGAAGAGACTGCCTAGGGGGCCAGGGCCCCACATGATCAGCCTGGGCATCCCAGAGAAGCTGGAGGGGAAAGCACCACAGCAGGTGTTCCTGCCTTGGCACAGGCAGCACCCGCCTGAAGGGGTTAATGGGTGACACTCCCTCTCCTGGTGCCCTTAGAGGACATTCCTAGGGTCCCACCCTGCGTCTGGGGCACAGAGAGGTGTGGGTTCTAGGGGCTCTCTGCACAGACACACAGGGACAACCCTGAGGTGACACAGGTGCCACATTTATCCACATTTTACCCTTTAAAAGATTTGCCTTTGCTCTGTTTTTTCCACTACTGGCACACAAACTTCAAATCCGAACAAGGAGCCCTTCAGGTTCCCTGGACAGCAGGAGCACAAGAAGCCCTTATGTAAAAAGGTCACCCTGTATACCTGCACCAGTCCCTGTGTGCTTTGTGCCCACCTGGCCAAAGCCTCTGTGACCTTCTGAAGGTGTTACTCTCCCATTTGGGATGGGGTGGCAACTTGAGCACCGGCAACAGAGACCCCAGCAAAACCCTGACTCCCACTGGAGTAGAAATGTGAGTCCTCGGTGGCCCCTTCTCCATGTCTGCCCTCTTTCCACACAGCCTCCAGCAGGAAGGGGCTGCTGCCCATCCATGCTGGACCTCCCCCTGACCCAGCACTGTTTGTGGCCTGGCACAGCAGTGTCTGCACGACTCCTTCACCTGGCCCTGGCAGTGACAACCGTGCTGCGGGCACTCACTTGTGGTGCCTGACACGCTCTTTACAGCCACCTCCTGAGGCTGGCAGGTTTCTGGCTCCACTCTCGGTGTGGAGGTGAAGGAGCCTGGCAGGGTCCTGCAGCCCATGGCCTTGTGCTGCTGCACACTGGGAGGTGGAAAAACAACTGTCAGCTCAGGGGAGCAGGGGCTTGGTTAGGCTTGCCAGGGGAACATGGNAAGCCTAGGTATATAGCCACAAGCAGCCGGGCTCTCTCCTTCTTGCCTCTGCCGTCGCTCAGAAACAGCTACCGGCGTAACCTGCGAAAAGCCGTTTGCCTCGCAGTTCCCTGCGGAACTTCCATCCGGCCCCTGTGGATCCAGGAACTGAAAGCCCCAGAGCCCACTGTCAGCTCCGAGGGCATCGGATCACATTGCCGCCCGCCAAGCTTGGGCTAGGAATCGGTCGGTGCGGCAGAAAAGAAGATTGGAACCTCAGGAGCGTGAGCCCCCCAGGGCAGACAAGAATGGCTGTGGCCTTGGTGCCCATCATGATCTGGTGCAGCCCTAGGGCCAGCATGGGTGTCACGAACAAGAGTTTGAGATCACTTAAAACATCACCGGCGAGGCTATCAGCAAAAAACAGATTTAATGTTAAGCAGCAGCAGGACAAAGTTCATTGGCAAGATTCACTCTACAACTTAGTAGACAGTTAAGGCACATGAGGAGAAAAAAAGCAACAACAAACAAAATCCAGGCAATCAAAAGAGAAATGAACCGAGAACCATTTAGGGTTGTGTTTGTGCATGTGTGTGTGTGTGTGTCTAGGTGCGTGTGACAAAAGGACACTGAGGGCAAGGATAAAAAGGAATATGGCCTAAAAGCTCAACACCACTCACACTTAACACTACTTAACTTATAACTTAACCATTTAACAGAGGAGTAACACTTAACAGCATCTAACCTGTGTAACTTAAACTTAACAACTTAGGAAATGAACAACACTGAGCAGCATTTAACTTAGCTTATAACTTCTGACTTAACCTTACTTACAGGCCTAACTTACTTAGACTGAGGTACTTAAGCGTCTAAGAGTAGCATTTCCCCCAGATTTGCTATAGCATATGTGTAGGGGCATGCACACAGACAGAAAGTCAGTGTAAGCAAGGTATCTGTGAAAAATTCCCCTCAGAGGTCAGTGAAATACTTACTCCAGATGGTTTTGTATCTGCTCAATGGGTGAAGGCTTGAGCCTTGAGGAGTGAGGGTATCAGCCCAGGATCCATCGTCATTTGGCGGTCCTCCAAATACAGCAGACTTGAGTTTGCTGGCTCTGAGAGGCCCCACTCAGAGGGCTCGCAACCCACCATGGTCCAGGAGAGCTCCAAGGGTCTCATTTTGGACCACTGCTTATAGGGTTGCAAGAAGAGTGAGCTTTATTCATAGCAGTGTTTCATCCTTGCCACAGTTTGGGTTGGCACTTTCTTTGAATATCTGAGAACATGGATGTTCTGCCCTTCAGGGAAGAAAGAACAGCTTCCAAGGCTGTTCATAAAAAAACCCAGGAGCTCTGTAGACGGCAGCAGTTCATGGAAGCAGGCAGTATTTGTGATAAGCTCAAGAAGAGCTGAGCTCAGGTGCTGTTTTTCAAGGCTGAGGCCTAACGAGCATTCCTCAGATCCCAGTGCAGCCTGGAAGAGCAGGGGGGATGCATCACCACAATGGGCCACCATGGATTCCCATGGATCGACACAGATGGCCATGGACCACTACAGACCACCAGGAGCAGGGTGCTGGGGAAGACTGTCATCCCGAGGTGTGGGATGCCAGTAAAACTCAATGTGAGACCGTGGGACAGGGAAGGTGCAATGGAGTTAGAGAAACCCTAAGGTATGACATGGCTGTGTGTTATGGTGAGTGTATGGTGAGTGTATGATCTGTGTGTGGTGTGTGTATGGGGTGTGTATAACACCACGATGTTATGGGGTTATACATAACAACACGTGTATGGTGTGTGCAGTGTGTGTGTGGGGTGTGTATGGGGTGTGTATGGGGTGTGGGGTGTGTCTGGTGCGTGCATGGGGTGTGTATGGGGTGTGTATAGAGTGTGTATAAGGTGTGTGTGGTGTGTGTATGGGGGGTGTGTGTATAGTGTGTATGGAGTGTGTATGGGGTGTGAGGGGTGTGTATGGGGTGTGTATGAGGTGTGGGGTATATATGGTGTGTGGGGTATGTATGGGGTATGTATGGGGTGTGTACGGGGTGTGCACGGGGTGTGTATGGGGTGTGTATGGGGTGCGGGGTGTATATGGTGTGTGTATAGGGTGTATATGGTGTATATCTGGTCCGTGTGCGCTGCCTGTGCGGTGTCTGTGGGGCCGCGCGGCACCGGGGCGGTGAGCGGGCCCCCTCTGCCGGCTCACCCGCGCACACATGGGGTGCCCCCGCACCCACATCCCCGTCACGGGCATCCCACGCACCCCATCCCCGCAGCAGCGAGTCCCCACCGGCTCCTCCCTCGCTCCCTCCGCCCCCTCCGCTTTTCTTCCCCATATCTCTATTTTGTTTTACCACTGTGGTTCCTCCGCTGGCTGCACCCCGCCTGCCGCAGGTCCTGCGGGACCAGCACCACCTCCCGGAGAGGTGGAGGCAGAGGCTTTTCTCCCTCAGTCTGCTGCCAGCCGCTCTGTGTCCCCTTTGCCCCCGCCTGTGCCACCGGAGGCTCGGGACAGGAGCCACAGGGCTGGGCTGCGGTCACCTGGAGGGTGCAGGGTCTGCCACCATCTGGGCCCCGTGAGTAGGGGCGATGCCGCAGACACTCTGGTCTCCGGTGGGACCATCACCACCCCACCATGCCCAGTCTCACACTCCGTGGGGAAGCTTTTCCAGATCCTTCCAGCTTCTCATTTCTGGATGTAATCACTGTCGGTTGGATTTCACTGTCCTTCGGCTCAGCCACCGCTGCCAGCTCCGTGCCACACCGGACCAAGCTATTTATAGCCGGCAATCCAATCCCTTCGTCTCGGGTTGTGCCGGGCTGGGTGGGCCGAGCTCCGTGACCCTACGGCGGGAGGCACGTGTCACTCGTGGTGGGGACACCTGCAGTGTGGATGGCAGGGACAGTGAGAGGGACTGCGATTCCTGGCAACCCCAGAGGTGGAAGGACCCATGCCGGGGCACCCTGCGGTGCCATGCCCGCGGTGCTGCTCTGCTCTGGTGAGTACCCCAAAATCCCGGGAGGGGACAGAGGCGCCCTGTCCGCCGCTCAGCGCAGCATCCCTCGGGCATCTGAACTGCACAGGACCTTGCAAGGCCAGTGACACCCGCAAGACCTGCGGGGCCACCGTGCAGCCAGTGCGCTCCCTCTGTGCTCCCACACACAAGCATCCGTCCCACACAGCTGAGCCGTGGGGCAGGGGCTGGCACCACCCCCAACGCCCCCCTCCAGTCTCTATCGCTCCCCACCCCCGCCCGATGGGAGCAGGCAGCAGGCTGGGAATGCCAGGAATGCACCGTAGGCATGCTGCCCCCGCCGAGCCCCCCTTGTCCCACCGAGGCGCCCTGCAAACAAACGCACGGCACCTCTGTGTCCCCCCGGGCTGGGCGGCCCCTCCACGGCAGCCCATGACATCCCCTTAGGTCCTTCCCAAATCCCCGGGAGGACCGGCAGCCCCGCTCCGCCCACGTTATCCCAGCCCCACGGCGTCATGGGGGCTTGTGCAAGGCTCATTGCCCCTTACCAGACCTTGCACCCCGAGCGCTCCCCTGTTCTCCCCTCGAAGGCGTCCACCCTCCTACCCCACCGCCCCACAGGCCTGTGTCCCACAGCACAGGGGCTGGAGCCCCAAAACCTGCAGCGGTGACATTGCCCGTTGCGTCCAGCCCCTGCCATCCCCTGCCCTCAGCTTCCCCTGCCCCGGCAGGTCTTGTGTCAGCCGGGTCCCTGTGGCACGGGTGCCAGTGTACCCTTCATTACTGGGGGGACACACTGAGTCCCAGGGACGTCTGGATCCCCAGGGCATCCCAGTTCTCAGGGCCCAACTCCCCAGGTGCCTCCCTGCCTCCCAAATCCCCGAGGACCTCTCCAACCTCCTCCCCTTCCCCCAAGGGAGATACCCACACCCAAGGCACTGGAAGTCCCCACAAGGGAGGCACACAGATCCCGGGCAACCCCTCCTCAGAGCCTGATTCCTCCTGTATCCCACAGACTAAGACCTCCGAAAAATCCCTTGTGAGGACACCCACACCCAGGATATCCCCTTCCCTTTCAGCTGGCTGTACCCCACAGCCGTGCATCCCTTCACATCCTCGCACCCCTCCCCAGGGTACCCTTTTGCCCCATCACACACATCCCCTGCACCCCAATGACTTCCCCAAACCCTGGGGACCCCCAGCACGAGACATCCTCTCCCCAGTCCCTAGTCAGTGGTGGACCCTAGAACCTGGATGCTCCTTCACTGCACCTCTCCGAACCCAGGTACTTCTTTCTTAATCCCCCACCCACGGGGGACACTCCCAACCCTAATGCTCCCTCCGCAGTTCCCCTAGATCCCACGTACCCCCTCCTCAGTCCCTGCCCACTGGGAGCCGCCGGCTCTGAGGACTTCCCTCCTTTAATCCTCCGACGGGGACACCCGAGCCTGTCCCCAACCCCTCCACCCAGAAGCCGAGCAGCCCAGTCCCTGCCCCAAACCGGTGCCCTCTTCTCCAGTTCCCCCTCACTGCGCCTCACCAGAACCAAAGTACACCTCCCTCGGTTCCCCACCCACTGGGGACACCCCGAAGGCGGATGCTCCTCCCTACCTCCCTTCCTGGATCCCCGAAAACACAGGCGCCCCCTCCTCAATTCATGCTTACTAGGGGCCGCCGGACGTGGGGACCGCTCTCCCTAAGCCCCCGCTGGGTAGCCCATAGCACTTGGCCAACCTGGAAACCAGAGACGGCGAGCACCCCGCCATCCCCCCCACCACCCNGGCGGTGGTGCTGCCGGAGCGCAACGTGAGCTACGCGTGGGCTTGGCCGCGCGTGGGTCCGGCGCTGAGCCTGGCGCTGGAAGCGCTGGAGCGGGGCGAGCCGCCGCTGCTGCCGCGGCCCTTCTCGGTGCGCGTCGAGTTCATGAGCTCGGAGCTGGAGGGCGCCTGCTCCGAGTACGTGGCACCGCTCAACGCCGTGGACCTGAAGCTCTACCACGACCCCGACGTGCTGTTCGGGCCGGGCTGCGTGTACCCCGCCGCCTCCGTGGGGCGCTTCGCCTCTCACTGGCGGCTGCCCCTCATCACCGGCGGGGCGGTGGCCGCGGGTTTCAGCCGCAAACGGGAGCACTACAGCACGACGGTGCGCACCGGGCCCTCGGCACCCAAACTGGGCGCCTTCGTCTCCCACCTCCACGCGCACTTCAACTGGAGCGCCCGCGCCGTGCTCCTCTACGTGGACCGCAAGACCGACGACCGACCCTACTACTTCACCGTCGAGGGTGTCTACCAGGAGCTGCAGGATGGCAACAACCTCACCGTCACCGTCCACATCTACTCCCCCGAGGAGGGCGGCCCCGACACCGCCGTCCACTTCATCAAAGCCAACGGGCGCGGTGCGTG